>JAJTUV010001191.1:600000-1033521 GCA_021653895.1 Mastomys natalensis | reverse complement strand
AAGTTCTCTTTCTTTGTTGGGTCTTTGTGAGGTTTAGGTATGAGTGTGATTGTAGCTTCATAGAACGAATTGGGTAGTGTTCCTTCTGTTTCTATTTTGTGGAATAGTTTGAAGAGAATTGGTATTAGGTCTTCCTTGAAGGTCTGATAGAATTCTGCACTAAAACCATCTGGTCCTGGGCTTTTTTTGGTGGGAGACTTTTAATGACTGCTGCTATTTCTTTAGGGTTATGGGACTGTTTAGATGGTTTATTTGCTCCTCATTTAACTTTGGTACCTGGTATCTGCCTAGAAAATTGTCCATTTCATCCAGATTGTCCAGTTTTCTTGAGTATAGGCCTTTGTAGTAGGATCTGATGATTTTTTGAATTTCCTCAGTTTCTGTTGTTATGTCTCCCTTTTCAGATCTGATTTTATTAATTTGGGTACTGTCTCTGTGCCCTCTGGTTAATCTGGCTAAGGGTTTATCTATCTTGTTGATTTTCTCAAAGAACCAACTCCTGGTTTTGTTGATATTTTGTATAGTTCTTTCTGTTGCTACTCGGTTGATTTCAGCCCTGAGTTTGATTATTTCCTGCCGTCTACTCTTCTTGGGTGTATTTGCTTCTTTTTGTTCTAGAGCTTTCAGGTGTGCTGTCAAGTTGTTAATGTGTGCTCTCTCCAATTTCTTTTTGTAGGCACTTAGAGCTATGAGTTTTCCTCTTAGCACTGCTTTCATGGAGTCCCACAAGTTCTGGTATGATGTTTCCTCATTTTCATTAAATTCTAGAAAGTCTTTAATTTCTTTCTTTATTTCTTCCTCGAGAAAGTCATCATTGAGTAGAGCATTGTTCAGTTTCTACATGGATGTGGGTTTTCCCTTGGTTCTGTCATTATTAAAGACCAGCCTTAGTCCGTGGTGATCTGATAGGATGCAGGGGATTATTTCAATCTTTTTGTATCTGTTGAAGACTGTTTTGTGACCAATTATATGGTCTATTTTGGAGAAGGTACCATGAGGTGCTGAGAAAAAGGTATATTCTTTTACTTTAGGGTGAAAATGTTCTATAGATATCTGTTAAATCCATTTGGTCCATAACTTCTGCTAATTTCAATGTGTCTTTGTTTAGTTTCTGTTTCCACGATCTGTCCATTGGAGAGAGCGGGTGTTAAAATCCCCCACTATTATTGTGTGAGGTGCAATGTGTGCTTTGAGCTTTAGTAAAGTTTCTTTTATGTATGTAGGTGCCCTTGCATTTGGAGCATAGATGTTCAGAATTGAGAGTTCATCTTGGTAGACTTTTCCTTTAATGAGTATGAAGTGTCCTTCCTTATCTTTTTTGATTACTTTTGGTTGAAAGTCGATTTTATTTGATACTAGAATGACTACTCCAGCTTGTTTCTTGGGACCATTTGCTTGGAAAATTGTTTTCCGGCCTTTTACTCTGAGGTAATGTCTGTCTTTGTCACTGAGGTGCGTTTCTTGTATGCAACAAAATTCTGGGTCCTGTTTATGTATCCAGTCTGATAGTCTACGTCTTTTTATTGGAGAATTGAGTCCATTGATGTTAAGGGATATTAAGGAAAAATGATTGTTGCTTCCTGTTATTTTTGTTATTAGAGGTGGAATTATGTTTGTGTAGCTACCTTTTTTTGGGGGGTTGTTGGAAGATTACTTCCATGCTTTTTCTCGGTTGTAGTTTCCTTCCTTGTGTTGGTGTTTTCCATCAATTATCCTTTGAAGTGCTGGGTTTGTGGGAAGATATTGTGCAAATTTGGTTTTGTCATGGAATATCTTGGTTTTTTCCATCTATAGTGATTGAGAGTTTTGCTGGGTATAGCAGTCTGGGCTGGCAGTTGTGTTCCCTTAGGGTCTGTATGATATCAGACCAGGATCTTCTGGCTTTTATAGTCTCTGGTGAAAACTCTGGTGTAATTCTTATTGGTCTGCCTTTATATGTTTCTTGACCTTTTTCCCTTAATGCTTTTAGTATTTTTTCTTTGTTTTGTGCATTTGGTGTTTTGATTATTATGTGACGGGAGGTATTTCTTTTCTGGTCTAGTCTGTTTGGTGTTCTCTAGGCTTCTTGTATGTTTATGGGTGTCTCGTTCTTTAGGTTGGGGAAATTTTCCTCTATAATTTTGTTGAAGATATTTACTGGCCCTTTAGATTGGGAATCTTCACTCTCATCTATACCTATTATCCTTAGGTTTGGTCTCCTGATTGCATCTTGGAATTCCTGGATGTTCTGTGTTAGGAGCTTTTTGCATTTTGCATTTTTTTTTTAAACAAAGAAATGATTTTATTATAATTGTATAGTTTTATATTATATAAATTTATATTATTAAACAGATAATTTGTACATAATTGTATAGAATTAAACATTTTAATTTTACCTAATGATAATCTCACCAAAACAGCCATTCACATGTAATTTGATTTTAGATGTTTTAAATGTTTAATACTTTGTCAAGAGTTTTTAAATTACATTTAACATTATCATAAACAAATGCAATGGCACATACATGAAACATCATACTTTGATAATTTTGAAACTTCTGTTCAAAAAGTTAATCGTGATCATTAGTCACTTGGAATTTAAATTAGGTTACGTTGAGGTCTGTGGATACAGTTTCAACTTCTAGACTATAAGGTTTCTTGTATGGAGAAATTTAGAATCATTCTAGACAACAATGTGAAACTTTTGCCCTACATAGCAAGAGAAGGAGGTTCAGAATTAAAAATGAAAGAGAAGGAAAGGAGAGAAAATGGAGAGGAAGACACTGAGGACAGACAGGAGGAGAAGAAGTAGAAGGGAAAAGAACGAATGAATGAAGGAAAGAAATTAAATACCACTAAAGAAAATTTGTAAGGCTTAATGTTTAAATTTCAATTGTATAATATATATCTATTTATACATATTTTTAACTTATAGATGTTGATTAAGTTAACAAAGTATTCATAATTGAAGCTACACTTTTGACAACCATTTTTCTTTTTTTTTTTAAATCTCAATATTTTTTATTGTCCTTTTCTCCAGTTTTTTTTTTTTTTTTTGGTTGGGTTTACACTTGATTTCACTATTTCAATATTATTTGCATTTTGCATTTTCTTTGATTGTTGTGTCAAGGTTTTCCATGGTATCTTCTGTGCATGAGATTCTCTCTTCTATCTCTTGCATTCTGTTGGTGATGCTTGCATCTATGACTCCTGATCTCTTTCCTACGTTTTCTATCTCCAGAGTAGTCTCCCTTTGAGATTTCTTTATTGTTTCTATTTCCAGTTTTAGATCCTGGATGGTTTTGTTCAATTCCTTCACCTGTTTGGTTGTATTTTCTTGAAATTCTTTAAAGGATTTTTGTGTTTCCTTTTTAAGGGCTTCTACCTGTTTACCTGTGTTCTCTTTCAATTCTTTCAAGGATTTTTGTGTTTCCTCTTTGAGGGCTTCTACCTGTTTACCTGTGTTCTCCTGTATTTCTTTAAGGGAGTTACTTATGTCCTTCTTAAAATCCTCCATCATCATCATGAGAAGTGATTTTAATTCTGAGTCCTGTTTTTCCTGTGTGATGGAGTATCCAGGGCTTGCTATGGTGGGAGAACTGGGTTCTGATGATGTCAGGTAACTTTGGTTTCTGTTGCTTGTGTTCTTGCGCTTGCCTTTCGCCATCTGGTTGACTCTAGTGTTACCTGTGCTCACTGTGTCTGACTGGAGTCTGTCTTTCCAGTTATCTTGCTTGTGTCAGATCTCCTCGGATTCCAGATGTCTCTGTGTTCCTGTGATCCTAAGCTCCCTCTGCTCTGGATGCAGTAGGTCTTTTAGGATGTCTCAGGATCAGATGTTTCCACATGCGCAGACCCGCTAAGTGTCCTCTGCTCCTCTGCTCTGGGTGCAGTGGGTCCCTCTAGGATGTCTCAGAATCCGGTGTTTCCACAGGAGCAGACCAGCTGCAGGTCTGCCCCAGGCCAAAGGACCGGGTCCTGGTGCAAGGGAAGTTATAGTCCGGAGGGGCGGGCTTTGGGTGCCTCCTAGTTCCTTAAGCCCCACCTGGCTCCCAGTTGTAACTCTGGGGTTTGGGGTAGTGGGCAAGGTGTCTTACCCTCTGCTCTGCATGCAGTGGGTCCCTCTAGGATGTCTCAGGATCCGGTGTTTCCACAGGAGCAGACCAGCTGCTGGTCCGCCCCAGGCCAAAGGACCGGGGCCCCGGCGCAAGGGCGGTTTTTTTTTTTAAAAACTATTTATTCCCCTACAAGATATAAGTGTAAGACAGGACTTTCTGAGCAGGACTCCATTTATCCATTAAAGGCAACAATTGACATATGGGATCTTACAAAACCAAAAGGGGAACCTACAGATTGGGAAAAGATTGTTTATCAACTCTACATCTGATAGAGGTTTGATCTCCAAAATATATAAATAAATGAAGAAACTAGATATCAAAAAACCAAATAATCCAAAAATGGATTCTCAAAAAATTAAAAATGGAGAATTCTCAATAGAAGAATTTCAAATGGCTGATGTATTAGTAAGGGTTCTCTAGAATCACAAAACTTATGAAATCTCTCAGTCTCTTTCTCTTTCTCTCTTTCTGTGTATACACAAACACACACACACACACACACACACACACACACACACGCATGCACGCGCACATAGACATATGGATACAAGACATATCTATATCTATAAAGGGAGTTTGTTGGAATGACTAACATGCTGCAGTAAATCTAATTAAAAAATGGCTAGCTATGAATGAAAAGTCCAAGAATCTAGTAGTTGCTCAGTTCCACAAGGCTGGGTGTCTTGGTCTTCTGTACATGCTGGAATCTCAAAGAAGTAGGCTGCAATGCTAATGAAATAGACTAGCAAGGTGAAGACGTGTAGTTCATTCCAGATATAGTCAAGTTGACAACCAAGAATAGCCATCACAGCTGAGAAACACCTAAAGAAATATTCAACATCCTTAGCCATCAGGGAAATGCAAATCAAAATTAATTTGAGATTTCAGTTTACAACTGTCAGAATGGCTAAGATCAATAACACAAGTGAAGCTCATGCTGGCAAGGATTCAAAGCAAGGGAAACACTCCTCCACTGTTGGTAGAAGTGCAAACTTGTGTGGTCACTATGGAAATCAATATAGTAGTTCCACAGAAAGTTGGGAATTGATGTACCTCAAGACCCAGCTATACTACTATTGGGCATACACTCAAAGGATGCTTCATAATATCACAAGGACACTTGGTCAGCTATATTCATAGCAGCTTTATTCATAATAGCAAGAAACTGGAAAGAACCTAGATGCCTCTCAACCAAAGAATAAGTAAAGAAAATGTGGTACATCTACACAATGGAATATTAATATTACTCAGCTATTTTAAAAAGTGACATCATGAAATTTGCAAGCAAAAGGATGCAACTAGAAAAAATTATGTTGTCTTACTTAGTGTTTCATTGCTGTGAAGAGACACCATGACCACAGCAACTCTTATAAAGGACAACAACATTTAACTGGGACTTGCTTACAGGTTCAGAGGTTTAGTCCATTATCATTGTGGTGGGAAGCATGGCAGCATCTAGGCAGTCATGGTGCTGGAGGAGATGCGAGTTCTATCTCTTATTCCAAAGGCAAACAGGAGAAGAGTGAATCCTCAGGCAGGTAAAAGAGTGTCTCAAAGCCCACTCCCACAGTGACACACTTCATCCAACAAGGCCACACCTCCTAATAGTGTCAATCCCTGGGTCAAGCATATTCAAACCACCACATATCCCAAGTGAAGTGACCCAGACCCAGAAAGACAAATGCAGTATGTATTCACTTATAAGTGGATATTATCTATTAAGTAGATGATAAGGTAAAATCCACAGACCCAGGGAGGTTAGGTAAAGAGAAGAGCCCTAGAGAGGATTCATAGTTGTCCCTGGGAAATGGAAATAATAAAAATAATATGGGTGGACTGGGGACAGAAGGGAAAAGGGTGGAGGAGTTGGGGGATTATGTGGGGAAGGGTAAGGGATGGAGGAAGAGAATTCAGGGAAAGACAGCTAGAATTGGAGGGTGTTTGGGGGCTGGTATGGAAACTTAGTGCAGTTGAAAGTTCTGGAATCCATGAGAGTGATCCTAGTGAGGATATAGATTCTGAACTGGATACTTTTAGTAGCCAGGCAAGGCTTCTAAGTGGTGGGATTATGTTGCATTCAGTTGGATTGTTGTCCAAGAGTATCCATGGAGATCCCTGTCGCGGTTTGAATATACTTGGCCTAGGGAGTTAGGAATGGGCCTTAATAGATACAAGAAGATTGAAATAATCCCATGCATCCTATCAGATCACCATGGACTAAGGCTGGTCTTCAATAACAACCAAAACAACAGAAAGCCCACATGAAAGCTGAACAACTTTACTCAATGATAACTTGGTCAAAGAAGAAATAAAGAAATTAAAGACATTTTAGAATTTAATGAAAATGAAGGCACATCAAGCCAAAACTTACGGGACACAATACAAGCAGTGCTAAGAGGAAAATACACTGAAGATGGCTGGAAATAATCAAACTCCGGGCTGGAATCAACCAAGTAGAAACAAAAAGAACTATACACAGAATCAACATAACCAGGAGCTGGTTCTTTGAGAAAATCAACAAGATAAATAAATCCTTAGCCAGATTAATCAGAGGGCACAGAGACAGTATCCAAATTAACAAAATCAGAAATGGAAAGAGAGAAATAACAACAGAAACTGAGGAAATTCAAAAAATCATCAGATCTTACTACAAAGCCTACAGTCAACAAAACTGAAAAACTGGATGAAATGGATGATTTTCTAGACAGATACCATGTACCAAAGTTAAGTCAGTATTAGATAAATCATCTAAACAGTCCCATAATCCCTAAAGAAATAAATGCAGTCATTAATAATCTCTCAACTAAAAAATAGCCCAGGATCAGATGGTTTTAGTGCAGAATTCTATCAGACCTTCAAAGAAGACATAATTCCAATTCTCTATAAACTGTTCCACAAAATAGATACAGAAGGAACACTACCTAAGTCGTTCCATGAAGCCACAATTACATTCATACCTAAACCGCACAAAGACCCAACAAAGAGAGAGAACTTCAGACCAATCTCCCTTATGAATATCAATGCAAAAATACTCAATAAAATTCCCACAAACCAAATGCAAGAACACATTAAAACAATCATTCACCATGATCAAGTAGGCTTCATCCCAGGGATGCAGGGATAGTTCAATATATAGAAATACATCAACATAATGCACTACATAAACTCAAATTAAAAAAAAAAAAAAACCACATGATCATCTCAATTCCACATCCATTCATGGTAAATGTGTTGGAAAGAGAATTCAAGGCCCATACCTAAACATAGTAAAAGCAATATACAGCAAGTCAGTAGCCAACATCAAACTAAATGGACAGAAACTTGAAGTAAATCCACTAAAATCAGGGACCAGACAAGGCTGCCCACTCTCTCTTCCTATCTATTCAATATAGTACTTGAAGTCTTAGCCAGAGCAATTAGACAAAAAAAGGAGGTCAAAGGATACAAGTTGTAAAGGAAGAAGTCAAAATATCACTATTTGCAGATAATATGATAGTATACTTAAGTGACCCCAAAAATTACACCGGAGAATTCCCAAACCTGATAAACAACTTCAACAAAGTGGCCGGATATAAAGTTAACTCAAACAAATCAATAGCCTTCCTCTACTCAAAGCATAAACTGCCTGAGAAAGAAATTAGGAAAATGACACCCTTCACAAATCTTGGTGTGACTCTAACCAAACAAATGAAAGATCTATACAACAAGAACTTCAAGTCTCTGAAGAAAAAACTCAAAGAAGACCTGAAAAGATGGAAAGATCTCCCATGCTCATGGATTAGCAGGATTAATATAGTAAAAATGGCCATCTTGGAGAAAGCAATTTACAGATTCAATGCAATCCCCCATCAAAATTCCAACTCAATTCTTCATAGAGTTTGAAAGAACAATTCTCAAATTTATTTGGAACAACAAAAAGCTCAGGATAGTGAAAAATATTCTCAAAAATAAAAGAACTTCTGGGGGAATCAGTATACCTGACCTCAAGCTGTATTACAGAGCAATAGTGATAAAAATGGTATGGTATTGGTACAGAGACAGGAAGGTAGATCAGTGGAATAGAATTGAAGACCCAGAAATGAACCCACACACCTATGGTCACTTGATGTTTGACAAAGGAGCTGAAACCATCCAGTGGAAAAAAGACAGCATTTTCAACAAATGGTACTGGTTCAACTGGCAGTCAACATGTAGAAGAATGCAAATTGATCCATTCTTATCTCCTGTACAAAGCTGAAATGTCCAAGTGGATCAAAGACCTCCACATAAAACCAGATACACTGAAACTAATAGAAAAGAAAGGGGTAGGGGGAAGATACTCAAACACATGGGCACAGGGGAAAAGTTCCTGAACAGAACACCAATGGCACATGCTCTAAGATTAACAGTAGACAAATGGGACCTCATAAAATTGCAAAGCTTCTGTAAGGCAAAGGACACTGTCAATAGGACAAACCAGCAAACAACAAATTGGGAAACGATCATTTCCAATCCTATATCTGATAGAGGGCTAATATCCAATATACACAAAGAACTCAAGAAATTAGACTCCAGGGAATCAAATAACCCTATTAAAAAATGGGGCACAGAGCTAAACAAAGAATTTTCAACTGAGAAAACTTGAACGGCCAAGAAGCACCTAAAGAAATGTTCAACATCCTTAGTCATCAGGAAAATAAAAACCAAAACAACCCTGAGATTCCACTTCACACCAGTCAGAATGGCTAAGATCAAAACTTAGGTGACAGCAGTTGCTGGCAGGATGTGGAAAAAAGGAACACTCCTCCATTGTTCTTGAGACTGGAACCTGGTACAACCACTCTGGAAATCAGTCTGGTGATTCATCAGAAAATTGGACATAGCATTACCTGAGGACCCAGCTATACCTTTCCTGGGCATATACCCAGAAGATGCTCCAACATCTAACAAGGGCATATGCTCCACTATGTTTATAGCAGCCTTATTTATAATAGCCAGAAGCTGGAAAGAATCCAGATATGCTTCAAGAAAGGAATGGGTACAGAAAATGTGGTACCTTTACACAATGGAATATTACACAGCTATTGAAATCTATGACTTTATGAAATTCTTAGGCAAATGAATGGAACTAGAAAATATCATCCTGAGTGAGGTAACCCAATCAGAGAAGAATACACATGGTAGGCACTCACTGATAAGTGGATATTAGCCCCAAAGCTCAGAATACCCAAGATACAATTCACAGACACATGAAGCTCAAGAAGAAGGAAGACCAAAGTGGGGATGCTTCAGTCCTTCTTAGAAGGAGAAACAAAATACTCACAGGAGGATATATAGAGACAAAGTGTGGAGCTGAGACTAAAGGAAAGGAGATCCATCCCATATATAGTCATCCAACCCAGACACTACTGGGAATGCCAAGAAGTGTTTTCTGACAGGTTTCTGATACAGCTATCTGCTGAGAGGCTCTGCCAGAGCCTGATAAATACAGAGGTGGGTGCTCATAGCATTGGACTGAGCATGGGTCCCCAATGGAGGAGTTAGAGAAAAGACTGAAGGAGCTGAATGGGTTTGCAACCCCATAGGAAGAACAATATCAACAACCAGACTTTCCAGAGCTCCCAGTGACTAAATCACCAACTGGGATACACATGGTGGGACCCATGGATCCAACCACATATGTAGCCGAGGATGACCTTTTGGGACATCAATGGGAGGAGAAGCTCTTGGTCCTGTGAAGGCTCAATGCCCCAGTGTAGAAGAATGCCAGGGTGGGGAGGTGGGAGTGGGTGAGTGGGTAGGGGAGCACCCTCATAGCATCAGGGTGAGTAGGGGTGGCATGGGGGTTTCAGAAGGGGAAACTGAGAACGGGGATGACATTTGAAATGGAAATAAAGACAATATCCAATAAAATTAAGGAAAAAAATAAATCAGATAAAAAAAAAAAGAAAAAAGAATGGCATTGTTGGTGTAGGTGTGGCCCTGTTGGATGAAGTGTGTCACTGTGGAGGTAGCCTTTGAGACCCTCCTTTTATCTGCCTTAGGAGTTGGTCTTCTGTTTGCCTTCAGAACAAGATGCAGAACTTTCAGCTCTTTCTGTGCCTTTCCTTCCTAGAAGCTGCCATGCTCCCACCTTGATGATAATAGACTGAACCCTTCAACCTATAAGCCAGCCCCAATTAAATCTTTTCCTTCATAGGAGTTGCTGTAGTCATGGTGTCTCTTCACAGCAAAGGAAACCCTAACTATGACAATTCTCAACAACCCAAGATAATACTTGGACAGAGCTGCTCTCCAAAACTCTGACAGTTGAACCCCATTGCTGAGGACACCATTTACATGGCTCTTTGAATATGGAAAGACCTTAGCTAATGCCTGCATGGGGCCTTTACCCTCATGATTTTACTCTGCAGGCTATGGAAAGAGAATCCTGACACCAACTCAGTGACAAAACTCTTGACCTATTACTATCTGTCCTGCTTGAAAGATGTGCTGGGATAATGCCTGGATGGCCAGAACCCAGAGACATGATAGCCTGAAGACCTAGAGTAGAATCAAACAGGAATGCATCTTGTTTTGTTTGGTTGTTCTGTTTGGTTGTTGTGTCTTGAAGGCATGCTCTTTTCTGAAGGAAAAGAGAAGGAGAGTGTATCTGAAGAAGAGATGTGGGGAAGGGCTGGGAGGATTTGAGCAAGGGAAAACTGTGGTCAGGATGTATTGTATGTCAGGATATATATAAGAGAAAAATCACTTCAATAAAAAACATGGTCAAATATTTTTGCTTATTCCATTTAATTATTGTGTGTTTAGGTGTATTTGGGTATATTAGTGCCACAGAACAAATATGGATATTAAAGAATCACTTGTGAGAGTCAGTTGTCTCCTACTATGTAGGCTCTGGGTATCAAACTCAAGTTGTTGGGTATTTTGGGGGGATTTTTTCATAGATTTTAAAAAAATAATGATTATTGTCTATTGTTTTATGTATATTGGTGTCTTGCCTGCCTGTTTGTTTGTCTACCACATACATGAGCTGCTTGTAGAAGCCAGAAAAAGTCTTGAAATTCCCTGGTACTGTAGCTTTCATGTGGATGCTGGCAACTGAACTTGGGACTTCTAGAAGTGCAGCTGAGTGCTCTTAATCACTGACTTATCTCTTTGCTCCCTACATAAGGCTTTAAACACAAAATTATTTAATGGTATTTACATAGTTAAAATATATCAATTATTATGTAGTACAAATGCAACAGACATTATCAATATAACCACAGACACATACATGCACACATGCACACACACACACACACATACACACATACTTGGTACAGTATTTTTTCTATAGTACATGCAGGAATGATTTTTAAATAGTAGATCAACAAAATTTGTAGAATAAATTAAGATGTAAGTAAAGTGTGTATTATATTTAATAGCAACATTCCTGCTTCATTCTCCTATAAAATATTTGTTAGGATCATCAACATTAATAAATGGTCTTATATCGAGGCTCATCTAGTGTGGCGGTTAGTATTTGTTGTCAACTCACCACAACCTAGAGTCATTTAGGAAGAGAGAACCTCAATTGAGGAATTGCCCAGATCAGATTGGCCTCTTGCTGTGTCTATGAGAAATTGATTTGACAATTGATGTGAGAGGGCCCTTGCCACTGTGAGTGGCACCATCCCCAGGCATGTGGGTCTGGGCTGTATAAGAAAGTTATCTGGGCATGAGCCAGAGAGTAAGTCAGTAAGCATCTTGAAGTGGAAACTTAAGGGTTCTTTGGAAAGTCAGTCATGTCGAATGGTGTTTGGATAAAGCAGACATATGACATGTTTAGCTTAACCAGACACTGGTGAAAGGATGTTTGAAAAGATGTTTCACTAAGGCAGACTCATGAAGGAACATTTCACTGAAGCAGACACAGTTGAAAGAATTCTTTGCTAACAACACACACGTATTGGTCCGCCTTATATTGTGTAGTTAAGCTCCAATTGTAGGGACTCCGTAGAAAGAAACACTCCAAAAAACTGGTGGTGTGCTGTGGATTCTTGCTGCTTCTTCAGACTCAGGCCAATTGGCAGAGTGACGTCAGCTGAGACAGACTTACTTGCTGAGGCAAGACATGCTGAGGCAGAGGGAGTATAAATAGGACTCAACTGTGAGAGGGGTTTGCTGGTAGAGCTAGCTATGCAATGCTTGTTGGCTTCGAGTTTTTGCTGATCTTCACTTCATTGAGAGAGGCACAGCCGAGAACTTCTGTTCCTGCTGGTCTGAATCCCCCCTGCTGACTTGTGCCATTTGGCTGAGGCCTGGCTGGTCCTGATAAGTCATGCCACCACTGATGCTGTTGCAGCATTACTGAACTGGACTACTGGTATAACCAGGGAGTATTTGCGGGTGGATTGAGCTGCAGCTGGTGACCTTTGAACTGAACTGCTGGTTTCCTGACAATGCAGAAGGGATTTCTCCAAAGAACCATTTATAAACAGTTCCACTTCCCCTGTATCCTTTCTTTTCCACTACCTCTGGTGGGTGGTAGGCTAGAAGGGAGTTTAAAGTGTTTAAGAACCATCATTAAAAGTAGACTTTTTAAAAAATTAAAGTTACAGCATCTTTCCTTCTTGGTTTCTGCTTGATTTCCTGCTTGATTTCCTGCTCTACTTTCCTTAATGATATGATAGACCATATCTGGAAGTGTAAGCAAATAAATCATTTCCTCTACTAGGTTGATGCTGCTCAGAGATATTTAATCAGAGCATTAGAATAATATACCTGGAGTATGCTGTATAACTGCCCATATGAGAGGTTTATCAACTTCACCTGGGATTTGGAAAGAATACCTGTAGAGTGTGACATTTCAGTTGACACTTGCATCTTCTCTGTCTTTATTTGCTACTATTTGGATATAGGTTGAGTTTGGTCCCAAGGGTTCCTGCTTTGGAATCTTAGTCCTTAGTACAGAAATATTGGAAGACAGTGGAACATGAAAGAGGTAGAATATAGTGGAAATGGAAGATGGAAGGTGGTTGGGTCACAGGATTATCTGTTCTCAAAAGAAAGTAAGGTAGTTCTCATGGAACTGCTGTATTTCTTATTTGTGTAATGAAGTCCTACTTTCCATCTTCCTATTTCACAACCTATTCTTCTTGATTGATCCTTCTTGAGTATACTTCACACATTGTGATGCTTGTTTTTTATGACGTCCCCACTCACCTCAGCTGATGCTTGTGTTTTACCCTCAGACCTCTAAACTGTAGGGTAAATAAGTCCCTTGTCTGGAATAGTGTCTCCAGAGAGGTCACCCACTTGAATGGTGTTTTTATTTCTAGAGCTTCAAAGAATGACAGGTTCTCTCCTTGAGATGCCTGCTAACATGCATCCCTTCAGTTGCTGAAAATCAAAACAAAATACAGTTTAATACAGACACTTAGAATTCTCTGGAAAAAGCATTTGAAAGTAGAAGGCATTTCAGAATCATGTTCTAATGTATTAAACTGGGTTGTCATTAGAAACATTACAGAATAATAAACTGTAATGATATTGTATTTAGGGTTTTGGGGTGACAATTTTAAGATTTTTTGTATGAATTTTATATTGTTTTATTTTATATTATTTTACTTACATTTTGTTTTTATTTATTCTTCTGAGAATACACTTGGACAGACCATGTTCAGCAAATGTTTCTTACATTTGCAGAATACAAAATTTATTTAATATTTTACATTTACAAAACATATAGCCATTGTTTTCTTGACAGTAGCAGTTCAAGTAACTGATCAGATCTTTTATATATGCGTAAAATACTTAATTTATCCTGAGATTTTTGTTCTGGATTTTTACGATGTGAGAATTGAAATTGAAATTAAAATTCTATTATGTGGGAAGAGTTGTTAAAGGCTTGGAAGTCCCTAAAAAAAATCTGATTAATTTTTACCTCTTTCTTCAGCTTGCAGCCATTAGTGATGTGTTTGTGGAAAACTATGTTCCTGGGAAACTTTCTGAGGTGGGCCTAGGATATGAAGACATAGATAAGATTGCTCCTCACATCATCTACTGCTCCATCACAGGTATTTCAACCCCATACCATCCTTCTGTAGGGAACCCATCACTTCTTCCCAAGCCTCTGAGACTGCTGAACAGACCTACTAAGGACCTTTGACCTATATTGAACATTTTCATAGATTTATTGGATATTTGTATTTCTTTTCTGAATTGGCAAATTCACATTTATATCTAACTATAGTTTGGATCAAAGGTTTTTCTTCAGTTGTTATGTGGAATCCTTGAAATTCTCAAATTCTGTAGTTTGTTTTTTGTCCCAGAGTTTCACATAGTCCATGCTGGCCCTGAAACTTCTATGCTGTAGCTGAAGATGATCTTGAATTCCTGACCCACTTGTCCCCATTTCCTGAGTGCTAAGCTTACAAGTGTGTGCCACCGTAATGGCTTCAAACTGTGTAATTTAGTGAAGAAAAGGCTGTGGAGAAAAATCATCTGACCTCATAGTTGTCAGCTAAAAGGAAAATGTGTGGATCCCATGGCTTTAGAGGTAGGTAGAGGTATTCAGGAGGGATAGGGGCAGGCAGAATGGAGGAAAACCACAACTCTCTCATCATTCTATATTTTCCTTCATCACCACCACCTGGCAATCTTTAGAATAATATCTGTACAGTGTCCTGAATGACTGAGGGAATGAGGTTATACAACTATTTAATAGTAAATAGCTTTTAAACCCAAGCTTCTTACATTAAAAATGTTAAATATTCTTAGCCACCACAGAAATGAAAATAAAACTTACATTGAGATTCTGGGTCTCCCAGTAAGACAGCTATTGTTAAGAAAAGCAACAAGACATTTGGTGGGGATGAGGGGGAAGGTAACTCTTAGACACTTTTGGTGAGAATATGAATTTTTGTGGCTACTATGGAAATCACTAAGATGGTATCTCAAAAAATTTAAATTAGGAATAACATGATCTAACTATACCATTCCTGGGTGTATGCCAAAATGGATCAAAGTCAGCATAAGTTAGAGATATCTCATAGTGCTTATTTCTGTGCTAGTCACAGTAGCAGTGCTTTGAAATCAGCACAGGTTGACTATGAGCAGATAAAGAAAATGTAGTGTAGAGGCACAATTAAATTTTAATTAGCTATAAAGAAGAAAGAAATCATGTCAGAGGAAAATGGATGAAAGTACAAATCATTATGTTAAAGAAAATAGGATTCAGAAAGAAATATTGCATGTTTTCTCTCATGTGTGTGATCTAGGGTTTTAACAACAATATGAAAGCAGAAGAGAAACTATTTGGAAAGAAGAATGGTATCATCAGGAAGGAGTAGGGAATTGTATTATGGGTAAATATGATCAAAATTTATAAATATATGAAAATTACATCATGAAACCTGTTATTTTGTAAATTACTGTATGATAAATCACCTAAGTTTCTTGATGCAGTATTAAGCGATTCATCACCTTCCACACTTAAGACAGTTATTCTGAGGTGCTGCCATAGGCCTTTGATTGCTGTAATGAAGCACCACAACCATTTTGGAGAGTAAAGGGTTTATTTCATCTTAGATCTTGTAGTCCATCATCCAGATGGGCCCTCCCACCTCAGTCAATCAAGAAAATGCACCAGAGGCTTGCCCACAGGCCAATCTGGTGAGAAGGACATTTTCTCAACTGGGGCTCCCACTTCCCATATGACTTAGCTTGTGTCATGTTGGTTGAAAACTGGCCACTAGAAGTGCTGACGCGCACTCTTTTTTTTTTTTTTTTTAATTTTAAAAAAACAAAATTGACTATAATAGTCTAAGGTTGCACATGTCACCATAGAGATTCTTGTCTTTCCTGATTTTCCCGTGTTGTTATTGTATTGTCAGTCCAATTCTGCTCTCTTTGGGTGGGCTGTATTACTGATCAGAGTAATGTTCTAATGTCTGGGAAACCCACAGTTGTGTAGTTGAAACTGCCCTAGTTTGTGAAATCTAGTGTGCTGAACAAAAAATGCTAAACTGATTTCAAAAGTGGAAGGGCCTGAATATTTTTATTTCTGTGTCTTATCCTATCTGAGGGAGCTTAATGTGAACAGTAGGGGGCAGTGTTTAAAAAGCTATTAACTAGCAATTACTTTTTGAAAAACTGCAGTGTTCTCTGTAAACCACTGGGTAGGGCAAATCTATGAAGTACATATTTAATATATTTTAAATGGAAGACTTTAAGCAATTGTGTTCTTACTACATTAAAAATTAAAAATTAAAAATTAGCTGGGTGGTGGTAGGTCATGCCTTAAGTCTCAGGATTAAATCTAAATTTAATCTCGGGAGGCAGAGACAGATGGATCTCTGAGTTTGAGGTCAGCAAGTTTCAGGACAGCCAGGGCTACACAGAGAAACTGTGTCTCAGAAAATACTCTCACCCCCAATTTTGTAAAACGAAACTATTTAAAATCATTTGAAATTATTAAAATTTAAATTATTAAAATCATATAAAATGATTACTCCAAACCTCTTTGTACTTTTAGACCTACAAAGGTACCTCTTTAACAATGTACAGTCATTTCTTCTTTGGAGCATTTTTTAAACTTTTTTTTGGATATGTTCTTTACTTACATTTCAAATGTTATCCCCTGTTATCTCCTTTCCCTGTCTCCCCCTGAGATCTCCTATCCACTCCCCCTCCCCCTACTTCTATGAGAGTGCTCTCCCACCTACCCATCCACTCCTGCTTCCCCACTTTGGCATTCTCCTACACTGGGGCATCAAGCCTTCACAGGATCAAGGGCCTCTTCTCCCATTGATGCCCAATAAGGTCATCCTATGCTACATATGCAAATGGAACCATGGGTCTCTGCATGTGTACTCTTTGGTTAGTGGTTTAGTCCTTGGGAGCTCTGGGGAGTCTGGTTGGTTGATATTATTGTTGGGGTTGCAAACCATTCAGCTCCTTGAGTCCTTTCTCTAACTCTTCCATTGGGGGGCCCATGCACAGTCCAATGGTTGGCTGCGAGCATGCACTTCTATATTTGTCAGGCTCTGGCAGAGCCTGTCAGCAGACAGCTATTTCAGACACCTGTCAGCAAACACTTCTTGAATCCCCAATAGTGTCTGGGTTTGGTGACTGTATGTGGGATGGATCCCCAGGAGGGGCAATCTCTGGATCGCCTTTCCTTCAGTCTCAGGTGCACACTTTGTCTCCATATTTCCTCCTGTGAGTATTTTGTTCCCCCTTCTAAGGAGGACTGAAGTATCCCCACTTTGGTCTTCCTTCTTGAGTTTCATGTGGTCTGTGAATTGTATCTTGGGTATTCTGAGCTTTGAGGCTAATATCCACTTATCAGTGAGTGCATACCATGTGTGTTCTTTTGTGACTGGGTTACCTCACTCAGGATGATATTTTCTAGTTCCATTCATTTGCCTAAGAATTTCATAAAGTCATTGTTTTTAATAGCTGAGTAAATTTTAATTTTCCTCCATTGTACAAATGTACCACATTTTCTGTATCCATTCCTCTGTTGAAGGATATCTGGATTCTTTCCAGCTTCTGGCTATTATAAATAAGGCTGCTACGAACTAGTGGAACATGTGTCCTTATCAGATGTTGGAGCATCTTTTGGGTATATGCTCAGGAGAGGTATAGCTGGGTCCTCAGGTAGTAGTACTATGTCCAATTTTCTAATGAACTGCCAGACTGATTTCCAGAGTGGTTGTACCTGATTGCAGTCTCACCAGCAATGGAGGAGTGTTCCTCTTTCTCCACATCCTCGCCAGCATCTGCTGTCACCTGAGTTTTTGATCTTAGCCATTCTGACTGGTATAAGGTGGAATCTCAGGGTTGTTTAGATTTGCATTTCCCTGATGACTAAGGATGTTGAACATTTCTTTAGGTGCTTCTTGGCCATTGGAGTTTCCTCAGTTGAAAATTCTTTGTTTCGGTCATTTTTAATGGGGTTATTTGATTCTCTGGAGTCTCTCTTCTTGAGTTCTTTGTATATATTAGATATTAGCCCTCTATCAGATGTATGGGTTGAAATGATTGTTTCCCAATCTATTGGTTGCTGTTTTGTCCTATTGACAGTGTCCTTTGCCTTATGGAAGGTTTGCAATTTTATGAGGTCCCATTTGTCTACTGTTGATCTTAAAGCATAAGCCATTGGTGTTCTGTTCAGGAAATTTTCCTGTGCCCACGTGTTTGAGGGTCTTCCCCACTTTCTCTTCTATTAGTTTCAGTGTGTCTGGTTTTATGTGGAGGTCCTTGATCCACTTGGACTTGAGCTTTGTATAAGGAGATAAGAATGGGTGGATTTGCATTCTTCTACATGCTGACCTCCAGTTGATTCATCTGGAACATGTTTTTAATAAAAAAATTAGCAGCATGAATCCTTTTTACGTTTAAAAACATTTCTTTTTTTCTATTTGTCCACTCCTTTACTCTTTTCTTCTGGCAAACATTTCATTATTTAACTAGATCAAATTCTTGGTGGGAACATTGAATATCCTTTAATAAAACTGCCTTTGGAGTAGGAGGTGACTTGAAAAATGTAATTTTGATTTTGGTGACTCCATCATTAGTGTCATCTCAATCTCCACCTTATATGGGTAGGGTACAGTATTCCTCTGGAGGAAAGGACCTGGTAAGGGATGCTAAGGGCTCAAGTCAGAGAACACACCCAAGGGTTTAGACTTTTTAGCTCTAAGTAGAGAAGACTTTGGAGCATGCCTCTGAGACACAAGGCAAGCATATATCAGAACAAAATGACAAGAATGGCCAAGGTAGTTTGTAGTAAGAACCATGGCAATGTATTTCTCTATTAGATATAAAGGGCTAATGAATGATGTTATGAGTGTGCTGTGTCAGAAACAGATAACCTTCCATGTCAGAATTTATTGAGTAATAATAAATTCACAAGGTATGGCAATTTTATTGGCAACAATAGGCTGAGCACTCCTATTCTCCTTGATAGATCTGACTGAGGCAAATATAAGTTCTTTCGTCACAAATTCATTTACTAATATTAACTCTCAGATCAAAGCTCGAGTTACACATCACACAGTAAATATTATTTCTTTACATTCACTATAGAATGGTTTATAAGGGGTTAAAGAAGGCCACAACAGAATTTAGAGGAGTTTCAAGGAGACTTGAGAAGCAGCAGCTGATGGAGATAGAAACCAGTCCGTGGGATGACAAATTGATGTTGCCGATGCTGCTGTGGAGTCAGGCTGCAGGGCCAGTGCTGAGCTGCAGAAATGAGGTTATAGTGGGAGGTATAGAGGTGAAGAAGGGCTGAATGGGTCTAGACAGATGAACAAGTAGATGGGCAGATAGCAATTCAAGTAGCTGTGTCAGCTGTGGGAATGGATCTGAGCTGAAGTATCTGGGAGAGTCAGGAATTTCTGTCTATTCCTGGATACACACTGGGTAGTTAGGTGACAGGTTGGTGAGGTCAGTACCAGTGTTGTGTCCCCTTCTTTATGGGGGTCCAGTGAGGCACTTATATTCTCTCACCAGTCATGTATGTCAGATAGGTTCTTGAGCCTGTTCTTTTTTGGTATGATTTTAATAATCCATACATTTCTATAGTTCCCATTTACTTTAATTAATTTATATGGTTGCACCATTTCTGTCTTAGGAATGAGCTGTTCATCAGCTTGTGCTCTGTGGGTGGGACTGGACAGACGGTGCTGTGCACATGCCCACCAAAGTACAGTCATTTTTCTCTTACATTGCACTAGAACTGGAGTGAAATGCTGCTTATGAGATGGAGTCTGTACAGGGCAATGCACAGTCTGAAAAACTACTGTTTTAGACAGTATAAAGTAGCTTAGGATAGTGCACACCCTGATTGCAACAAATGTATTTTTCAGAAAATTATTGTAGAACCTTTTTCTAGCAGTAAGAATATAGGCAACGAGCTTCTAGTTTGTTCTATACCATGAAAAAATGTTTAAAGACCTAAGTATGAAAATTCAAACTTTAAAGATTTTGAAAATATTATAGGAGATTATCTCTATGACTGAAGAACAAGGAAGAGTTTTGTAGACAACACAGTAAAACCACAGAGGAAAAAAATGTCGATCAACTTGACTACTTTTTAAAATTAAAAACTTTTGTACATCAAAAGGTACCATTAAAAAGTTTAAAGTTAAGTTGTATAATCTTAGAAGAAAAATCCAGAATAAAAACCAAATATTTCAAATTAAAAAAAAAAAAGAGGCCCAGTTCAAGAGTAAAAGAAAACAAGGTCTAAAAATGAAACATATAAGTCTGATATTAAAAAACATGACTAGGCCCATGAAGCCTTTGTGGATGGTGGTAAGAACCTGTGTTGGGTAGTTTTATGTCAACCTGACACAAGCTAGGGTCATTTGAGAGATGACAACCTCAGTTGAGAACATTCCTCCATAAAATGGGGCTTTAGGCAAGCCCATAGATTATTTTCTTAGTGATTGATGGGGGGGGGGGGGCGAAGGTCCAGCCCATTGTGGGTGGTGCCATCTATGGGTTGGTGGTCCTGAGCAGGTTGAGCAAGCCATGAGTAGCAAGGCTCCATTCCTCCATGGCCTCTTGTCAGTCCCTGTCTCCAGGCTCCTGCCCTGTTTGAATTCCTGTCTTGACTTCCTTCACCAATGGTCTATGATGTGGAAGTGTAAGCCAAATGAACACTTTCCTCCTCATCTTGCTTTGGGTTATGCTGTTTCATCATAGCAATAGTAACTCTAACTATTGATTGGAATATGGTATTTCTGATGGACTAATAAATAAAATTAATATAAGCTACTTAATTCTCAAATGTTCACAAAACATTGAACATAATTTCTATATTATTTGAATACATAATATATTGGATCTGAATGGTTTTTAAAACTAAAAGGACCCCTTAGTCATCTAACAGAAAACTACTGGTATAAACCATGAGCTTTCTGTTGCCCTCCATTCCATTAGGAAATATATTTTTTTCCCAGAATTTCAGAATGTTGTAGCCATCTGCCTAATCTCATAGTGAGTTTGATATATTTACATTTCATACTAAACACATTATTTAAACACGATGATGCCATCTCTTTAGGAGAAGAGAAACTTACCGAATCACAAGATTTCAAAACATCCCTCAAGTAAGCACTGAGATACGTGTCTGCAGCTGTGGACTGATTCCAGAAAGTGACTTTGTGCTAACACACAAGCTTTTATCTTATTTTTCCCCACACATATACAACAGATGGGCTGTAAACATATACTTTGTTCCCACCCTCTGTAAACCTGCACTGCTGTGCTTGTTTATTTTACCTCCTGGTGGATGAAATCCCAGGCAAGTTCTCTACATAGTCTTTGTTATCATTTCACTCAGCATATCAAAAAAAAGCCTCATCCAACTTAATATTAAAGCTTCAGACCAGGGCATGGTGCTATATGCAATCCAAGCACTTGGGGAAGGAAGAAATAGGAGGACAGAATTCACGGCCTCTGTTACATAGCTTGAGGCCAATCTGTATTGTAGAAAATCCTCTGTTAAAAATAAATATAAACAAACCAACAACCTACAGACTATAATTCGTTTTACATCTTTCCTTTTTGTCTAGATTGACCTGCCTTGCTGGAAATCTGAAGGAAGGAAAGAAGGAACAAGCAGAGGAGGAAAGACTTAGAAAAGCATAGCCAGTTTTTATTTTCTTCTTTTATAAATATTTTATTAATTATTTGAGAATTATGTAGTTAAGAAAAACATATTGTATTTTGTTCATATTCACTCCTTCCCCTAACCCCTCCCAGATCATCCCGTGATTTCATACCCTCTCAACATGTATCCTCAATCTTTTTAAAACTCATTTAGTTCAGCTAGTGCTGCCTATATACTTTTGAGTGGGTGGCCATTCACTGGAACATTTTCACCTTTCAGAGGGTACACTCTAAAGAAAATGATTTCCCAGCAGCTGTCAGTTACTAATACTTCCCAGTCAGACTGGGTAACCACTTTCTGACTCTGTGCTGAGATTTTTGTCTGGCTTGGGCTTATACAGATCTTAAGCCGTTACAACTTTGTATAAACTGGAAGCCAAAACTGGACGCTGCTTTATGAAATATTCTTTAAAAATAGACTAAGTTCATGCACAATTTGATTCGAATTTTTGATGACTTCTTCCTTAATTACTATTTTTACATATATTTGCACATATGTATATAGAAATACAACCTGCTAAATATACTTAGCGTTGGTAGTATGTACATCTTTAGGCTGACTACTGGAGATTAGAAAACCTGTGGGGCTTATCCCTACAAAATATTGACTTTTTCCCCTCTTTTTAGCAGTCATTAATTGCCTATAACTCTTCATCTAGGAGTAAGGTCTTATGAGATTTTCTCCATCCACTCTGAAATAGCAGTGGATGTTGCCACCATGCAGGTCGTATTTAGTGTTCTCTGTCCTATAAGGAGATACTGTCTCACCATAGATGTCCTAATCCTTAGGTGTAGCTTGCCTCTGCTCCATCCCGCAGAATAAAAGGCAGCGACAATCGTGTTCTTCTTAAAGCGGTTTATTCAGGTTCCTTCTTACAGCACGCTTGCTTCTACCTGTTTTCAATCCCCTTGAATGCCCTCCTTCCAATCCTCCTTCAATCCTCGTTCCATCAATCCTCTCTCCTTCAATCCCCTCTCCTTCAATCCCCTTGAATGCCCTCTTCAATCCATCCATCCTCCTTCCAATCTTCTCTTCAATCCTCTTGAATGCTCCCTGTTACCGCCCCAGCAGTCCCTTTTATACATTGCCTTTATCCCATCAGCAGCTGCCACGCTGTCACTGTTAATTTGCTATTCCGTATGGTGCGAGGTGGGCTAATCGAGTAGCCACACCTGGAAGCGCGAACCTTCTCTCTACAATGAGCCACAGCCACAGTGCCTACTGAAGCTAGCTGAGTAGTATTTCATTTTGTAGATGTACATTTTTGACATGTGGGTCCTGAACAACTAGAACGGTGGCTATCCCAAAAGCCTGACGGCGGGAGAACCACTTCCTACACTTAGGCTTTTACAGTCTTTCAACTCCTTTTATGATGTTTTCTGGGCCTTTAGATGTATCTATTGTAGCTGGGCATCTTGCAGTGAATTCTCTGTGTTTTGACCAGTTGTGGATTTCTGTGATGGTTTCCATCTGTGGTGGTTTGAACAGGGACAGCCTCCATAGTCACATGTGTTTGAATGCTTGGCTCATAGGGCGTGGCACTGTTAGGACACGTGTTAGGAAAGTGTGCCACTGTGGAGGTGAGCTTTGAGGTTTATTTATTTATTTTAAATTTAGTTTAATTTTCTTTTTAGTTATTCACTTTACATCCTGCTCACTGCCCCCTCCCAGTAACTCCCTCCCGCAGTCCTTCTCCCATCTTCCCTCCCCTTCTACTCTGAGCAGGTAGGGGCCCTCCTGGGTTCCCCCATTATAGCACTTCAAGTCCCTGAAATGCTGGGTGTTTCCTCTCCCACTGAGACCAGACAAGGCATCCCAGCTAGCAGAATATATCCTACGAACAGGCTACAGCTTTTGGGATAGCCACCGTTCTAGTTGTTCAGGACCCACATGTCAACAATGTACATCTACAAAATGAAATACTATTCAGCTACTAAAAACTAAGACATCATGAATTTTGTTGGCTTTGAGGTTTCTTTTAAATTTAATCTTTTGGTTATTTATTTATTTATTTACACTTCAAATTTTATTCCTCCTCCCTCCCCCATCCACCCCTGACTGTTTCACATCCCATACCTCCTCCGCACCCCCTTATCTTCATGAGAATGTCTTCATCTCCCAACCCCCACCCAACTAGACCTCTAAACTCCCTGGGGCCTCCAGTCTCCTAAGGGTTAGGTGAATCTTCCCTGACTGTACACAGACCTGACAGTCCTCTGTTGTATATGTGTTGGGGGCCTCATATCAGCTGGTGTGTGCTGCCTGGTTGGTGGTCCAGTGTTTGAGAGATCTCAGGGGTCCAAGTTAATTGAGACTGCTGGTCCTCCTACAGGGTCACCCTGCTGCTCAGCTTTTTCCAGCTTTTCCCTAATTCAACCACAGGGGTCAGCAGCTTTTGTCCATTCGTTGGGTACAAATGTCTGCATCTGATTCTTTCAGCTGTTTGTTGGGTCTTTTGGAGGGCAGTCATGATAGGTCCCTTTTGTGAGTGCTCCATAGCCTCAGTAATAGTATCAGGCCTTGGAGCCTCCCCTTGAGCTGGATCCCACTTTGGGCCTGTCGCTGGACCTTCTATTCCTCAGGCTCCTCTCCATTTCCATCCTTGCAGTTCTTTCAGACAGGAACAATTATGGTCAGAGTTTTGACTGTGGGATGGCAACCCCATCTCTCACTTGATGCCCTGTCTTCCTGCTGAAGGTGGGCTCTATAAGTTCTCTCTCCCTCCTGTCAGGCATTTATCTAAGGTCCCTCCCATTGAGTCCTGAGAGTCTCTCACCTCCCAGGACTCTGGTGCATTCTGGAGAATCTCCTACCTCCAGAAGTTGCCTGTTTCCATTCTTTCTGCTGGCCCTCAGGGCTTCAGTCATTTTCCCCAACCCAATACCAGATCATGCTTCCCTCTTCCCCACAACCCCCATCCCCTTCTAGATCCCTCCCTCCCTCCCTTCCCCCTTGAGATTGCTTTCTTCTCCCTCCCAAGTAGGACTGAGGTATCCTCACTTGGGCCCTTCAGCTTGTTGACCTTTTTGAGTTCTGTACTTTTTGGGTATTCTGTACTTTTTTTTTTTTTTGGCAAATGTCCATTTATTAGTAAGTACATACCATGCATGTTCTTTTGGGTCTGAGCTACCTCACTCAGGATGATATTTTCTAGTTCCATCCATTTGCCTGCAAAACTCAGGATGTCCTTGTTCTTAATAGTTGAGTAGTTTTCCATTGTATAAATGAACCACATTTTCTGTATCCATTTTTCTGTCATTGGACATCTGGGTTGTGTCCTTTTGGCTATCACAAACAAGGCCACTATGAATATACTGGAACACGTTCCTCTGTGGCATGGAACATTTTCCAATTTTCTGAGGAACATCCAGATTGATTTCCAGAGTGGTTGTACTAGTTTGCAATCTCACCAGCAATGGAGGAATGGTCCTCTTTATCCACATCCTCGCCAACATGTGTTGTCACCTGAGGTTTTGATCTTAACCATTCTGATTGGTGTAAGGTGGAATCTCAGGGTCATTTTGATTTGCTTTTCCTTGATGAGTAAGGACTTTGAACATTTCCTCAGGTGTTTCTCAGCCATTTGAGATTCCTCTGTTGTGAATTCTCAGTTTAGTTCTATACCCCATTTTTTTGATTGAGTTGTTTGGTTTTTTGGTGGTTAGCTTCTTGAGTTCTTTATATATTTTGGATATTAGCCTTCTATCAGATATGGAGTTAGTGAAGATTTTTTTCCCCAAATCTGCTGATTTGTCCTATTGACTATGTCCTTTGCCTTACAGAATCTTTCCAGTTTCATGAGGTCCCATTTATCAATTCTTGATCCTAGAGTGTGAGCCATTGGAGTTCTGTTTAGGATATTACCCCCTGTGTCAATTGGTTCAAGGCTCTTTTTCCCTTTCTCTTCTATTAGATTCAGTGTATCTGGTTTTATGTTGAGGTCCTTGATCCACTTGGACTTGAACTTTGTGCAAGGTGACAAATATGAGTCTATTTTCATTTTCTATATACAGACAGCCAGTTAGACCAGCACCATTTATTGAAGATGCTTTCTTTTTCCATTGTATATTTTTGGCTTCTTTGTCAAAGATCAAGTGTCTGTAAGTGTGTGGTTTTGTTTCTGGGTCTTCAATTCTATTTCATTGATCAATGTGTCTGTCTCTGTACCAATACTGAGCAATTTTTTATCACTATTACTCTGTAGTAAATCTTGAGATCATGGATGGTGATTCCCCCAGCCATTCTTTTATTGTTAAGAATTGTTTTCGATATTCTGGATTTTTTGCCTTTCCAGATGAATTTGCGAATTGCTCTTTCCATGTCTTTGAAGAATTGTGTTTGGATTTTGATGAGGATTGCATTGAATCTGTTAATTGCCTTTGGTAGGATGGCCATTTTTACTATATTAATTCTGCCAACCCATGAGCATGGGAGATCTCTCCATTTTCTGAGATCTTCTTTGGTTTCTTTCTTGAAAGATATGAAGTTATTGTCATATAGGTCTTTCACTTGTTTGGTTAGAGTTACCCCAAGATATTTTATATTATTTGTGGTTATTATGAAGGGTGTTGTTTCCCTTATTTCTTTCTCAGCCTTTTTTTCATTTGTATAAAGGAAGGCTACTGATTTATTTGCATTAATTTTATATCAGTCCACTTTGCTAAAGTTGTTTATCAGCTGGAGAAGTTCTCTGGTAGAATTTTTGGGGTTGCCTATCATATCATCTGCAAATAGTGATACCTTTATTTCTCTTTTATCAATTTGTATCCTCTTGATCTCTTTTTGTTGTCTTATTGTTCTAGATAGCACTTCCAGTACTATATTGAATATATATGGGGAGAGTGGGCATTCTTGTCTTGTTCAAGATTTTAGTGGGATTGCTTCAAGTATGTCTCCATTTAATTTGATATTGGCTGTTGCTTTGCCATAAAGTGCTTTTATTATATTTAGGCATGGGCCTTGAATTTCTGATCTCTCCAATACTTTTAACATGAAGGGGTGTTTTATTTTGTCAAATGCTTTTTCTGTGTCTAAGAAGGTGATCATGTGATTTTTTTCTTTGAGTTTGTTTATATAGTGGATATATGTCAATGGATTTTTGTATATTGAACCAACATTACATCCCTAGGATGAAGCCTACGTGATCATGGTGAAAGACCTTTTTGATGTGTTCGGGATTTGATTTGCAAGAATTTTATTGAGTATTTTTGCATCGATATTCATAAGGGAAATTGGTCTGAGGTTCTCTTTCTTTGTTGGGCCTTTGTGTGGTTTAGGTATAAGTGTAATTATGGCTTCATAGAACAAATTGAGTAGTGTTCCTTCTGTATTTATTTTGTGGAATAGTTTGAGGAATATTAGTATCGAGTCTTCTTTGAAATTATGGTGGAGTTCTGCACTAAATCCATCTGGCCCTGGACTTCTTTTGGTTGGAAAGTTTTTAATGACTTCTTCTATTTCCTTGTGTGGGCCTGTTTAGATCGTTTACCTGCTCTTGATTTAACTTTGGTATGTGGTTTCTTTCTAGAAAACCATCAATTTCATCTAGATTTTCCTGTTTTGTTGAGTATAGGCTTTTATTATAGGATCTGATGATTTTTTTTTTTTTAAATTTCCTCAGTTTCTGTTGTTATGTCTCCCTTTTCATTTCTGATTTTGTTAATTTAGATACTGCCTCTGGTCCTTTTAGTTAGTTTGGCTAGGGGTTTATCTGTCTTGTTGATTCTCTCAAAGAACCAGCTTTTGGTTTTGTTGATTCTTCATATTGTTCTCTTTGTTTTTATTTGGTTGATTTCAGCCCTGAGTTTGACTATTTCCTGCCCTCTATTCCTCTTGGGTGAGTTTGCTTCTTTTTGTTCTTGAGCTCTCAGGGGCTCTATAGGCTTCTTGTACCTTTATGGCCATCTCTTTCTTTAGGTTGGGTAAGTTTTCTTCTATGATTTTGTTGAAGACATTTTCAGGTCCTTTGAGCTGGGAATCTTCATTCACCTCTATTTCAGTTATTCTTAGATTTGGTCTTTTCATTGTGTCCTGAATTTCATGGATGCTTTGGGTTAGGAGTTTTTTATGTTTTGCATTTTCTTTGATAGCTGTGTCAATCTCTTCTATGATATCTTCTACACCTGAGATTCTCTCTTCTATATCTTGTATTCTGTTGGTGATACTTACATCTGTAATTCCCGATCTCTTTTCATGGTTTTCCATTTCCAGGTTTGCCTCCATTTGTGTTTTCTTTATTGTTTCTACTTCCACTTTTAGGTCTTGGACTGCTTTATTCAATTCCTTTACCTGTTTGATTGTGTTTTCTATATTTCTTTTAGGGATTTATTTGTTTCTTCTTTAAGGGCTTTTACCTGTTTAC
Organism: Mastomys natalensis; assembly: GCA_021653895.1. Taxonomy (NCBI): domain Eukaryota; kingdom Metazoa; phylum Chordata; class Mammalia; order Rodentia; family Muridae; genus Mastomys; species Mastomys natalensis. Next base: position 1,005,407 of record JAJTUV010001191.1, on the reverse strand, counting down.
TTGTATTTTGTTTTTTTTCAGTGAGTTATTTATATCCTCCTTAAAGGACTCTATTATCTTCATGAGATAGGATTTTAGGTCAGCTTCCTGATCAGATGTGTTGGTGTGTTCAGGGCTTGCTGTGGTGGAAGAAATGGGTTCTGATGATGCTCACATATATTGGCTTTTGTTGCTTATGGTCTTGCACTTACCTCTTGCCATTTGGTTATCCCTGGTGTTTGTTGATCTGGGTGACTCTGTGTGGAGTCTGCCTCTTTTGTCCCTAGGTTGCTTCAGATTTCCCGGTAGGCCTTCTGCCCTGGCTGCTTGGCTGTAGTAGACCACATGTGGGGCCTTCCAACTGTGGGTTCTTCAGAGGAGCAGAGAAGCTGCTGATCTGTTGCCCTGACTGCAGTAGATATTCTGGGATGCCTTTAGACTGTTGTATCTTCAGTAGAGCAGCTAAGCTGTTGTCCTGTGTGAAGATGTTCTCCAGGGAGGTCTACGGACTATGGTTTCTGTTTCCCTTTGTGCAGCTGAACTTCCAGGAAGCTTTCAGTCTGTTGGGTCAATTTCCCTACATGCCACAGAACCCCCTGGAGGTCTTCAGACTGTGGTGTCTGTTGCCCAGTTGTCATGTGTACAGAGGAGCTCCTGGAATGCCTTTAAGCTGTGGTGTCTTCAGGGGAGCAGATAAGCTGGAGATCAGTTGCTCAGTTGCCCTGTGTGTAGCAGATCTCCTGGGATGCCTTAGGCTGTGGTGTCAGTTGCCCAACTGCTCTAAATGCAGCAGATATTTTGGGATAGCTCAGGGTATGGTGTCTTCAGGGTAGCAGAGTGGCTAGCTGTCTGCCCCAGCAGAAAGGACTGGGGGGTGGAGGGGAAGAGGAGTGGTATTCAGGGAGGACAGGGATTTTGGGTAGTTATGGGGGGGTTGGGTAGTGATGGGTCCTGAGCCCACTGGGCTCCCAGTGGCACCTCGGGAGACTTTGGGGGTTGGGGTGAGGGTTCTTATCAACTGCTCTGAGTGTGGCTGATCTTCTGAGATTCCTCAGGATATGGTGTGTTTAAGTTAGCAGATTGGCTAGCAGTCTGCCCCAGCAGAAAGGACTGGGCAGAAGGGGAGTGGTACTGGGGGTCAGGGTTTTGAGTGGTGATAGGTCCCATGTCCACTGGGCTCCCAGCAGCAGCTGTAGGACTTTGGGTGGGGGGCTGTTTTACCAACTGCTCTAAGTACAATGGATCATCTAAGATGGTTCAGGATATGATGTCTTCAGGGGAGCAGACTAGCTAGCAGTCTCCCTAGCAGAAAGGACCAACGGAAGGGAGCTTTGAGGTTTTCTAAGCTGAAGTCTGGTCAGTGTGACACAGTCTCCTCCACTGCCCACAGGATCAAGATGTAGAACTTACAGCTCTAGCATATGTCTGCCCATGCTCTGCTATGCTTCCTGCCATGATGATAGTGAACTAAATCTCTGAAACTATAAGCCAGCCCCAATTAAGTGTTTTCCTTTATAAGAGTTGCCATGGTCCTTTGTTTCCTGTCAGGGCACCTATGTTTGACTATCCCCTCCTCCAAATCGTCTTCTCCTTCCCTGACCTATGTTTCTTTTTACTTTCCTAGTTTGTACAATTGCTCCATGTTATCAGTTCACATTGAAAGATTCAGAGATAGGATCCACAAATAAGAGAAAACTTGTAGCAGTTGTCTTTCTGGGCCTAGGTTACCTCATTCAATACAATATTTTTCTTGTTCCATCCATCTATCTGAAAATTTCAGTATTTTAATTTTCTTTGCAGGTGAATACTATTTCATAGTATATATGTACAACATTTTTGTTGAACATTCCAGATCAGCAGTTGAAAGATATTTAGGTTGTTTCCATGTTTCTGCTATTATGAATAGAATGCCAATGAACATGGCTGAGCAAGAATATTTGCAATAGAATATTTCATCTTTTGGGAAAATGCCATGGAGAGGTATCAGTGGGTTATATGATAGATTTAACTTTTTTAGCTATTTGAGAATTCTCCACACTGCTATCCAGAATGACTGCTCTAGTTTTTAATCCCACCAGCAATGACAGAGGTTTCTCCTTTCTCCCACATCCCCTCCAGGATTTGTTTTCATGATTTTAACCATTCCAACTGGGGTAGGATGAAATATCAAAGTTGTTTTATTTTGTACTTCTCATTCATTCATTTATGGTCCAGTTATTCTATGTTATTAGCTGCTTTTTTGTGATTTCTTTAGAGTCAGACCCTTTTAGGGAAAACATGTAATTTATAAGGTACCAAAACCAAAACTAAGCTGCTCCTCTCACAACAAACAGAGCCAAACCAAACTAGGAAGCTAATTTTTGACCAGCTATGATTTCAGTAGATCTCTGTGTTTCCAAGTTCTGCTGCTGTCCCTGTATGTAGAGGGAGCACTCACGTACTATAAATACTATAAATTGTAGTTCTTTGGATGCTTCTGGCCTTTTGTGAACACCTATACACAAGATATACTGCTAAAATCCCCTGGTGCTATGGATGATCTTTCATGGGTACAGTTCCTTTTAAAATAAACTATGAATGCTTTCCTGATGGTTCATTTGGCAGAGAGAGAGAGGGAGAGAGAGAGAGAGAGAGAGAGAGAGAGAGAGAGAGAGAGAGAGAGAGAGCTTTCTTTTGGCAGAAGTGCCATTTATTTTATTTTTCTGTTAGTTTTGCTGCTTTTAGCTGATCTAAACATAACCTCTATGATACTGTTTTTGAAGTCACCATTATATGGTTCTATGATGAATTGAGTGGAGTGTCCTTCCTCTATGTAGAGATGGACTTGGACTTTTTATAAAAAGTGTCTCCTAAATATCTCATACCCTTCCACCTTTTCTTGAATATTCTTCAGTGGATGAAAACCTAAGGATAATGAACCTCCTTTCATAATCGTCTAGTATTTCCTGTTTTGGTCTTCCAGCATTTGAGGTATTCTCTGTGGGTCTGAAGCTTCAGTTGAACAAGACTAGTAGTCCTGTTTGAACATTCTTTAGCTCAACTCTTATTTAAGAAATACAGTTTTTTTTTTTCGGGGAGTAAACAGTAAATAGCATTTGCCAGAGGTTTACACAAGATCATGCTATCTTTTTCTTACCTCTGTTTTCTTTCGAATGTTTGGAAGGATAAAATCATTAATATATTTTCATCATTTATCACCTAAGCCATAATTGATACCTGTCTTAACAAAACAGAGAGTACTGAGGAAAAAGTTTGACAAGATTGCTTAGCCAAGTTTTATGAGATGTGAGATTCCTCACAGGTGAAGAAACAGAGACTCAGAGAAAACTGTATTTTTATGTTTGATAAAGAATGGACAGTTGTCTAGAAATGTAGATAAAGGATTGTAATCCCATGGAGATAAAATGGAAACATCGAGTAGAATGAACATGAGTTTTCTGTTGTCAAGATTTTCTCTGCCCGCCCCCCCCCCCCCCCCCCCCCCCCCCCCCCCCCGCCGCCCGCTGAAGGACAGTGGACTTGAACTCGGGACAGACAAAGTGCTCTAGCACTACAGCTATGCACCACCACAGGCTGATTTGTTTTCAAGATTTTTATGTCTGAAAAGATAATATTTAATATGGTAAAATGTTTTCAGTAACTTAACATAAATTTCAACTATTTAAAGCCAAGTGGAAGATAACTTTTCCACATACCAGATTTAAAAATAAATATTTTTCTCCAACAGTAAAGATGATATTGAATTACTTGTGTGTATTAGTACTGTTGTGAGAAATATTAAGACTGTTGTGATATTGTGATAGTTTTCCTATGACTGTGAGATTAAGAAGCTCTCCTGGACTGGAGATGGACATGGTAGTACATGTTTGTAATCCCAGCACTTGGAAGTCTGTGCTTCATAGCAAGAGTCAAGGGCTGAGGCTGGAGCTCAGTGATATAGTGCTTGTATAGCCGAAGCAAGGCTCTGGCTTCTATCCCAGCTACACAGGCAACATGCCCTCCCCCTCCCCCCAATAACAAAACTCTACTGGACTATGAATACAATCATTCTTTATTATATTAAAAAGGAAATTGCTCTTCTTAAATGTGTTATCTGCTGGGTATAACTGTAGGTATGTATCATTTGTCATGAAAGTATTTTATGATGAAAGTTTATGAATGTGGGACTTTATTCCTGCATACTTTTCTTTTTTCTTATTGCAGTGATTGTTGAAAGAGAAACCCAAGACTTAAGTGGAAGTTGAGTCTTTTTTTTTTACATGCTCTGAAATTCTAGCTATCTTAGGACCAAGACACAAACACACACACACACACACACACACACACACACACACACACACTCACTCCTTATCATTCAAAATAAATTGGATTAACATTTAGCATCTAACTTCTGATATATGGGTACAATAGTTCACAGCTTAATAAATCTCTTAGAGGGGTTGGGAACATGGTTCAGTAGGTAAAGCACTTGTTATGCAGAAGTGAGGAACTGTTTGGTTCCCTAACAGGCATGTAAAATCTGGCTGTGGTGGCATACTTTTGTAATTCACTCCTCATGTGATGAAGTCAGGCAAAATATGGGACACACTGGCTAGCCAATGTAAATAAAACAGCGAACTCCAGGTTCACAGAGACACTTTGTCTTAAACAATAAGGTGGAGATAAACAGAGACACCTGACATCGACTTCCTTTCTCTATACCTGCATGTATAGGCAAGTACATGTGCAAACTCTCCACTCCCCACAAAAGAATCTCATGGAAATTAGGAACCAGAAAAGGAAAAGATGACAATTTTAGTTAATGTGAAAGTAGTAATTATTTCAAAACTTTTACAAATTGAATGTCTCACAGACTGTAACAAATAAATGTGCCAAGGCTTAGCCATCTTCCAAAAACTCTGTCATCAGAACTAAACTGTTTCCATTTTTAGTAATAGGCCTGGGAAAAAATTTATAATTTAAAAGACACAATGATAGATGAGAAATTTTATACTTAAAAGGATAAAGAATAAATGTCAAAATTTAGATAGCATTTTTCATGGATGCTAATGATTTTTTCCACTCTTTCAATAGTATTCTAAGCCAGCAACACAGTACAACAGTACCATCTCAGCCCTTAATTTGAACCACAGCATATTTATTCACAAGGTCAAAAGTGTACAGAACTCTTACTCTCTCTCTCTCTCTCTCTCTCTCTCTCATCTCTCACTCATCCATCCATACTCATGAGTATTGATAGGCTCTAATTGCAAACCCAGGGATATGTGCTTGTGGAGACTGTAAACCCCACAAAAGTTTCACAAGTGAAAAATAGCAAAGCTAAAAATATTGACAGAAAGTTGATTATAAGAAAGCCTAGCCTAATAAACAACCTGTTAAAAATAGTCAAAGTTTTGAATACATATTTCTCCAAAGAAAATGTACAGATGGCTGACAAGTACAAGGAAGATGTTTAATATTATTAGCAATTAAATAATGCTTAATAGGGGATGTCTAAATCAAGAGAATAGGAGATACTGCTTAATAGCTACTCTAATGGCTACAAAAGGAAGTAGGATGGGTAGACAGGAAGAAAGAAGAGTTGATAGGCATATGGAGAAGCTAGAATCCTTGTTGAGTGTTAGGGTGGAGTATCTGCAATCCCAGAACTCGGGAGGCTTTGGCAGGGGATCAACAGTCTGAGGTCAACCCAGGTAGCATTACAAACTCTGTCTCAAAACTAAAATTGGGAACTTTGTGCACACAAACTCACACATACATACACACTTATACACACTCACAAATACACAGGCATACACCCCCCACATACTCTCACACACCCACACATTCACATATAGGCATATATGTACACATACACACTCACACACACAGAAGCATGTATATGTACACACAGAAAGAAGCATTATTCAGCTTAAAAGGAAGGAAACTGAAGAACATGTAATAAAACAGATGAGCTTTAAAGACATTATGCCAAGTAAAACAAGACAATCAAGAGAAAAGACAAATACTATTTGAATCTGTCTATATATGGTATCCAGAGCAGTCAGATTCTTAGAGAGAGTGATTGCCATGGCTTGGGGGAGAGTGGAATAGAAATGGTTTAATAGGTATAGGTTTTAAGAGTTAAAGACCTATGGAAATGATGTGAGTCACCGCATCAATTATCCAGCAACATGAATGTACTTCATGCCTGTGGATGGTGTAATTTTAAAAAGTAAAGAGCAATAGAGATTAATCCAGTCTGTGGTGAACACTATGAGAGACATTTGGATTATTGTGACACACACTTAAGCCATGTTTTAACATGTGTTGTTTACAAATACAAATGTTTAATGACTGGGTATTGCATAGATAAACAAGCTTTTTTCCAATAACAAATTGCTACTTATATGTACAAATTAAATGTACTTTACCTCAAGAGTCTTGTCTTTTCTTCTTTTCAACCTAAAGGATAAGCACAGTATTAATCATGCAGCTGACACTTGTTTGTTGCTAAATAATGGCCAATATTTCAAGTTTGGGGTCAAAATTTTATTTATACACTGATTTATGTTTTCAGACAGATTCTTGTTGCTGTTGATCTTATTTAACATTCTATTGTAATAATTTATCATTTCTAATATTGTCTACAAAATTCTTAATTACTGAGGAAAAGAATTTATAGTAATAGTTTCTAATGAGAATTGCCTGGTATGATAAATCATTACCATGAGTGTTGGTTATACTTTAAAATGGAAATAGATGCTATACTGCCTAGCCCTTCCACTAGTGGTAACTCTGGGACTGTCGTCTGAGTCGAGAGTTCTAACCGAAACTGTAATTAGCAATTCCCAGAGCTCCTTTCCCTGCCTCTGTCCCCTTTCAGCTAGCCCATCAACCACTAAATGTATACAGCCACAGCAAAAATGAGTCATAAAAGCTGCAAGGGGCAGACCAAATGATATATAACGGCAGGCCTATTAGAATAACTTCTGACTTTACAATAAAGATTCCAAAACCCAGAAAGGCCTAGCCCTTGATTGATATTCTGAGAGCTCTGAATGAGTGCAGTTGCCAACCCAGAATACCCAGAAAAAGGAATAGAGAGAGTAGAAGAGCGACAAGTTTATCCATTTTAATAGAAGGAGAAATAAACATATTTCAGGATTAAAAACAAATTTAAGCAACTTCTGTCTACTTCTGTATTTCTACGATAACACTAGAAGGCAGTTGTCAGTCTGAAGAGAGCATTAGGACCTGCTTTATAAACAACCCTAAAACAATCAAAAGAGGTCTAAAGAACAATGACAACATCACAACAACAAAATAATGCGATGTAATAATACTGTTCGGCAATAACTTTCCATATCAATAGTTCAAATGCCCAATTAGAAGGCGCAGATTCAGAGATTGGATTAGAAAACAGTTTCCATTTTTCTCTTCCTCCAGGAAACACTTCCACCATCAAGGACAGACACCACCTTTGGGTAAAAGGAGAGAAAAGTTATTTGAGCCAAATAGAGTCAAGAAGCAAATTGACAGAGATGTTTTAATATCTGACAAAGTAGACTTAAAACCAAGACTAATCAGAAGCAATAAGGAAGGACACCGCATACACATTAAAAAAAAAATCTGTCAAGAGGATATTATATTTCTAAACATTTATGCTTCAAATACAAGGGCACTCAGTCTTATAAAATAACACTAACTATTAAATTTAAAATTACATATTGATCCTCACACAGTGATGGAAGGTAATTTCATTATTCTATTCTCACTAATAAGCTGGTTATACAGACAAAAACCAACTAACCAACCAACCAGCCAACGACCAGCCAGCCTGCCAGCCAGTTAGCCAGCCAGTCAGCCAGCCAACCAATCAATCAATCAACCAAACAAACAACCAAACAAAAATTCAAAACAAACCCTCAACCACTCCCCAAAACTTCTGGTGTTAATTAACACCATAAATCAAATGGATGTAAAACATACCTATAGTATATATCATGCAAATAGAAGAATGCATATTCTTTTCAGCTTCCTATGGTACTTTCTTTCAAACTGACAGCTTATTAAGACACAAAGCAAGCCTGAACCAAAAGTACACAAACTCATGGAAGATAAACAAATCACTATTGAATGAAAATTGGGTCAAGACAGGAATCAAGAAGGAAATTAATTAAAAAGTTATTAGAATTGATTGAAAATGAAAAATACAACATATCCAAACTTATGGGATATAATGAAGGCAATTTTAAGGGGAACACTCATAGCACTGAGTCTACATAAAAAATCTGGAGAGATCTCCTACTAATAACTTAATGATGCAGTTGAAAGCTTTAGGAAAACAGGAAACAACACTCCAAAATAGTCAATGGGAAAAATAAGCAATCTCACAGCTGAAATTAACCAAATAGAAGCAACTATAGCAATATCAAAACAACAACAAGGAAATGAATAGCTGGTACTTTGAAAAAAATAAACAGGATTTATTTAGCCAAACTAACCAGAAGAAAGATAGGATCCAAATGAATGAAATTAGAGATGAAAGGGAGACACTACTACATCTAACACTAAAGGAATTCAGAGAATCATGTGATATGTTATAAAAATCTGCATGCTACCAAACTGGAAAACCTAAAAAAGCAGATGGATATCTTGATATAAAAGACCAGCCAACATTAAATCAAAATGAAATAAAGAATTTAAACAGACCCCTAGCCCTATAATAAATCAAAGCATTAATCAAAAATTTCTCAACTAAAAAAGACAATTTACAGCAAGTTTACCTACAACAACATTCTAATGTGGAGGAAATCAAAGCATTTGTATTATAATCATGAAAAAGACAAAGCTATTCACTTCTCCATACCTGTTCAATACAGAGTTCAAAGTCTTACCTAGAGCTGTTAAACAACAGAAGATGATTAAGGGGATACAAACAGGAAAGGAAGAATTCAAAGTATTCTTATTTGTAGATGATATTATTTTGTGAATAAAAAGACCCTGAAGATATTACCAGGGATCTTCTATGCCTGATAAATACTTTCATAAAATGTAGCAGCAGGATTCAAAATCAACACATAACATCAAATAGTCTTTCTACACACAAGTGACAAACATGCTGAGAAAGGGATCAGGGAAACACTAGCTTTCACAATAGCCTCAGAAAATATCATAGAATACACTAACCCAGCATGTGAAAGGCTTATATAATAAAAGCTTTGAGACACTGAAGAAAGAAGTTACAGAAGACATCAGAAGATGGAAAGAAACAGCATATTTATGGATTGATAGAATTAATAATGTGAAAATGGTCATCCTACTAAATCAATCTACAGATTCAATGCAATACCATTAGGAAAAAATTCATGGCCCTTAACGCTCTCTTCGGTGTCTACAGAACCCTCTTTCCTTCCTTCGCAGCCATCCGAATGCCAGAAGTTCACCATGTCTATTCTCAAGATCTATGACAAAGAGATCTTTGACTCCCATGGGAATCCCACTGTTGATGTGGACCATCATGAAAGGTGTCTTCTGAGCTGCGGTGCGTCCACTGGCATCTATAAGGCCCTAGAACTCTGAGACAATGATAAGACCCGCTTCATGGGGAAGGGTGTCTTATAGGCTGTTGAGCACATCAATAACCCTATTGCATCTGCTCTGGTTTGCAAGCTGCTGAATGTTGTGGAGCAAGAGAAGATTGACCAGCTGATGATTGAGATGGACAGCACCGAGAATAAATCTAAATTTGGTGCAAATGCCATCCTAGAAGTGTCCCTGGCTCTCTGCAAAGCTGCTGCTGTGGAAAAGGGGGTGCCCCTTTACCGTCACAGTGCTGATTTAGCCGGCAATGCAGAAGTCATCCTGCTAGTCCCAGCTTTCAATGGGTTCAACAGCAGTTCTCATGTGGGCAACAAGCTGTTATGCAAGTGTTCATGATCCTGCCTGTGAGGGCATCCTGTTTCCGGGAAGCCATACCCATTGGAGCAGAGGTTTACCACAACCTGAAGAGTGTTATCAAGGAGAAGTATGGGAAGAATGCCACCAATGTGGGTAATGAGGGCGATTTCGAACCTAACATCCTAGAGAACAAAGAAGCACTGGAGCTGCTCAAGACTGCAATTGCAAAGGCTGGCTACACTGACCAGGTTGTCATCGGCATGGATGTGGCTGCCTCCTAGTTCTACAGGTTTGGCAAGTATGACTTGGATTCTAAGTCTCCAGATGATCCCAACAGGTACATCACACCCGACCAGCTGGCTGACCTGTACAAGTCCTTCATCCAGGACTAGCCAGTGGTGTCCATTGAAGACCCCTTTGACCAGGACGATTGGAATCCTTGGCAGAAGTTCATAGTTAGTGCAGGCATCCAGGTGGTGTGTGATGACCCCACAGTGACCAACCCTAATCGGATTGCCAAGGCTGCAGACGAGAAGTCCTGCAACTGCCTCCTGCTCAAAGTGAACCAGATCAGCTCTGTGACTGAGTCTCTGCAGGTGTGTCAGCTGACCCAGTCCAATGGCTGGGGTGTCATGGTGTCCTATCAATCTGGGGAGACTGAGGATACTTTTACCGCACTGGGCAGATCAAGACTCGTTCCCCTTGCCAATCTGAGTGCCTGGCCAAGTGCAATCAGATCTTTAGAATCAAGGAAGAGCTGGGCAGCAAAGCCAAATTTGCTGGCAGGTCCTTCAGGAACCCCCTGGGCAAGTAAAGCACGGACTGGAGATCCCTGGAGCCACCAGCTGCTTAGGCCCTCTGTCCCTTATGTCACCTAGGCAGCTCAAGGCTGGCCCAGTGCTTGCCCCTTCCATGTCATTGCTTCCTTAGACATCCATACCACCAGGAACTCTGATGGAGAGCCCAGCTTTGTAATCATGTGATTGGTCTCAATCATTGTTTCTGTCACCTGACTTCCCAGTTAATGTCTGGAGCCCTTGGAACTCCAGTGTAATCTCTAGGGTGCCTACCATCAAGACTCCCCCAGTGGTTTAAACACAAACATAAAAGCTGTGAAAGAAAAAAAAAACAGAGAGAGAGAGAGAGAGAGAGAGAAGAGAGAGAGAGAGAGAGGAGAGAGAGAGAGAGAGAGAGAGAGAGAGAGAAAGAAAATAAAAAATTCACAGATAGACAACTCTGGATAAATAAAACAATTCTGAATAATAAAAGAACTGTGGGATATATCTCAACTGCAGATTTCAAGTTGTTTTACAGAGCCATAATAACAAAAACAGCATGGTATTTGATTAAAAACAGAGGTATTGATCAATGGGATTGAAGACCCAGACATAAGACCACACACTCCCAGACACCATCTGATATTTAGCAAAGATGCAAAATGTACACACTAGAGAAAAATAGCATCTTCAACAAATGATTTTGATCAGTCTGGATGGGTGTGGGTAGAAGAATGAAAATAGTTCCTATGTACTACCCTGCACAAAACTCAACTGCAAATGGGTCAAGCACCTTAACATGATACCATACCATGAATCTGAGAGAAGATAAAGTAGGGAATAGACTTGAACTCATTGGCACAGGAAAGACTTTCTGAATAAGACTACAAAAGTTCCAGCTTTAATAAATGGGACCTCATGAAGCGAAACTCTTGATGTACAACAAAGGACATTATTATTTGAAAAAAAAAGACAGCCTACAGAACAGGAATTTTTTTCTTTTTTACCAGTTTTACATCTGATATAGGACTAGTATCTGGAATATACAAAGAACTATAAAAAAAAAACAAACTGAACATTCAAATCCAGAAATAAACATTAAATATGAAGTATAGAACTAAACAGAGAGTTCTTAAAAGATGAAAGGCAAAGAGCTGAGAAATATTTAAAAATGTTCAACATCCTTAACCATCAGTGAAATGCAACTTAAAACTTCTTGGAAATTTAATCTTACCCTAATCAGAATGGCCAAGATCAATAAAATAAAGTTTTATTTGTACGTGGTTGTGAGGGTTCACGGAAAGGATTCATTGCTGGTATGTGATGGAAATCCGTGTGGAGGTTCCCCACAAAGCTCAAAGTAGATCCACCACCAGCTTCAGCTGTACCTCTCTGGAGGACTTGCTCAGCCAGCATTCATTGCTGCTCTGTATTCATAATAAAAAGCAAACAACCTCGATGGAAACTGGAAACAACGATGATGTCCTCAACAGATGAATGGATAATGAAAATGTGATACATTTACACAATAGAAGGTTACTCAGATGTTAGGAAAACTGACCGCAAAATTTGCAGGTAAATGGATGAAGTTAGAAACACTCTTCCTGAATGAGGTAACCAGACCAAGGAAGACAAACATCACATGGCTTCTCTAATATGTAGGTGTTAGCTTTTAAAATTTAGATATATGTGCTTCAATTAGAATAACCACAGAGATTAGGTAGCTAGTATGGGATCAGAGTTGAGGAGGGGATCATTTAAGGAAGGGGAAATAGAATATGGTGCTCTAGAGGGATAAAGGAGAATGGGAGATACAGTATAAGGTAGTGAATATGTGGTAGAACACTAACGCTAAAGGCCTTTTGAAAAGCCATACAGAAAATTACTACTATAGACGCTTCCTAAATATATACATATAAAGAATAAAATTAAGTGCAGTTATCATGTGATGGGGAGATAGTACTCCAACTAGATACCATGTGCTACCAAATAAAACCTCCAGTACCAAGAATGGATTGCAACATTTTGAGTTATTGGCTAAAGAAGTTCCATAGACCCCACTGCAAACATCAGACTGTTGTAGATTCTATTGTTTACTGCCCCGCCCCCAACCTCATGGGAAGATCCTATTACTAAAGACACCACACAACTTCTTCATCAAACATGAAGTTGAACTGGTGCCCAACTATGAGCTTCACATTATGGAATATGGATTCATATTGCTGGGAGGTGCTGTATATGCCACCACAGGAGTAAGATAATCACCAGTCTCACACAGCTATGAGCCTTTCAAACAACAATAACAGCATGCCTGAAATATGTACCCACTGGTACAATAGTAGGAAAAATGTTAAGGAAGTAACCAACCACTTTTAAAAATAGATTTAAGGCCTATATCATGCATGGGTCTTATATGTGACACTGTTAATGAGGCCAAGAATTTGAGGCTAGATAGGTCATGGGTCTGAGGAGAAACCCCACCACTGCTATTTTAATAAATGAACATAGCAATAAAACTCCTAAATTATATTGCAGATACTTCATCAGAGAAGCTTCTTCTTGAAGTAGATAGTAACTACCAGAGACTCATAACTGGGCATTGTACATAGACTTTGCCTTAATTAAGGTACATCAGAATCTCAGTCTCTCACTGTCTTACTATCCTAACATCTGAGCCTTCTACTCTTCTTAGCCTGTAATGCCTCCGCTGTGCTTGCCTCCCACATATTCCTCAGGTCCATATCGAGCTCAGCATATTCATGTCATGACTCTTCCATTCATCACAAATATTTTAACATAATGTTTTTTATAATTCTTTGAGAATTCCATACAATGTAGTTTGGTCATATTCATCCCCACTCCTAACTCCAACTCTTCCCAGATCTGTCCACTACTCATCCCCTCTTTTTTCTCTTTGTTATTGTTAAGTGTACACATATATATGAATATATAAATATTACATACGGACTCCATTTAGTCTTGATCATATGTATATGTTCTTAGGGATGACCACTTGTTATTGGATAACCAATTAGGTGGTTCATCCCTTGGGAAGGCTAATTCTTCCTGTCTCAGCAGTCACTGATTTCTTCTAGGCAAAAGGCTATGGGAGATTTCCCCCATTTTTTGTTGGTATGTCAACTAGTGATGTCAATGCTCATTTAAAAATTTTTTTTTAAAAATATATTTATTTTACTTGCATGATTGGTTTTGTCTGCAAAGTTATACTACATGTAAGCATACTGCATGTATTCCTAGTACTATTGGAATGACAGAGAAGGGTGCCAGGTACTCTGGAACTAGAATTATGGACAGTAACTATAAAGTGCTAGATGAGTCCTGGGAATTGAACCCAGTCCTCTGTAAGAGCAGGAAGCGCTCTTAACTGCTGAGATTTACCTCCAGTCCCCTTTGTTCAGGCCTTGTTTAGGCTACCATATCATTGAGGCTTCCCAGGAGTAGCTTCCTTCTTATGCACATGACACAGCCTTATAGCAGATGTCCTGGCACTCTTGCACTTAGAATTTCTCCTGCCCCTCTTCTGTGATGTTTCCTAAGGGTTAGGTGCAGGTGTCTGTATTGTAGATGCATCAACTGGAGTTGAGTACCCCATGAGTTGTGGGGGGGTTTTTTGTAATGTTTTCTGTCTGCTGAAAAAGAGAAGCTTCTTTGCTGAGGGGTGAGAACTACACTTATATGTGAATATAAGACTAACTATTTAGAATGCAGCTAGACGTTATACTGGAATAGGGAAGTGGCAACAGTAGGTTCTCCTTAGGTTCTACAGCCTCACCAGCCATAAGTAGTTGGCTAAGTTGATAGTACAGGCCTGAATTCTCTCCAGTGAATAACTTCAAGTCAAACTTGATAGCTGTTTGTTGTCTCCAGATTATAAGTGACACTATTACATCTTTGCAGATATCTTGCCATGCTGGTCAGTGTTGTGGTTTATTCATGTGCTACAGCTAGATTGACCTGTTCATTGTTTTTCTTCCTTGGCAGCTTGCATAAGACTTTCAGGTACTGAAGAGGCTTCCAGATTAGTGTCCACTCAATTTCTCCAAGTCTTGTGTCCAAGGTGTGTGTTGTCCTTGGCAGTAGGTATTTACCTCCAAATTTTAGAAGACAACCTTTGGCAATAGCAATACTCTGTATCATTTTTTTGGAGAGGGCAGGTAACCTTGAACTCTGCTAACAACTCAAAATGAAATTTCTGGTACTGTTTTTTTTCTTGAATATATATATAACACACACATAAATGTATATACATATACATGCATATGCATGTATATATGTATGAATTTATATGTATATATATAAACTATATAAATATATGTAATTTTAGGTCAACATAAAATAGTATGATTCTCTATGGCTTTTAAAAACATCTTTACTGTTTGAAATATTATTGTTATACCTATCAGTGTTTATAGTTGAAGGCACAAAGGGTCAATTAGTAACCAAAAGTCTCAAAAATTTCAGGCTTCTATGGGACGTTTATTTCCTCAAATGCAGTATTGTATGCATGTGCCCTCTAATCACCTGAGTGGCTTTGGTCTGACATATTACTTATTAGATACTAGAATCACGGAGATGACTGGGCATACACCTTTTGGTCCATAATTCATCACCTTTCGCCTGAATGGAAAGCATGAAGCAATATACAACATATTCAGACAGCTCTTAGGTGAAAATACTAAGAAGAGAAATAAAACACAGAAAATCTTAGGTTATGAAGTACAAGAGTGGAACAATAGTCAGGAAATACATTTCCCTATGGAGCCCACATGACTCCCATCATTCAGCTCTCTGTGTTTCCTGGATTTCTTGGCCTTCTCCACTTTCTGATTCAGTTGTTTAGAGCAGGGCCAAGGGAAGAGTGGGCAGGCCCACTAACCTCCTGTTTTTAAAACAAAGTTTTATGTTAACCCCAGCCCTGCCCATTTGTTTACATAGGGCTTGTAGATGCTTTTGGTTTAGAACAGAGGAATTGAGGAATTGCGTCAGACACCCAAACCTCACAAAGCAAGAAACCAGGCCTGAGATGTAGAGCATGTGCTATTCATGGCTTGAGGAGTAGCAGGGGGAATCTGCATGCTGGAGAGAAAAACAGTATTTTATTTGTACCCTTTTGAGTTTCCACAGCCTAGGCCCTGAGGATATTTAAGATTGAAAGTGTGTTATGATGAAAAAGAATGATTTTGAATTCTGTGCCCACATTCCCAAGTATGGAAATAATTTTCCCTAGTTAAAATAATTACAGAAGTAGTGAGAATAGCTACCAGGAAAATTCATATTTACTTTCACTATATACCATAATATTTATCATTTATTGAGTGGGTACTATATGAATGAATATTATACTTAACACTTGTTGTGATATTATCTTATAAATAATATAAAACTGACAATTTACATATTGACCAATTTATGAATATGCCAATTTCATATAATACAACTTTTGATCTCAATATTAATTTTTAAGCTAAATCATGGAGATTATAGAACATAATTAAGGTTGCTCAGCTTGAATTCCAAGACTTATATTATATAGCCAGCTTTGTGATTTTGAGAAATCATTAACTTCTTTTGAGTCTAAATGTGCAATACTCTAAGATAGGAATAGGTTTGCTTTGCTTTCTTTATAGATTGCTAGTGAGTCTGAGACATAATTAATAACATTTAAAAACTGGATTAATCTATAGATATTAAAGTGTATTATACTATTAAATATTTTCACTTAAATTTGGTATTTTTCAAGCTCTTAGTCATGTCTAGAACATGTCTTTTCTGAAATTATATAATTGGGAGGTGAATCTTCAGTGGTGAAGGTCTGGCTTGACTTGTATTGTTTGTATAACTTTGTTTAAATGATTTACTCCCTAGTCATCTGTTTCCTGGATATAAAATGGAAGCAGTGAAGCTGGTACCTCTCCTGCAATATTGTTCTGTACTCAAACTACAATGGAAAAGTAACCATATACTTGTGTATAACATAAAACAGTATGAGCACACAAGCAGGACTGAGCCAGAGAATGTGGAAAACATTTGAACTCGAGGACCAATACATTTAATTTATGGAACTTCCTCTGAGAAAGGGTTGCTCTTGATGTGAACTGTGCACATGCTGGATCAGAGAGTAGGTGGAGGTAAACATCTGGAGTATTGTGAGGTAGAGTAGGGAAGTGCAGCCTTGACTACCAGTGAATGTTAAGGTCATACTGCTTTCATACGTTCATTCCCCTTACACATTTATTTATTTATGATGACAATATTGCAGCACTCTTGTACAGACAACTCCCGGGAGGAGACAGTTTATATGGGAGCAAACAATTTCAAAACAGTTTCAGGAATGGGCAGAGTCCTAGAAACACAGAGTGGGAGCTGACTAATCCCATAGTGAGGGTGGTGGCCTGCTACTAAGAACTATTAACAAAGGAAATAACCATTACGTTACTTTTTAAGAAATTACTTTTTTTTTTTTTTTGTCTCCTCAGAGAGGGCGGAAATAGAGAATTCAAGACAATGTGTTAGAAATAGGAACTGAAGCTTAAATTAAGTTGTGCTCAAAGAGCAATGCAGAGTCCTATTTAGGTAAAGCTTTAAGTAGATTTGGGGGATGAGGCCATATACATTCCAGCACTTGGGAGTCTGAGACAGGCAGATCTCTGAGAGTTGGTGGCCAGCCAACTAACATTTTTTCCTTGAAAAGCAGAAAAAAAAAATGAAGCCACATAGAGTTTTATATGGCCAATTATGAGTTTGATTTTTGTCCTATCATTAATAGAAAGTCATCAAAGATTTTAAGAAAGGACTCATTTTAGGAAGATAGTGAACTGCACAGGAGAACTACATTTGACAAGAGAATGTTCAGAACAGTCCACACACACACACACACACACACACACACACACACACACACACACACACACAGTGGTTTGAATATGCTTGGCCCAGGGAGTGGCACGATTAGGAGGTGTGGCCTTGTTAGGGGAAGTGTGTCACTGTGGGGGTGGTCAATGAGACCCTCCTCCTGTTCCTAATAAGACACTGATGTATACTAAAAACTCTGAGTTTATCACTACAAATGTGTTTAACCAATGCAGAACTGAAAAGTCTGTTAACTTCCAGAGATGCTACTTGTATGGATCCTATGTTGTCATGGTAGACTCATGGTCATGTGTCTTCTATTTCTCCTATGTTATTCATCTTATATACTCTAAGAGATTAGACTAAATTTGATCCTCAGAACTTCAGAACTTCTTCATTTGTAATTAAATTTCTCTCTATTAGGCAATCTTTGACCAGGAATATTGGCCCATTAAGTGGCTTACTTCTCTCTCTTCTTTACCTAGAGAACTCTCTACATCTATTTCCAGGTATATACACTCTTTCACATACTTATTTAGGAACTTCATTTAGAGAACTTACACAGAAAGTAATGCCTCACTGTATCCCAAACAGTATCCTTCTCCTTTGTGAGTTTTCCAGTGGACACTTTGAGAGCATCCAAGAATGTGAACCCTTCCCATCCTTGATTTAGCTCATACATACACACTCTGGGCCTAGGATCACTGGATTCAACTCCAGCCTGCCTAGACCATCAGATGTTCTCTCTCTTTCTCTCTCCCCTTCTTCTTTTCTCCCTCCCTCTTTGAAACACCAGAACATAATGATTTGTTAGCCCTCTTCTTTCGGAGGACAGAATCATTTTGTATCAAAAATTAGAATTACAGGTTATCTTAGGGTTTTATTGCTACAAAGAAACACAATGACCACAGCACATCTTATAAAGAAAAACATTTAATGGGACTGGCTCATAGTTCAAAGACTTATTAGTCCTTTATCATTACAGCAGGAATCATGGTAACATGCAGGCAGACATGGTGCTGAAGAGGTAGCTGAGTGTTATACATATGGATGGGCAGGCTGCAGGAAGAGACTAGGCCTGGCTTGGGTTTTGAAACCTCAGGCCATACCTCCTAATAGTGCCACTCTCTGTGGACCTGTTGCAGCCATCTTCAACACTATCACACAAAGCTAACATATAAAGATTTCTTTAATTTTTTTTGGGATGCATCAGACTTGTCTCAAAAAAAAAAAATACCCATGAGAAACAAAATAAAACAAAAGACAAAACAAAACAAAAAAAACCCCAAACCAACAAAAATCTAAGCAGTAATGAAGTATATCTTAGGAACATCCCAGACTTCATAGTTTATCAGTGTATTAACAGGTCACTTAGCTTGTTATATTTTGTCATAAATGTAATTTGTATTTCACCATCTTTCTAAATTGTTTGCCATATTAGTTATAGTAACTAGGAGAAATGCACAGAGGCTCTTCTGCTTTTTCTAGAACTTGATGGCCTACAGCAGCAGATATCTTTTCCATTTCTTCATTTCTTTTGAGCCAATTCTTTAAAACTAGCCAATCCTGAAAGTCCATGAAGTGGCAACAGAGCCAAAGGGGCAAGAAACAGTTACCATCAGTGTAAGTTTTGCCTGATGTGCTTACTGTCCCAGGTCAGGTCATGTCACATCCTTTTTATAAAAGATATTGCCTTGTCAAGTGATTTTGCTTTGTTTGTGTGTTCCTTTGTGCAACATTGATATTACGTTTTATTTCTAACAATGATTAAAGATTGTTTAAAATTGTTAGATAAAAATTCAGCCTGGGCATTGGTGGCACATACCTTTAATCCCACCTCTTAGGAGGCACACACAGTAGGATCTCTGTGAGTTCAAGGCTAGCCTGGTCTACCAGAGTGAGTTCCAGGATATCAGGCCTACATAGAGAAATCCTGTCTTGAAAAACAAAAACAAGTAAAATCAGTACACTGGTGTAAACTTGAGATCTAGTTCTATGCTTCTGTATGGAGTTTTTGAGTTGTTATACTTGAAGCTAAAAAAGTAAAGGCAAATTTTGCAATGGATAACTCAGAATGTTGGAGATGCCAGAAGGCAGGACATTTGTTGAAGAAAGCTGCAGGTATCTAGGAGTTGGCCCAAGAGAAAACACACAATTGCTTTGGGCAAAAAGGCTTAAAAGGTGGGGCTCCCCAAGCCACTTGGACCCTGGTGATTCTATCACAAGCTCTAGCTGTTGGACATGAAGATGCAGGCTCTGGTGTTTGTCCTGCTGAGTGTGGGTCTGCTCTTCTCTTATTATGCTCTCATTCATTCATTTTGGAGTGGTTTATTTATATTTTATGCCATTGTACAGAATGTATGCAATGTTAGAAGTATATAACTTGTTCTTTATTTCACAGGGCTTCACAGTTAAGAACTGTCCTTGAAACAATTTTAGGACTGTTAGGACTTTGGGCACTCTTAGAGATGATCAGTTGCATTTTGCATTATGAGATGACCATGGATTTTTGAGGGTCAGAGATGGAACATTATGCTTTAAAAGTGATATGTTTGGGTATCACATTGGTAAGGAGTAGACGTCTAATAATTATTTTTCATTGCCAATTTGATGGACTTTTGAATCACTTAGGAGATTCACCTCTGGATGTGTCTTTGAGGGTGTATCCAGAGATGTAACTGAGGAGGGAAGATTTCCCCTGAATGTAGGTAGTACCACCCATATGGGCTAGGGTCCTATAATGAATAAAAAGGAAAAAGAGAAGATGAACATTGGCATTCTCCTTTCTTTGTTTCTTGCCTGATAGAGATGATGGTGTTTCAGCCACATGCTGCGGCCTTTATGATATCTCCATAACTTTCCTTCCTGATGTCCTGTACACAGGAACTGTCAATGGAAACAACCCTCCCTCCTTAAATTGCTGTTGTCAGATATTTGTCCTGACAGTGGGAAAATACCTAATGAATCTTCTATGACAAAATGGCCTCTTGTATTCCCTACAAATGGATAAAGATTTCCTTTTTTTCTGGGCCATCTGCTTGTTCTTTCTGGTGAGTGTATGCTTTATAAGCATCAGGTAGGTGTGACCATGCTTGGCTCCTCTTATTCCTCTAATAAACTTTCTTAGGTACTTGACATTTTTAGTCCTTGCCTCTCTTAATGGATAATTGGGTTTGTTTCTTCCAAAATTAAACAGATTAAGCTTCAAATGGTTATACAACAGAGACATTAGTCCATTTTTTCCAGACCGCTTACCAAGAGCATCATACTGAACACTGGATCAAACGGGAACAAAATAATCTTTTAGAACTTCCAGTCAACAAAACCAGCTGGTATTTATGCTAAGCAGACTCCTCTTTCTTGCTGTTTTAATGCTACACTGAGTTTTTAGTTTCCACCTAGTTAGTCTTTTGTACAGTTGATATCCTCTAGATTATAGGCCACTAAGCTCCAAAGGCTCTGTCTCAAAGATATCAACCATTGTGCATGATATCAATGCCCGTCTCCTGCCATGGAAGGTCTTTCAGTATGATGCCATTTTCTGATCTCTGGTCTCTGGCAGCAACCACTTTATTCTCTAAAGTGACTCTTAAATATTATGCTGTGTGGTCCTATGTCCCTGTGATGGATCAGCAATCAGTATTTACCCTCTACTCCAGCTCTGCAGCAGCTCTAGATGGTGACCTTTGACCTAATATTACTATTATTAATTTCGATGTTAAAATTCCTTCTTCTTTGGTCACTGATTGCTTATTTAGGTTGAGTTCTGCATCTTTCTAACTTCCCTACTCCTATCTTCTTTCTGTTTTGCTCATCACCGAATGCTCGTTTAATACAGAAATCTTAGGGTACCAGCAAATGGGGATAAGTGAATGAGTCCCATGAATCATTTTATTTTGGTCAAATGAAAATAAAGTTTTGAGGTATTTGAGGATTTGCAACCTCTAAAGTATGAATGATTAGGATTTTGGAATAGATGGTTCTCCATGAGCAGGTAGAGATAACAGTATGCAGCTTATATCCTGTACCTTAGGTACCAAAGAATACTAACATGCCGTAACATCTGCAGATTTCATCCACTTTGCCCTTTGTTGATTACTGAGAATTTGGCTGTAGAAACAGAAAATGGATCCGGTTGGTGGAAGACCCAGATTCTGCTTTGGAAAAACGGCTCCCCCCCACCTTTCTGAGATATAGGTGCTAAGTTAATAGCTGGAGAATCTTGTATTTGTGGGATGAGATATTTGGTTACTTATCATGTGACAATTCTTTAAAAGATTATCGAACTTGGGAAACTGTTACTAGTGTCACTATGCCTTGAGTTAGTTTTGCATAGTTAGGAAGTTCCATGTATAAAAATAATCACACAATTTAATATTAAAGGAATAATGCCAAGAGCTGACACAAAGAGTTATTTTATTTTCCTCTTTGGAGAAATATGCACACCTCCTATTTCTATGAAGTTATGTAGGAGCCATGGCTCCCTATCCTTTCAATAGAAAAAATAAGATGGGACAATACTTGGCTATCATGATGATGGATATAAAATTAAAGTGGTTTAATCTCTTTTTGGACATAATGAGGAAGGATTAATTTTACTCAGGGTTCCAGAACAATCACCGTTTTTGCCTCCAGTGATTCTGAGCCCATCAGGAGGCAGAGGATCATAGCAGTGAGAACCTACACAGAGTGATATTACTCACATATTGGCAGATGGCATGTATATGTATATGTATATGTATACACACATAAATATATCTATATATGTCACATATTTATCTACTACATATATGTGTGAATGAAAATATATATATATAACTATTTTGAGACAGAATATCACTAGGGAGCCTTGACTTTCCTGGAACTCACTCTGTAGATGTGTGTGTGTGTGTGTGTGTGTGTGTGTGTGTGTGTGTGTGTATGTATATATATATGTGGGTCCCCGGTTCTGGAGGGTGTCCCACAATGATCTCCCGGCTGAGGACAGAGTGAGAGCAGGGAGGGTCCTCTGTCCACGTCTCCACTGTCCGTTGGTCTCCAGCCCAGCCTGGTGTGAGAGGTCTGGGCCAAAAGGGTGCGAGTGCAAGCAGGGAGGAGAGATTGCCTGCCTCCGCTGCTGCCTCTGCTCAAGTCTCCGCTGTCATAGCTCAGTCACTCCCAGGTGCTCCACCTGTCTCTCCACGCTGAGCCGGCCTGGGCTGGGCCAATAGAAGCCGGCTAGCAGGCAAGGAAGCAGCTTGGTGCCCCAGGAAGGTTCCCGGAGAGCGGATCTCTCCCCAAGTGTTACAGCTCTTGAGACAGAAACTCTCGGACACCAGGATGATTCTCGAACACACCTTTACTTCTCCTGAATACAGCCCTTATATACAGTTTCAGGGTGGGTTAGGGTCTGGCAGATAATGCCTATTGGCTTGGTAGGAGAGCTTAGAGATACCTCATCTGCATGTGGGAGGGCCTGAGGCACTGTTCCTCGTGACTGATAGTCATAGACCTCCCTTTGGGAGAGGCTGTGGAGGGCCGAAGCTGAATGAGAAGAACCAGGGCCTGGGGGCTGCGCCGAACACCTGCCGTCCTGATAAAGGTCCGGGGTTCAAGGCTTGCTCAACCAGGCACCCAGCTGCTTCCCACAGCCCACCGCCCCACATATATATATGGAGGAGGGGCAGGAGTTGAGAGAGATGGGAACATTGATGTTTATTATCTTTTCCTTTCCCCTCTGTATTACATTGTACCCGGCCTAAGGGGTGGACCATACATATTAAAGGCAGGTCATCCCACATTAGTTAATCCTATCTGGAAATACCCTCACAGGCATACATAAAGGTATGTTCTAATATCTTTCAGGTACCTTTCAACTCAGTAAAGTAAACAGGCAAGATTGGCCCAGCACATGTAACAAGCAGGTCTTACCCATATAGACTGTATATGAAAAGACCTGTCATTACAGATGACAATAATGGTGATTGGCAGGGCCACTCTATTACTCTATGTTCAGAATGAGCATCAAACAGACAAAGTAAAACAACAAGGTGACAATAAAACAAACAAATAAAAACAAACAACTCCCCCATATCCTTGCATGTAACACCTTAAAGCAGACATGCAAAGACTTCTCATTAAAATTTTCTTTTGGTATAAATTTTCCCATAGAATTCTAAATCTCTTGTTCATTTCAGTATAAAACAAGTCACTTAATAAGGCCCTGTTAAAGAGAGCAAGTCTATATCAAGCTTGAGTTGGTTTTCCTTAGAATAGGATCTTGTGAGAAAAAATAAATGCCCCAACTCATTTGGGGGCAGCATGTATTCTTTTGAGTCAGAATAAAACACATGATTTACCACTAAAGGATGTATTTCTTGTTTTTTTAAAAATTGAATATTTTATTTACATTTCAGGTGTTATCCCCTTTCCCCATTTCTCCCCAACCCGGGAAACCCTCTATCCTATCGCCCTTCCTCCTGCTTCTATGAGGATGTACCCCCACCCACCCACATACTTCCACCTCCCCATCCTCGAATTCCCCCACACTGGGGTATCCAGCCTTCACTGGACCAAGGACCTCCTCTCCCACCTATGCCTGACAAGGCCATCCTTCCCTACATATACAGCTGGAGCCATGGGTCCCTCCCTATGTACTCCCAGGCTGGTAGCTTAGACCCTGGGAGCTCTGGTTGCTTGGTATTGTAGCTCTCCCCATGGGACCACAAACCCTTTAAGCTCCTTCAATCTTCCCTCTAACTCCTCCATTGGGAACCCCTTGATCAGTTCAATGGTTAGTTATGAGCATCTGCCTATGAATATGTCAGGCTCTGGCAGACCTCTAAGGAGACAGCTATATCAGGCTCCTGTCAGCATGCACTTCCTGGCATTCACATCAGTGTCTGCCTTTGGTGACTGCACATGGGATGGATACCCAGGTAGAACAGTCTCTGGACAGCCCCTCCTTCAGTTTCTGCCCCACACTTTGTCTCCATATTTGCTCCCATGAGTATTTTGTTACTTCTTCTAAGAAGAATTAAAGTACCTACACTTTGTTCTTCCTTCTTCATGAGCTTCATGTGGTCTGTGAGTTGTATCTTGGGTATTCTGAGCTTTGGGACCAATATCCACTTATCAGTGAGTGCATGTTATGTGTGTTCTTTTGTGTCTGGGTTGTCTCACTCAGGATGATATTTTCTAGTTCCATCCATTTACCTAAGAATTTCAAGAATTCATTGTTATTAATAGCTGAGTAATACTCCACTGTGTAAATATACCACATTTTCTGTATCCATTCCTCTGTTGAAGGACATCTGGGTTCTTTCCAGCTTCTGGCTATTATAAATAAAGCTGCTATGAACATAGTGGAGCGTATGTCCTTGTTATGTGTTGGAGCATCTTCCAGGTGTATGCCCAGGAACGGTATAGCTGGGTCCTTAGGTAGTGATATGTCCAATTTTCTGAGGAACCGCCAGACTGTTTTCCATAGTGGTTGCACCATCTTGCAATCCCACCAACAATGGAGGAGTGTTCCTCTTTCTCCACATCCTTGCCAGCATCTACTATCCCCTGAGTTTTTGATCTTAGCCATTCTGATTGGTGTGAGGTGGAATCTCAGGGTTGTTTTGATTCGCATTTCCCTGATGACTATGGATGCTGAACATTTCTTTAGGTGCTTCTCGGCCGTTCACATTTCCTCTGTTGACAATTCTTTGTTTAGCTCCATACCCCATTTTTTAATAGGGTTATTTGTTTGTTTAGAGTCTAATTTCTTGAGTTCATTGTGTATATTGGATATTAGCCCTCTATTGGATGTAGGATTGGAAAGATCTTTTCCCAATCTGTTGGTTGCCGTTTTGTCCTATTGACAGTGTCCTTTGCCTTATAGAAGCTTTGCAATTTTATGAGGCCATCTTGCCGAAAGTAATCTACAGATTCAATGCAACCCCCATCAAAATTCCAACTCAATTCTTCATAGAGATAGAAAGAGTAATTTGCAAATTCGTTTGGAATAACAAAAACTCCAGGATAGTGAGAACTATTCTCAACAATAAAAGAACTTTTGGGCACATCACCATACCTGACCTCAAACTGTACTACAGAGCAATAGTGATAAAAACTGCATGGTATTAGTACAGAGAGAGGCAGGAAGATTAATGGAATAGAATTGAAGATCTAGAAATGAATCTACACACCTATGGTCACTTGATCTTTGACAAAGGACTTAAAACTGTCCAGTGGAAAAAGGATAGCATTTTCAACACATGATGCTGGTTCAACTGGAGGTCAGCATTTAGAAGAATGCAAATCGATCCATTCTTTTTTTGTTTGTTTGTTTGCTTTTGTTTTTTTTTCGAGACAGGGTTTCTCTGTGTAGCTCTGGCTGTCCTGGAACTCACTCTGTAGACCAGGCTGGCCTCGAACTCAGAAATCCGCCTGCCTCTGCCTCCAAAGTGCTGGGATTAAAGGTGTGCACCACCACCGCCCAGCAAATCGATCCATTCTTATCTCCTTCTACAAAGCTCAAGTCCAAGTGGATCAAGAACTTCCACATAAAACCATATACACTAAAACTAATAGAAGAGAAGGTGGGGAAGAACCTCAAATACTTGGGCATAGGAGAAAATTTCCTGAAGAGAAAACCAATGGCTTTTGCTCTAAGATTAAGAATTGACAAATGGGACCCCATAAAATTGCAAAGGATGTACTTCCTAGTCCTTTGCATCCATGATGCTTTTCTCTGAAATTCTCTAGTGATTGTGGCATGTAATGGTATCTCTGCTGCCTTTGACTAGTTTCATCTTCATCATGTTTCTCCATAGGTATTTGAGGGGATCTTGAGAACAAGCATGAGGACTGACTGTTTGCTGTCAAGTTAATGCAGGATTTAGATCACTATTTTCTTTTTGAGGCAGGGTCTCACTAGGGAGCCTTGACTGTCCTGGAACTTACTCTGTACACCAGCCTGGCCTTTAAATAGAGATCTGCCTATCTCTGCCTCCTCAATGCTATTGAAAGGCATGCACCACCATGCCCAGCCATTAGAATTACTCTGGTATCCTTTCTGACTGTAATGATATTCTCCTAGCATTGTAGAAATTCATTTGTGTCTGGCTATAAAGTCAGCATTTGTTTGAAATAAATCTGGCATTGTAAGTTTAACTTGACTTTATCAGGAGGAAATCTGGTATTGGTTCATGATTTTGTAATCAGTCTGTCACTGCATAGACTTGGGGCATCAAACATCAGACTGAGCAAGAGACCCTGAGTGACAGCAGAGGAAGCATGGCTTAATTCAAGCTGCATGTGAAGAGAAAACCTTCTGAGCCTCTTATCACTTCATTGCTCTCTTAGCTTAGAGATAATTGGAAGCTACTCTATGTGTCATTTTCACAAGCAACCCAGGAATGGCTTTTTCTTGCCACCATGTTGCAAGTGCATATAAGTATTCATTAGAAGAAACCGTGCCATTTTCCTCTTAGATGTTCATTCCAGTGTAGTAACTTACAAATTATTTATTTTTGGAGTACCCATAGAGGAACTTTGAGCCTGAGCTGAGTCTTTCAATACAAAATATTCTGACATCATCTGACTTTACCAAGAAGATGGTTGAATGCTAATGCAGGTTCCTCTTAGTGCTCACTTAGTTGAAACCATGAAGAGAGTATTGAAATAGAGTCACATTTATTAAACTGGTGGTACAGGAACCAGTTTTTATTCTAGAGTCTTGGAGTCAGCAGGGATACCAAATATGTGTTAGATTTGCTTTTAGTATTTATCATGTACTTAGTACAAATAATTAAAAAAACCAAAGTCAGTTTTCCTTTGTACGGTATTGTCATATCTGTGTAATTCTTATTGCTAGATTTGGTACAAACAACCATAGTCATTTTTTAACTTAAAAACTTTTCAATCAAATATTTATAATTTCTACATTATTCTTTATTCAAATGGCCATCATATGCAAAGAAATAGTTCAATAGAATTTATCATTTCAAGTAAAAGGAAAGACTTTATTGGAACTTCTGAGAGGATTTGGAATTTGTTTCCTCAAGCTTTGTGAATAAGTAGATTAATATGTGATTCATGCCTGAGATATTTAGAGAGCTAGAGGATGTCTAGAGGACTGTGGTTTGGGGAAGCCACTGCAGTCTTGCTAATATTTCCTGTAGATCAGGGTGAGAAAGATAACAACATTGTGTGCCTTTGATCTGTCCCAGAGAACAGAACAGAAGGAAGCTGGTATGCTGATGATGCCCAGGGATTAAGAAGGGTTATAAGTGAACAGCTGGAAAAGGGACAGAGTCACCAGTATAGAGATCGTTGCCATTAGGAATCTCTGTCACTGGAGTCAGGGAGATCTTTCAGGCTCAGAGTGAAACAATTGATCACCAAGGTAGCACCATTGAAAACCTTTGTTCATTCCTGCTCTACCAAGGAAATGCTAGAATCTGCTTAGCAAAATTGTGTGTCATGTGGAGTTGAGCCCTGTTACTGTTGGCCACTAATGATTTTTCCAAAGTGCCACTGATTTTCTTGGTAGTTGTTAAATCTGCATTAGTGGAAAAAAATTATGTGGCTAATTTACTAGGAATTAAACAACTCTCTCCTGGTTCCCATGTTGGATGCTTATTTTCTTCCTGAAGTTTTCTTTAGGAACTAGACTTGAGCAACTTTGGTCATGTTCCCCTACTCTCTTCATAGCTTTACTCTTATATTCTCATCAATGATACTCCTGTTATTGCTGTAAGGTTTAGAAACATTGAGAGGCCTAATATTGCCTTACTGTGTTTTAAAAACCATGCCTGTATGTATGTACGTATGTATGTATGTATGTATGTATGTATATATGTATGTTGACATAAAATTTTGCAGGCTATTTTAATAAATGTTCAACTGCTGTTAGCTCACCACCCACCATAGATAGTAGAAGAAAAGAGTTATTAGAACACGGGAGAAGTAGACCTGTTTAGAAATATTTCTTTGGGGCAAGTCCCATCTTTGTTGTCAGAATATCAGCAGTTCAGTCCTGTAGCAAACACCAAATATGAATCAGCAGCTGCAGTCCAATCCTCTTGACAGGAAGACTCCATGCATGAACCAGCAGCTGTAGTGCAATTCTGAAGAAACCACAATGTTCACAAACCATCTGGAGGCAAGAAGCCTCGGGAGTCTCGCAGGAATCTCATGAGAAGTTCTTTCATGAGTCCCTGTCTGGTGTCACTACAAGCAGAGCTCAGCAATGCAATGTAAAGCGAACCAATATATGATATGTGTGTCATTAGTGAAGAATAGTGAGACGGACCGAAGCAAACCAATGCTCCTCTCTCACTGTCTTTGGGTCATATTTATACTCCCTTATAAGATGTTCTTTCATATGTCTGCTATAGCAAAACATCATTTCACCTGTGTGCCCCAGCAAAACATCATTTGACATAACCGAGTTTCCAAAGAAACCAAAAGTTTCCACTTCATATGTGTGTGGTTTGGATATGCTAGTGCCTCATCATGTGTGTAGAGACCAGAGAACAACTTGTAGGACTTGGTTTTTTCCTTCTGTCTTGTGAATCCTGGGACTCAGGGTGTGTATCAAGCTCTTTGTCTTCTGAGCTGCTTTGCTGGCCCTCCTATACTGCTTTAATGTTGTCAGTCCATCTTGTTAGTCTTATGAGAATTTTGAATCAGATAAAATACAAGTTCTCAGATTAAACTGGGACCAATGGTTTAATGGTTTAATAGTTTAATGGTGATGTGGCCCATGGTAGAGAGCTTGTCTATAATACAAACAAAGAAACAACTCCCCAAAACAAACAACAAAAATCAAATAATAAAAATAAAACACAATGGCCTTGCTCTTATGTAACCTGGAGGAAGTTATATAATTTTTCTAAGCTGTAAATTTCTCCTCCGAAAACTCTAAAATTGTATGGATTAAATGAATTAATGTATACGAAGTACTTGGAATGGAGAACCATGTTTAGGAAATGGCAGGTCTTTCTCTTTTGTGCTGCTACCATCTTTCCTCCTCTCTTTGTCCTCTTTGTCTTCCTCAGAGAGACAAATTAAGGGTATTTTAGATGACTGTTAGCATTGCTTACAGAATAATTTATTAAAATCCACATTTGGATGTACAGGTGTTTTGTATTTTTTCTAGTTTGCTTTCTGTTGCTGTGACAAAACACTCTGCCCAGAAGCAACATAGGGGAGGAAAAGGTTTGATTAACTTAAATTCCAGGTCAAGGGAAGCCAAGGCAGAAACCATGGAGGAACACTGCTTGTTGGCTCATTTGAAGGCTCATGCCTAGCTAGCTTCCTTACACATTTCAGGCAGGTCTACCTTCCCAGGGATGGTGCTGCCTTCACTGTGCCAGGCCCTCTCACATCAATTAACAATCAAGAGAATCTCCTGAAGATATGCCCACAGACCAGTTTGATCTGGGACATCTATTAATTAAGGTTCCTTTGTCAGATGACTCTGGGCTGTCTCAAATTAAAACTAACTATAGCATTCTGCATCTATCCCAAGTTGACAGTTAAAACTAAAACTAAATAGAACTCATCTATCTATCTATCTATCTATCTATCTATCTATCTATCTATCTATCTATCTATCTTTATGTATCTATCTATCTATCATCTAGACTAGGCTGACCTCAAAGTTGCAGAGATCAACTTGCCTCTACCTTTTAAGATTAAAGACATGTACTACCATGTTCATCATGTTTATCATCTGGCTTTCTGCCACTAGGAAAAGACTTCTTTCTGTTATAAAAATGTATAAAATTGGGGACTCTTAAAGTCACATTAGTCAATAGGTTATATGCTATAGCTGTCATTTTCTCATATCCACAGATTTGGCTAGTGGTAACCTCTCTCTCTCTCTCTTCTTTCTTTCTCTCTCTCTCTCTCAAATTATTATGTGGGTCTTTGGTCTGCATGTGCACAACATGCAAATCTCATGGCTTTGGCAGTCAGAAGAAAGTGTTGGATAGCCAGAGCTTTAGTTAAAGATGGTTGTGGTCTGCCATGTGGGTTCTGGGACTTGAACCTGGGTCCTCTTGAAGAGCAGTAAGTACTCTTAAACACGGAGCCGAATTTTCATCTCTTCCCCCAATATGAATGCCTTAAAGATGGCTCTTGCCATCTTTACTTATTCATCTTGCCCTATACTTATTCACTGAACACTTTCACATTTTTTAAATTATTTTCTAGGTTTGCTCCACCATGCCAATGCTCCTGTCCAGTTTTACCTAGTGATCCTTGGTTTTATTGAGTGGAGAAACTAAGATCTCAGAACTCGATGTGTTTTATGTAACTGCGAGCTTTTAAGCCTCATATCAGCTAGTCTTTACATGATGGGTTTTACCAGGACCATTACATGCCATTGTTTTCCTTTAGTTTTATGTTTTTCTCTGCCCTGAGATACAATGTCACTGAGAAAATTTGGCAGCAGTGTTTAATCTAAGTTTGCACTGTGAAAAAGTTTTAATTGCTCTCAACTATGGCCTCAGGGAATTTTTCTATGTGATGCTTTCTTTACTTTTGTTCTTTTGTCTTACTTATTTATTAAATAAGGATTTGTATTTAACCTTAATTGAGAATTTTCCTCTTGACAATGGAACAAGAGTAAAGGCGATTTTTATTAAGTTGTTACTCATTTGGATTATCCATTTATCTGGACTTGATTTGAGATGATGTTTAGTCTTGCTTTGTAAAGAGGTCTGTACTGAATATGTTTTGTGTTCATTGCCTAGAATGTCCTTTCAAAGGCTGACGTAGTGCTGCTATTTGAAGTGTGGGAATCCAGCTATGTTATCCAGGAGTTAGCGTATGTGAAAGTCTGGCTGGATTTTTAAATTTTCTTTTCTACTAAAAAGTTTATTTTACATTTCTGTCATTTAAGATTTGATATTTTTCTTGAAGATAAAAATGCATAACAAAGCTAACTGTCCTCATTTTTTAAAGTAATTTTTATGGTGCATCTATCAAACTATGAGCTGAATTCTTCTTTGAGAAAATAATAAAGCTCACAATATGGAACTAACTACTCATAGCTTTTTTAACATGGAAATATATCAAAATTCATAGTTGGAGGACAAATTTTATTTCTTTTCATTATATCACTGTGGTTTCTAATAGTCTTTCCTTTCATTTTTGAATAAGTCTTTTGGGATTTAAAATAATCTGTACATGTGTGTGTAAATGCACTGGCAAGGCATCAGAACTTTGTAGTGATAGACTCCTTTTAGATGATGAGTAACCACATGACTTTTTGTTTTTTCCATATATTGCATATCACAGTTAAGATAATTTTCTTGATAGCAAATCACCCTGACTACCATAAATTGCATGGAAACTGTTTTTGAAAGTTATATGAAGAATATCACAGCCATGAAAGGAATAGCATAAAACACAAACTATGCACAGTTAGTTGACAAGGAGGAAGTTTCTACTGTCTACCTAGTAGGATTATATATTGGAAAAATACATGTACATAAAACAACTGTAGAACAAAAAGTACTTTTTAGCATTACCAATTAGATCTAGTAAAACAAATGGTAATTCTGTAATAAAGGTGGAATGCTTTTGTTACACCGTCCAGTTCGTCTTTTTGTTTGAGTTGGGAGTATATTCTTGTTAGCATGATGTTTCCCATGTTTTAAGTCCTTTGAGATTAACCAATCAATTTTGCTGCTGCTTTTGATCGAAACTGGTGATCTAATTTCAAAGGTTGTTGGGAGAGCCAACTACACTACTAATTATACTTTTGGTCTTTAAACCAGGTCTAAATTGTTGTCATTCCTGATTACAGTTTTGTTCCAAATATAAGTTGTTGGTGCTCATGGAAGTACTTTGTAAAATGTTACTCACAGTCATTCATGTCAACAGTTTAATAACTGCCTATAGGATCATGGTAAACAGTGGTGTGATCTTGGGTGTGAGCACTTAACTGTTCACAGCACCAATTTTTTCTCATAGTAATTAAAATGGGACAATAAAATTTATTCCATTTAGTTACTGTGAAGCATAAATGAGCTAACATATGAAGCATGAGTATAATTTCTTTAAATACTTTGGACATACTATTTTTATTGGTTATTTTATTTATTTACATTTCAAATGTTATCTCTCTTCCCAGTTTCCCCTCCAAAAACTCCCAATCCCAATTCCCCCCCCCACACTTCTATGCGGGAGCTCCCCCTCCCAGTCCCTCCCTCACTGAGTCATTTTACCCTCTCCCCTTCTCCTCTGAAAGGAGAGACCCCCCCCATTATCCCCTCCCCCAAAAGCTTGTACATCAAGTCTTTGCCAGATTAGGTGCATCCTCTCCCACTGAGGCCAGACAGGTCAGCCATGAAGACTGAGCTTTCTGTTTGCTACATATGTTGCTGTG
Source organism: Mastomys natalensis (assembly GCA_021653895.1). NCBI lineage: Eukaryota > Metazoa > Chordata > Mammalia > Rodentia > Muridae > Mastomys > Mastomys natalensis. Next base: position 972,527 of record JAJTUV010001191.1, on the reverse strand, counting down.
GGCCTTGTTCCAGCCCATGTATGTTCTTGGTTGGTGGCTCAGATTCTGAGACCTTCCAGGGGTCCAGGTTTATTGACTCTGTTTGTCTTCCTGTGGAGTTCCTATCTGCTTCTGGAGTTCCCATCAACCCTTCTCCCAACTCTTCCATAGGTGTCCCTGACCTCCATCTAATGTTTGGCTGTGGGTATCTGCTTTTGTTTCTGTCCACTGCTGGGTATAACCACTCAGAGGACAGTTATGCCAGGCTCTGGTCTTCAAGCATAACAGAGCATCATTTATAATGTCAGGGATTAGTGTTTGTCCATGGGATAGGCTGGTTATTGGTTTGACCATGATGTTTTTATAACTCTAACTTGTCTCTGTTATTCGACCTATGGGGTCCTTGAATTAAGCACCTTAGATTGGCTTATAGGTGTGTTGCATTGGAATTCTGCTGAAGTGTTTGTAACTGGAAGAAGGAAGAGGGAAAGAGACATAAGGATATGACTGTAGAAAGAAAAAAAAACTATTAAACTGAAGATGTGATTGAGGGAAAAGTTTCAAACAAGAGGCTTTCCACAATGTTCTTAAGAAAGTTGAGCAAAAAAGCCACAAGATTGTGAAATTCTGGTCCTTTTGGTTCTTCAGTCTCACGAAAGAGGCATGACAAGGGAAGTGCTCACAAACCAAAGAGAAAACACAAGGAAAAAAATACTTTTTAGAAAACTATCTTCCGAGTTAGTTTCTGAATCAATCCTTGTAACGCAGAAAGTGCCCAAGAATAGAGAGTGACTTCTGCTGTTCAGCTGGATGCACCCAGACTGGCAGCTTAACATTCAAGCACAAGTTCAGAGTTTGCTGCTGACGCCTTCTGACTTTGAGTGTTACTTCTTATCTCTGAAACTCACCTTTCTTATCTGTATGCTGAGAACTTTGGCCTAAAATCTTTTCATATTTAATAATAATTTGATATTCTTTCACTTTATTTTATTTGTTTTCTGATGTACCTTTATATATTCAAAATGGAATTAGCATAGCATTTTAGAATTTATTATTATTGCTTTACATCTTATGAAAAAGTGATACGAAGTATAGTGTAACAAATTTTTAGAACCCAGTTTAATAAATTATAACTTAGCATGTTTTATTCATAATTCTGCCTATTATGGATCTTCCACAGATTGTTTACAAGTAAAATTTAGAACTCACATAATTTCCTTTCTAATTATCTTAGAATATATTTAATAGGAAATGACCTTATTTAAGTCCTCAGTAAGGCTGGCAGAATGGCTCAACTTGACTACCTGAGTTCTATCCCTGGGATCCACAAGGTGGCAGTAGAGAGCCAAGACATCTGGTTTGCACAGGGATTCTGTGGCAAGCATGAATGCAAGTTCTCCATCTGTGTCTCTCTGTGTCTCTGTGTCTGTCTGTCTGTCTGTCTCTCTTACACACAAATTTAAAAGCCTAAATATGCAAGCCATTATTACACATGAATAAAAATAGTAATTAATGTAATTAAGCATGCAATTGCCATTCAGATTTCTGTCTCTCAAATTTGAAATTTGAAAGCAGGTCACATTCCTTCATTATTTCACAGTTCCTTTCTAATCTTTCTTTTTCATTATGATTTTCATAATTTTTTCTTTTGTCCTGTTATGGTAATTGTGTTTTTGTGGTGTCTTTATTTTAATAATATATAGACAAATCTGTAAGATTATTCAGATTTTCATTTGAGTTTTCCTTTTCTTAAGAATGTTCAATAGAAAATGATGATTGTTTTTGTAGGTATTACATAATGACCTTTTATTTAAATTTGGAAGTATTAATGATTGCCTATGTTTATTATCAATAATGTTTGACTATATCTATTAATTTGGTAGGAATTGCATAGCTGTGGGTTTTAACTCTTATGTTTTCTTCATTGTTGGTGAACTTTTATAAAACAAATCTTTCTGGATACTGGGGAGATGTCAAAGTTGGCAAAATGCTTGCTGTGCAAAAATGAGAACCCAAGTTTGAATCATCAGAACCCACATAAAGCCTGGGCAAGGCAGCTTGTAATGGAACTCCAATGCTGGGTGATCAGGGTGTATAGAGATAGTTGGATCCCTGGTGCTCTGAAACCTCCCAGCTTACCCAATCAGTGAGCTCCATGGACAGCTAGAGAACCTGTGGTTTTTTCTTTTTAAATAAGCTGTAAGTGATTTAGTAAAGCATCTGCCTTCATCTCTGGCTTCCAGATGTATTTACATAACACACACACATAAATTATATCATCAACTACTTGGCTATTCTGGGTATAGTTTACTTAGTGAAGGTTAGATAGATGCAAAATTTCTTCCTTACAAATCTTCAAAATATGAATTTATTCCCTAGTATATGCCAGTAGTTATGGGTGATTAAAAATTCATAATGAACCCACAAAATTTAACATACTTAATTTGTTTAAATCAGATACTAGGAATATTTGTATTCTATAATCTTGGACATTTTCATTGGGAAGAAAACAAATATTTGAGTTAAATAAGACATTAAAAATTCCAAGTCTTTACTCATATTTCAACTTAAAAAGTGCGTGAATACATGCGTGCATTCGTGTGTGTGTGTGTGTGTGTGTGTGTGTGTGATGTAGGACTACATGTTATAGCATGCATTTGGAGGACAGAGGGCAGTTTTCGAGTCAGTTCTGGCCTTTCACCTGTTGAGTTTCTCTTAGTTTTCTGTGTGCAGTCTATTCCTGGCTAGCTGGCCTGTGATCTTTCTGCCTGTTGTCTGCCTCCTCTCTCTGCCTCCCACATCACAGGAAGAATGCTGGGATTACAGATGCATACCACCATAGCGGTGCAGGTTCTAGGACTAGAATTTAAGTCATCAGGCTTCTGTGAAAAGTAACCTGGAGAGCTGTCTTCAGTCCCTATCATTTTAACTCTTCACACTATAAAAAACCAACCAACCAACCAACCAATCAACCAATCAACCAATCAACCAATCAACCAACAACCAAACCAACCAACCAACAAACCAACCAGCCAGCGCCAACCAACAACCAATCAACCATCAACCAACACAACCAACCAACCACACCAACCCAACCACCAGCCAGCCAGCCAGCCAGCCAGCCAGCCAACCAACCACCACCAACACCAACCAACCAACCAACCAGCCAACCAAAAACAGCTGAGAAAAGCAAAGTGCAGATATTTATATACATTTGACATACTTTATTATCCATCACAAAATATTTTCTTACCTTCAGCTCTTCCAGGTAATGGTCTATTGTTAGAATTTCTGCAGCTTTTAGAATATTTAGTATTAGCTCTAATTATATTACATTTATATTTTGTTTTTTTACACTCATTACTGGCAGAGGTGTACTCATCTTTGAAACATCTTTCTTCCTTGTTCTTAAGTGGCTGTCACTGGTCTGTGTCTTCGAGGGAATCAGATAGCAGATAGTGAAGATGGGAATAATGTGTAAAGTAGCACCAACAGAGGGCAAGAGGAACTAAAGAGCTGTCCAAGTTGAGAGAACAACTATACTGAATTTAAATTGTTTTGGGGTGTGGCAGAAGATAAATGGAGTGGTAAGTGACTCCAACAGTTTCAATGGAAAGAACTCCATCATAAAGAATCCAATATGTCATGTCAAGGAATATTATTATTTTGAGAATTTTAGTATGAAAAAAATCTTGATCAGATTTTTGGAAGTTCTTTGTATCACATGAAGAGTAAACTGAGGCAAGTGAGCAGTAAATGAGGGTGTAAGAACTTTGATAGATGTGGGAGATATCTGGCAGGTCAAATAATCAACTAGGAATTATTGATCAGTTGGACATGAACACGGAGTGAAAGACAAGAGTTTAGGATAACTCAGGTTTCTTGATCATGTATATGCTGAGATGTGTTTTGCATTAAATGAGATAGTGACTATAGGAAAAGAAGCAACGTTGGTTAATGGTGTGTGAGTTTAACTGAACTGGGATGTCATTTCTGTTTAGGACATCAACAGCTTGTAGGATTTTGGATTTTTGGATGAAGATGCCAATGAAAGCATAAGTACATATGAACATCTTTGGATTTAAGAACACAGATTTGAGTCCATATCTCAGCTCTTCTGTAATACTTCCTATGCTTTATTTTGTTCTCTTTCCTTTTATTACCATCAGGCTAAAGCTCCACCCTGAAGCTCTTGGTTATGTAGTATCCTCAAGCTTCCTTTAGGCTGATCTCTGTCAGGAGAGCTGTCCTGAGAACTGAGGCACTCTAGGTGTGGAGCAGGTGTATAAAAGCATTGGGTACTACTTAATCTTGATGCTGAGCCTGACCCAACACAGTTTAGGAATGGGTTTTATGAGCAGCCTCTGTTCTTCCTTTCTTCTGGGGTGTGTGCAGAACCTCTCATCAGTTTGTCAAAGGGATCTATGATTGCCCAAATGATAGCATTGGTAGAGAGAGTATTGAATACTGTAAGGTGTCACAGAGTTACAGAGACTGTGAGTGCCTGTTACTGCTGGTTTTTAAGGTTGCTGGTGAAGGAGAGAAAGAAGACATGGGCAAGGCACTATTCAGAAGAAAAGTTAAGTAATGGAAACCAGGAATATACTCTTAGGGTCTCAACTGCAAATTTTACTGTGCAGTCAGTGTTCAGAGAGGCCACGAGGTGGCGAGCTTGTCCCTTACAGTGAAAGTAAGTGGAAGGGAGAGAGAAGAGAGAGAGAGAGAGAGAGAGAGAGAGAGAGAGAGAGAGAGAGAGGAGAGAGAGAGAGAGAGAGAGAGAGAGAGAGAGGAGAGAAGGGAGAGAGAGAGGAGAGAGAGAGAGAGGAGAGAGGAAGGAGAAGGAAAGAAGAAGGAGAAGGAGAAGGAGAAGGAGAAGAAGAAGAAGAAAGAGAAAGAAGAAAGAAGAAGAAGAAGAAGGAGGAGAGAGAAGGGGAGGGGAAGGAGAAGGAAGAGGAGAGGAGAGGGAGGGGAAAGGAGGAGAGAGAAGAAAGAGAACAGTGTGCTTCTGCTTCTCTACATCCTCCTTAAATTTTCCTCACCCCCTTAATTTCAACATAAAGGACTGATAGATTTTTTTCTGTTAACTTTGGATTATAAGCACAGTGTTTTTAAACAGTAAAGATAAAAATAAAACAAACAACTCTGTTTTTATTTTATAATCAGATAGTTATTGAATTTTCAACAGATAATTCCAGTTTTCATATTATCATCAGTTATTCTAATTGTCAATATAGTCCTCAAAACTGTTGCTATTAATAGCATTTGAATCATTAAGTATTAGGTGAGAAGACAGATTTTTTTTTTCTTAACAAACACATGTATATAAACACACATGCATATTACTATTTTTTTTTTTCTTTTTGAGACAGGGTCTCCCTAAGTAGCCTTGGCTGTTTGGGAACTCACTTGTAGACCAGGATAGCCTCAAACTCACAGAGATCGACCTACTTCTTTGTCTCCCAAATGCTGGGATTAGAGTGCACCACTATACCCAGCTTTACTATATAATATTATTATTACCACATTCTTCTGTGTCATGAGCACTGTTATGTTCCAACTGTAAAAAGTTTTCCAGTTTTAATGGATGTTAGAGAACTTATTTTTCATACTTGAGATTTCTATTCTCAATACTTTTACATACTTCAACATACCTTTTCTTATGATATTATAAATATTATATGGAAGAATGTAAGCTTGGTGTGTTGACTATTGTATTTATTGATTAATGAATATTTAATGCTCAATATAAAATTCACTTTGCTTTTGCTATGCAGTCAAGTTGAATTTTGAGGTAAATGTGAGTTAAATGTTAGTATTATCATTGAGGATCACAGGAATTAAATGAATTGTTGAAGATTTAATAGTTGGCAGAATCATAATTTGAATATGGATTTTTTCAGCTATGAAGTTTACTCTCTTTTTCATTGTGCGTAGTATCTCCAGTGTAAACATTTACATATTTCTTTACTAGAAACACTTGGAAGTTGCAATTTAAAGTTTAGTGTATTTGTGCTTCATTTGCTCTTGCTATAAGCTGAACAAAAAGAATTTATATCACAAGGCAACCATCATGATGTGCTTTCATTTCATAACTGATTTTCTGCTGAGCCTATTTCTCGGCAAGCTTATTTAGAAGAGTCCATTTAGTGTTGGGCTGATGGGGAGAGGCCTTCTTAGTTCGTCTCACTTGAAGGACTTGGACTCCTGGCTAGATGCATATATTGAGCTTATTGGAAACCTTATCCTTCTTGTGATTCCTGTTGAACTCAAGGTGGTTTACCAAGCACAGTGTTCCTTCTGTGTGCCAGCAGCTTAGCTCTGCTCCCGGGTGCTCTTCAGTGCTGGGAATTACCTGTGGCTTGGGAAACACTGCTGTGAAGACTGTAAGCCTAGTCTAGTGTACCACTTACAGATACAGGCCAGCTCCACTCACATCCACTCACTAAAGCTTGGAGGAACTTTCCAGATTCCTGCTTGGTGACTTCTGACTTTACTTCTTTTATTATTATGATCTATTCATAGTCCCCTTTTGTCTTTTAAGAAAAAGTTTAAAGAGTAGTTGTTTTCAAATTATGAGCTTTGTTTTTGAAATGAAGGGAAAACAATTTTTTACCTGAACCAGGACATTCAAGTTTTTCTTTTAAATTGTAGTATCTTTTTTCATAACTGTAGTAGTAATAGTAGTAGTACGTTGAACATAGCAGTAGTAACTGTAAGATAAATATACTGGAAAGATTGTCTACAAATAAATGATAATTGAAATTAGATGATAGTTTTATTATAAATTTGCTCTCTTTTTGTTTCAAAATTTGAATAATAAAACACAAGGAGACACATATGGCACATTTTCTGTCATCAGTGATAAGGAATATGAACCAAGCCTGTTGGTAGACACTTGTAATCCCAGCACTCAGGGGAGTCTTGAGGCAGGAAGGCTTAGAGTTCAAGGTGGGACTATAGATCCAGAAAAACAAACAAGCAAAGAGAAAAGTATCTTTCAATCTTTAATTATTTTAACAATATCTTAATATTACTTCATGTTTCATGTGAGGATTTTAAGATTTTTATTCATATGAGGATTTTATTTCTAATAAAGACAATTTTGGTAGCAAACATATCTGGATAGATTAACTGTTGATTAGACTATATAAACACATCTTTGCTTCTTTGTTCAGTTTATAGATTGATCATGATTAAAATCATTATTTTTGAGTAACAAGTATTTATTCTTGAACTAATCAATAAACCAGTATAATACACATCTTTGAGGATAAATGCCATGAACACAAATGGCATAAAGGGAAAGAAAAATGTGGTTTCGGCTGCTTTCTATAAATGGCCGTTAAGGGAGGTCTTTTTGCTAAGGAGCCATTCAATCAGCCAACTGGAGGGAAGGAGGAACTGAACTGGGTGCTCCCCGCTGTCTGGTGAAGTAAGTCCCCCAGGACCCCCTTTCTACATATTTATGCAGCAGAGCATTTCAATAGATATGTCAGCAAAGCTCTTCATTTCCTCACTTTCTGGGTAATCAATGGGATTTGGAGTTGGAATCCCACAGCTGATAGAACCTTTAGGATTAAACAATAAGTACTAAGAAAAAGAAGGAGGAGAAAAGATTCCTCATGTTCTCTTGATTTTTGTTTTCCCTTCCTAACAAAAAAGTCAGAAAGAAAAGAAAAAGGTAGCACCTAAAACGACACTGTTAGGTAGGTCATGGAATTGTTTTATATCTGACTATTGTTTTTTTTCCCCCTCAAAAATAAAGTGGCCACTTTCATTCCCATCTGTCAGTAAGTTCTTCTTTTCTTCTTTTTCCATTAATTTTTTTTTTTTAAGACAGGGTCTAGCAATGTAGTTCAGGCTAGCCTCAATCTCTAGGAAATAGAATATACTAGGAAATATAATAATAGCACCCAGCCTCTTGAGTGCTAGGATTGCAGGTACGCACTGTACCACCATTCCTTCAAATATGTCCAGCTTTAAACTCCATCACTTAAAACTTGTTTGCTTAGTTGAGAAATAAACAAACTTAATGTAGGTAAATGCATTTTGCTTCACTTTTGTCCTGTCACACAGAAGAGTAGGTAGTGTCTAAGTGAGGGTTGGAATGAACTGAAGAGGTGATACTGGAGGAGGCCTAAGGAGAGAGTGAACCCCATGTAAAGGGGGAGCTGTTACTCAACTTGGCTTGCTGCCACAGGAGAGTATAGGCTAACACTGAATACATTTCTGACCACTCTTTTTTTCTGAGATGAGATTTCTCTGTGTAGCCCTGGCTGTTCTGGAACTCGCTCTGTAGACTAGGCTGGCCTTGAACTCAGATCCACCTGCCTTTGCTTCCCAAGTGCTGGGATTAAAGGGGCACACTACCATGCCTGTCTTATTTTTTGACTTTTAAAGAAAAGTCAGAAATTATGTCCTATGTGTTACTCTTTTTATGTTTTAAAATTGTTGCCAATTAAATAAAATCATTTCAAACTATTCTAAAGGCAAAAATAAAACAAAACACACAAACACACAAACAAACAACCCCAAAACCAAAACCACCCCAGAGGCAGAATGAGGCCAGCAACTCAGAAGGCTTTTGCTTTCCTAGTATGTAGTTAATTCTTACTGCTTCCACCAAGGGCCACACTGGTATAATAGGAACAGCACTGCAGGTTTTTGAGGTGAATGGCTTTAGCACACTGTCACACCCCATGTGGCACTGAATGCTTGTTCTTCTTGTTGCAGGATATGGCCAGACAGGACCCATGTCTCACAGAGCAGGTTATGATGCTATTGCCTCTGCTATGTCTGGTCTAATGCACATCACAGGACCTGAGGTAGGTATTCTTAGATTATTCTTATTTATTTCTCATATTTTACATACTTTATCTCATCAAGTTAAGCTAGAATTAATTTTAGAAAGAAACCAGGGAAAGATAATAACTTTTTAAATTAATTATTTAATTTATTTACATTTTAGTTGTCGGCCCTCCTTTCAGTCCCCCCTCCCATAGTTCCTCATTCCATTCCTTCCCCTTTTCTTCGAGAGGGTGTTCCCCACCATCAGACCTCTCCCTTTGCTGGGGCCACAAGTCTCTTGAGGATTAAGTGCATCTTCTCCCACTGAGGCCAAACCATGCAGACCTCTGTTATATATGTGCCAGGGGCCTCTGACTTGCCTGTGTATGCCTCCTGGTTTGTGACTCAGTCTCTGAGAGCTCCCTGGGGTCTGGGTTAGTTGAGACTGCTGGTCTTCTTATGGGATCACTCTCCCTTTCAATTTCTTCAATCCTTTTCCTAATTCAACCATAGGGATCCCTGAGTTCAGTCCAATGGTTGGGTGCAAGTATCTGCTTCTGTCTCAGTCAGCTGCTGGTAGGGTCTCTCCATGCCAGACTCCCATCTGAAAGCACATCAAAGCATTAGTAATAGTATCAGGCCTTGGTATCTACCCCATGAGATGGATCCAAAGTTGCACAAGTCATTGGGCCACATTTCCTTCAGTTGATTCTCCATTTTTGTCCCTGCAGTTCTTTTAGACAGGAAAAATTGTGGGTCAGAAATTTTGACTGTGACTTAGTAACCTTGTCCCTTCACTTGAAGCTCTGTCTATCTACTGGAGGTGGACTTTCCAAGTTCCGTCTCCCCAGTGCTGAACATTTTGGTTAAGGTAACCACCACTGAATCCTGAGAGTCTCTCACCTCCTGGGTCTCTGATACTTTCTAGAGGGTTTCTCACCTCCCCCAGCCCCAAGGCTGCTTGTTTCCATTCATTCTCTTGGCCCTCTGGGTTTCTCTCCTGTGCCTCCATGTCTTGTCCTGTTCCCCTTTTCCCCCTCCCCTTCCCTGCTCACATCCAGGTTCCTCCCTCCTTCTGCCTCTAGTGATTATTTCCTTCCCCCTTCTAAGTGGATTGAAGTCTCCTCACTTGGACCGTTCTACTTATTACATTTGTTAAGTTCTGTAGGTTGTATCCTAGGTTTTCGGTACTTTTTGGCTAATATCCACTTATTACTGAGTACATACCATGCATGTCATTTTGGGTCTGAATTACCTCATTCAGGATGATATTTTCTAGTTTCATCCATTTGCCTGCAAAATTCATGATGTCCTCATTTTTAGTGGCTGTATAGTATTCCATTGTGCAAATGACCCACATTTTCTGTATCCATTCTTCTGTTGAGGGACATCTGGATTGTTTCCAGCTTCTGGCTATCACAAATAAGGCTGCAATGAACATGGTAGAACATGTGTCTTTGTGGCATGGTGAGCATCTTTTGTGTATAGCCCCAAGAGTGGTATAGCTGAGTCTTCAGGTATATCTATTTCCGATTTTCTAAGGAACTGCAGGTTGATTTCCAGAATGGTTATATCAGTTTGCAATCCCACTAGCAACGGAGGAGTGTTCCTTTTTCTTTACATCCTTGCCAGCATGTGCTGTCACCTGAGTTTTTGATCTTAGCCATTCTGATTGTTACGAGGTGGAATCTCAGGGTCCGTTTTGATTTGTATTTCTCTAATCACTAAGAACTTTGAACATTTCTTAAAGTGCTTCTTGGCTATTCGAGATTCCTCTGTTGTGAATTCTTTGCTTAGTGCTGTATTCCGTTTTTAAATTGGGTTATTTGGGGTTTTTTTGGAGGTTAACTTCTTGGGTTCTTTGTATATTTTGTCCATAAATGTGTAGGTTTATTTCTGGGTCTTCAATTCTATCCCATTCATCAACCTGTTTGTCACTGTACCAATACCATGCAGTTTTTTATCACTATTGCTCTGTAGTACAGCTTGAGGTCAGGGATGGTGATTTCCCCCAGAAGTTCTTTTATTGTTGAGAATAGTTTTAGCTATTCTGGGTTTTTGTTTTTCCATATGAAGTTGATAGTTGCTCTTTCCATGTCTGTGAAGAATTGTGTTGGAATTTTCCTGGGGATTGCATTGAATCTGTAGATTGTTTTTGGTAGGATGGCCATTTCCACTTTGTTAATCCCACCAATCCATGAGAATGGGAGATCTTTCTATCTTCTTAGGTCTTTGGTTTCTTTTTTCAGGGATTTGAAGTTCTTGTTGTACAGATCTTTCACTTGCTTGGGAAGAGTTACACTAAGATATTTTATACTATTTGTGGCTATTGTGAAGGTATTGTTTCTTTCCTAATTTCTTTTTTTCTCAGCCTGTGTATCATTTATATAAAGGAAGGCTACTGATTTGATTCAGATAATTTTATATACTGCTACTTTGCTGAAGATGTTTATCAGCTCTAATAGTTCTCTGGTAGAATTTTGGGAGTCACTTGTATATACTATCATACCATCTTTAAATAGTGATACTTTGACTTTTTCCTTTCCAATCTCTATCACCTTGATATCCTTTTGTTGTCTAATTGCTCTAGCTAGAACTTTAAGTATTATGTTAAATAGATATGGGGAGAGGGCATCCTTGTCTTGTCCTGGATTTTAGTGGGATTGCTTCTGGTTTCTCGTCCATTTAATTTGATGTTGTCTATTGGTTTGCTATATATTGCTTTTATTATGATTAGTTATGTGCCATGGATTATTGATTTCTTCAGGACTTTTAACATGTAGGGGTGTTGATGATCATGTGTTTTTCCCCCTTGAGTTTGTTTATATAGTTTATTACATTGATGGATATATCATACATATCCCTGCATCCTTGGTTACTGTGGACTTCCTGGGAGGCAGGCAGGCTGTGTCCTTCATTACTGCAGACTTCCTTGGAGGAGACAGGCTGTAGGGTGTGGGAGTGTATAAGGCTGTTGATCTGGCTTGGCTGGGAAAGTGGACGAGAAGGAAAATGGAGCTGGTGGCAGCCCGGGACCTGCTGGTTCTTAGGCTATTGGTCCCCTAGACGCTGCTGGGGGGGCGTGGAAGGGCCGAGAATGAAGTGAGGCCTACATACTCCACCCTCCCCCCCAAGAACTCCCTATCCCATCCCCCCTCTTCCTGCTTCTATGGGGATGTCCCCCCACCTACCCCCCCACCTCACTTCCCCACCTTCGAATTCCTCCCCACACACGACGTCCAGCCTTCATGGGACCAAGGATCTCTTCTCCCACCTATACCTCCCTTGCATATATAGCTGGAGCCATGGGTCCCTCCCTAAGCACTCCCAGGCTGGTGGTTTAGGCCCTGGGGGCTCTGATTAGTTGGTATTGTTGTTCTCCTCATGGGGTCAGAATCCTTTCAACTCCTTCAGTCTTCACTCTAACTCCTCTATTGGGAACCCCATGATCAGTTTGATGGTTAGCTGTGAGCATCTGCCTCTGAATATGTCAGACTCTTGCAGACCTCTAAGGAGACAGCTATATCAGGCTCCTGTCAGCATGTACTTCCTGACATGCACATCAACGTCTACCTTTGTGACTGCACATGGGATGGATACCCAGGTGGAATGGTCTGCAGACAGCCCCTCCTTCAGTTTCTGTCCTGCATTTTGTATCCTTATTTGCTCCCTTGAGTATTTTGTTACTCCTTCTAAGAAGGACTGAAGCCCCCCCCCCCCCAACTTGGTTGTCATTTCTCATGAGCTTTATGTGGTCTGTGAGTTGAGTCTTGGGTATTTCAAGCTTCTGGGCTAAAATCCAGTAATCAGTGTGTGAATACCGTGTGTGTTCTTTTGTGATTGGGTTACCTCACTCAGGGTGATATTTTCTAGTTCCATGCATTTGCCTAAGAATTTTTCAAATTCATTGTCTTTAATAGCTGAGTAATACTCCATTGTGTAAATGTACCACAATTTTTGTATCCATTCCTCTGTTGAAGGGCATCTGGGTTCTTTCCAGCTTCTGGCTATTATAAATAAAGCTGCTATGAACATAGTGGAGCATATGTCCTTGTTATATGTTAGAGCATCTTCTGGGTATATGCCCAGGAGTGGTATAGCTGGGTCCTCAGGTAGTGATATGTCCAATTTTCTGAGGAACGCCAGACTGTTTTCCATAGTGGTTGCACCATCTTGCAATCCCACCAACAATGGAGGAGTGTTCCTCTTTTCTCCACATCCTTGCCAGCATCTACTATCCCTGAGTTTTTGATCTTGGCCATTCTGACTGGTGTGAGGTGGAATCTCAGGGTTGTTTTGATTTGCATTTCCATGATGACTAAGGATGCTGAACATTTCTTTAGGTGCTTCTCAGCCATTCGCATTTCCTCTTTGAGAATTCTTTGTTTAGCTCCGTACCCATTTTTAATAGGGTTATTTGGTTGTCTAGAGTTAATTTCTTGAGTTCTTTGTATATATTGGATATTAGTCCTATTGGATGTGGGATTGGTAAAGATCTTTTCCCAATCTGTTGGTTGCCATTTTGTCCTATTGACAGTGTCCTTTGACTGACAGAAACTTTGCAATTTTATGAAGTCCCATTTGTCAATTCTTGATCTTAGAGCATAAACCATTTGTGTTCTGTTCAGGAACTTTTCCCCTGTGCCTAAGTATTCGAAGGTCTTCCCCACCTTCTCTTCTATTAGTTTCAGTGTGTCTGGTTTTATGTGAAGGTCCTTTATCCACTTGGACTTGAGCTTTGTACAAGGAGATAAGAATAGATCGATTTGCATTCTTCTACATTTTGTCCTCCAGTTGAACCAGTACCATTTGTTGAAAATGCTGTCCTTGTTCCACTGGATGGTTTTAGCTCCTTTGTCAAAGATCAAATGACCATAGGTGTGTGGGTTCATTTCTGGGTCTTCACCTCTATTCCACTGATCTTCCTGCCTGTCTCTGTACCAATACCATGCAGTTTTTATCACTATTGCTCTGTACTACAGCTTGAGGTCAGGATGGTGATTCCCCCAGAAGTTCTTTTATTGTTGAGAATAGTTTTCGCTGTCCTGGGTTTTTTTTGGCGCACCTGTAGTTCCAGCTACTCGGGAGGCTGAGACAGGAGGATTGCTTGAGTCCAGGAGTTCTGGGCTGAAGTGTGCTATGCTGATCGGGTGTCCTCACTAAGTTCAGTATCAATATGGTGACCTCCCGGGAGTGGGGGACCACCAGGTTGCCTAAAGAGGGTGAACCGGCCCACGTCGGAAACAGAGCAGGTCAAAACTCCAGTGCTGATCAGACTACTATTCTAAATCAGTTTGTTTGACTTGGAAATTTTCTTTCATCAAGGAGAATGGCTGATTAGATGATAGATGTCCATTTCTGCCTGTGCTTAGTGAACATACATAGAAGACCCTTTTCATCTAAAATAGTTTAAGTAGTCATGTATTAGCAAATTTTTTACTTACAGTAACAGATACAGTTTTGTCTCACCTGTCATCTATACTATAGCCTAAATTGTTTAATACTATAGTTCCTCTCCATTGATAGTTTTGTTGCAGAATTTTCTAAATGAATATAAGTGTCCAAAATATGTTGGGTTAGATCAGATCAAAGACTTTTGGGGACATATGAATGTGTTTGACATAATCCAAAAGCATAGTATGAAAGCCTAGTAGAAAAAGGTAAAAGTAGCAGAGAATGACTCTGCCTGCTCACTTCTGAAGATTATTTTCTAACTGGCTTACAAAGCAACCCATTTTATTGTTACTTTCATAATACTTTATTTTAGTTGACTTTCCTCATTTCCTCTCCCTCATAACCTCTTTCCCATAAGTACACACACACACACACACACACACAGAGACACACACACACAAAGACACACACACTTATATGTATTTAATGTGATTTTAGGTAAATAAAATATGAATCCTATGACTGTTTCAACGTTCTTATTCATACTTTTAGTCCTTTCTCGCTCTCTTCTTGGCCTCCTTACCAGCTTCCCAAACTAATTCCACATCTTTCCTTTAATGTTACCCCTATGCTGTGTTCCTCTCTCTAGAGCCCTCCCTGCCATGGTAACATTTTACTTTCTTGGTTTCTGTGGTTACTCCATGTTATATGCTCACATCTGAAGATTTGGAGCTAGGAAACATGTAAGAGACAACATGTGCCATTTATGTCATTTGGGTCACCTCTATCACTGTAATATTTTTTAGTTCTATTTACTTATAAATTTCATGATTCCATTTTTCCTTATGGATGAATAATATTTTAGAGTGTCTGTGAAGCACATTTTCATTACTTGTTCATCAGTTTAAGGGCATTTGGGCTGTTTCAGTTTCCTATCTATTGTAATTAAAGCAGTGATAAACCTGGCTGAAGAAGTACCTGTTGAGCCCTTTGAGCATAGGACAAGGAATGGTACGGCTGGTCATAAGGTAGATTTATTTTTAGCTTTTTGAGGATCCTTTGTATTAATTTCCAGAGTGGATGTACCAGTTTGCAATTCTACCAACAGTTAATGAGTGTTCCCCTTTTGCTACATCCTCCCAACATTGTCTGTTGATTGTCTTTTTGTCATTCTGACTGCAATGAGATGATATCTCAAATTTGTTTTGATTTGTATTTCTTTAATTGCTAAGGATGATGAGCACCTTTTGAAATATTTCTTAGCAATTTGTATTCCTCTTTTGAGAACCATGCATTTGGATTTGAATGGGTGTTTTGGCCCGAGCTGCTGCTCCAGTCCGCGGGTCAGGGTCTAGTGAGACAGAGTGGGGATGGAGGGGCAAGAGACGCGAAGAATGGAGACAAGACAGAGAGTCTGTTCAAGTCTCATTTATTGAAAGGAAATCATGGGTATATATACACTTTACCACGTGCCTTGCAGCCTTGGAGAAGCAGGAGAACACAACTGAAGACACTTTTCCATGTGCGCCTTGCAGCTGGGGGCATTAAACAACAAAACATGTGAGAAAAACAAGATGTTTATCAGAGTGTGCTCAGCTGTTGTAGGCTGTTGAAAACAAGTCTCTTGTCAGGGTATATGGCCTGAGATGGCTGCAAAGATGATAGCTGCTTTCTGCTAGGAGTCAGCTCCCAACAAATGGGTCTTTTTTTTTTTTTTTTTTTTTTTTTTTTAACTCTTTTGAGTTCTTTATAATATTCTGAATATTATTCTTCTGTCAGATACATAGCTGGTAAATATTCTTTCCTTCTCTGTGGGCTTGCTCTTTACTTAATTGTTTCATCAGTTCTGAAGAAACTTTTTACCTTTACCGGGTTCCACATGTCAGTTGTTGCCCATAATTTGTTCACAAATGAAGTCCTACTCAAAAAGTTCAAAAGAACTTTTTAGGAATTAAAATATAATTGTCATTTTTCTCTATTCATTTTGCTCTCTTAAATGTTTCCCTAGTACCTACCCTTTAATTTCACCCATCCATTTTACTACTTCTCAAATTCATGTCCTCTTTTTTATTGCTTTATAAACATATAATTGTTATGTATGTTAACTTCATAAGATACATAAATACAACCCATTGAATCTGTTAAGTGTTATTTGTGTGGATTTGATTTCAGGGCTTACAACTTGGTGTTGTACAACTAATTAGGAGATTCATTCTCAGGAATGTCTAATTGTCCCCCTCTCAGCAGTCATTTTTGTGTGTATATTTTTTCTTTCTATCCCCAAGGGAATATTTTTATTGATTTTTTTTTTTTTTGAATTTTAGGTAATGCACCCCAGTCATACTTCCAAGTCCTGCTAGGGAATATGAAAAAGCAATGATTAAGCTGACATGGTTGAGAGAAGGGAAAAGTAGAAGAGGGAGCACAGAGAATGATAAATCCACTAAAGATTTTTTAAAAGACATAGAACCCACTAGTATAGAAAAAATTTTATATATGCATAAAAAGAGTTAAAATGGACTTTTCCCATATCAGAGTCAACATTACCCATACAAAACAGATGACAAATGAAAAACCAACATAGGTTATGACATTTGCCTCCCAGAGGTTGAATGTAAGTCTCTCTTGCTACAAAATTCTTGTACTTCAAACACAGGACTCAGAAGATTCAAGCTCCACCTGAGGATTATCTTTCACGTACTAAAATTTGATATGCTACCTTCTAAGGGGAGGAACCAAACAAAAGTCCTACCCAGCCAGGATTTCTATGAAGCACATTTACTAACACAGCAAGATAATTCTGAATGTTTAAAGCTGGCATTCATAACTTGGTAGTAACCAAAAGCTCTCTAGTTATACTTAAGGTCCATTCAAGGGAAGGAAATCATGCTTGGTACTGAAACTCAATCAATTATTCATATCTAGTGAGGTCATGGATCTTGGGTGAGAACATACACTCATCAGTTTTTAGATCAGAATAATTCTTTTTTTTGTGACTCTTTTTTTTAAATGTTAATCAAAGGCTTTATAAGTTTGGTAATGCTCAGTAACAAGATGCCCATACAGTCAGAAGTGTAACCCATACCTAACCTAGATATAACAACTATCTTTGACTGGCAGAGATTGCGAACATCTGCCTCCATGTTCCCCTCCCCCCACCTCTCTGTCTCCTAGCTCCTCCTCTTCCTCTCCTTACTTTTCCCACCTTAGCTCCTCCTACATATCACCCTTCCTGTTAAAGATAAAACATTATTCTCTCAAAATACAATTACAGCATAATATACCAATTGTATCAATAAGGTACAAGATAGACCTAATACCCAGTCCATCATTTTGTTGACTAACCAGAACCTCTGTCATCTCTCCTAACTAAAAGACTTAGTTCTGAACCTGGCTTTTTTCTTGGCTTTAGAATGAATGTCAGCTGAAAACCATCCTCTCAAGTCTTTTCTCTCAAAGTAAATAGCCAGGATTGGCTATGAGACTATAAGTCTTGAACCCCGTCAGAAATCCAGAATGACTGAATTAACTGAAATTATGGGAAGCACAAAGCATAGCTTCTAAAACTTAGCCAATTTGTAGAGATTGCTGAACACCTGGACAGTCCCTATACTACAAAACGTTGGAGCATCCGATCTTCAGCCTTCTGGCCCAGATCATCTGAACAGACCTAGTGATGCAGAATTATTAAGGGCTGATTACTCTGTCTTGGCAGATATAATCAGTCGACTATTCTGCAAGTGTGTCCTTTTCTGGACAGTAATTTGTCTGTAGATGAAAAGAGGCAATTCTTGCCTAGTGGCTGTCTCACCACAACTGGAGTAACTCCAAAGATGCTCAATTTCTTCCTAGAATCCAAGACAGTAAGCTGTCAGGAGCAGACATGTCTCTAATAAAAATGAACCTTAATACAGAAATGTTTATAACGTCAATCTGTGGACTTCTGACGTTTTGAAAACCAACTATCCATGTAAGGCAATCTGGACGTTGTCTGTTAACTCCTCTCAGCTATTTCTAAATAAAATATAGAAAATACCCTAACAATAAACTCAGAGCCATGAATTTGCTATAGGCCCTTAACTCACAGGCTAACATCTCAAATCAGTTAAAAAAGTTAAAGAAGGACTGGGTCTAAGCCTTGTATTCCTAGATGTGTTATATAGGCACAATGCCAATGAGAGTATCAATATTAATCTCACTTCTATATCAATAAGAAATTCGTATCAATGAAAACCTTAATTTGAAATCAAAGAAAATTTTGTATCATTTAAGAAATTATAACTTCAGCTTAAAACAATTATACAGATTCTACCAATAGTTATGGCTATGCAATAAATCCTAGCTATTCCCTTCCCTGTTCTAACAAAACCACTACTTTTCCCTAGAAAGACAGTCTAATATTAACCACCTCAGTCCCCAAGCCCAGAGAAAGGGGTGCCAACTCTTCATTAACTTCTTCAAGCTGATTATGGGCATTGAGATATTAGAAGAGGGGAGGGGGAAGAGTAAATTGATAAGCCTCTGACGTCTGTGTCTTCACTGCATTCATCTGAGATTCCAGGACATCAGAGGTTCAAGCAGATCTGCTCAGCTTGCTTGATAAGTAGATATATCAAGGCTGTGTATTCTGCAATATACAATTCTCAAAACAAATTTTAGTATCAAGATATTTTTTGTTTGAATTCTGGAATCTAGTCTTCTGGTGGCCGTCTCTATCATGTCTAATCCATTTAATTCTGGGAGTTCTATGAGGGTATGCTCCCACCATCCTCCCATTCCCACCTCCCTGCTCTCAAATTCCCCAACACTAGGGAATCCAAACTATTGGGTACCAAGACCCTTCACTTCCACTGATGCCTGACAAGGCCACCCTCAACTACCTATACATGTGGAGTCATGAGTCCCTCCCTTTGTTTCTCTGGCTGGAGGTTTTAGAATGCTACTCCAGCTTGTTTCTTAGAACCATTTGCTTGAAAAAATGTTTTCCAGCCTTTTACTCTAAGGTAGTGTCTGTCTTTGTCACAGAGGTGAGTTTCCTGTATGCAGCAAAATGCTGGTCCTGTTTATGTATCCAGTCCATTAGCCTATGCTTTTTATTGGGGAATTGAGTCCATTGATATTAAGAGATATTAAGAACAGTGATTGTTGCTTCCTGTTATTTTTGTTATTAGAGGTGGAATTATCTTTGTGTGGCTATCTTCTTTTAGATTTGTTGGAAGAGGATTACTTTCTTGCCTGTCAAGGGTATAATTTCCTTCCTTGTATTGGAGCTTTCCCACTATTATCCTTTGTAATGCCAGGTTTGTGGAAAGATATTGTATAAATTTGGTTTTGTCCTGGAATATCTTGGTTTCTCCATCTATGGTAATTGAGAGTTTTGCTGGGTATAATAGTCTGGACTGGCATTTGTGTTCTCTTAGGATCTGTATGACATCTGTCCAGGATCTTCTCGCTTTTATAGTATCTGGTGAGAAGTCTGGTGTAATTCTGATAGGTCTGCCTTTATATGTTACTTGGCCTTTTTCCCTTATTGCTTTTTATATTTTTCTTTGTTTTGTGCATCTGGTGTTTTGATTATTACGTGGTGGGAGATATTTATTTTCTGGTCTAGTCTATTTGGAGTTCTGTAGGCTTCTTGTGTTTTATGGGCATCTCATTCTTTAGATTAGGAAAGTTTTCTTCTATAATTTTGTTGAAGATATTTATTGTCCCTTTAAGTTGGGAATCTTCATTCTCTTCTATACCTATTATCCTTAAGTTTGGTCTTCTCATTGTGTCCTGGATTTCCTGGATGTTTTGGGTTAGGAACTTTTTGCACTTTGTGTTTTCTTTGGCATTTGTGTCAATATTTTCTATGGTATCTTCTGCACATGAGATTCTTTCTTCTATCTCTTGTATTCTGTTGGTGATGCTTGCATCTATGACTCCTGATTTCTTTCCTAAGTTTTCTATCTCCAGGGTAGTCTCCCTTTGTGATTTCTTTATTGTTTCTACTCCCATTTTTATGTCCTAGATGGTTTTGTTCAATTCCTTTACCTGTTTGCTTGTGTTTTCCTGTAATTCTTTAAGGGATTTTGTGTTTCTTCTTTAAGGGCTTCTACCTGTTTACCTGTATTCTCCTCAATTTCTTCGAGAGTGTTATTTATGTCCTTCTTAAAGTCCTCTATCGTCATCATTAGAAGTGATTTTAAATCTGAATCTTGCTTTCCTGGTATTCATTAGTGTTTGGGTAAAATTATATTATATATTTAATTATATATAATTTAATTTTAATATATATTATATATATAATATAATTTTATGATGTCATTAATTTTCAGAATCTCTTTAGTCTATTTAGTTCTTTTTTTTTTTTTTTTTTAGATAACCTTTGTGATGGTTTGTAAATGCTTGGCACAGGGAATGGCACAATTAAAAAAGTGTAGCCTTGTTGGAGTAGGTGTGTCACTGGGGATGTGGGCTTTAATACCCTTGTCTTAACTGCCTGGAAGTCAGTATTTTCCTGACAGGCCTCCAAATGAAGATGTAGAGCTCTCAGCCCCTCCTGCACTATACCTGCCTGGATGCTGCATGTTCCCACCTTGATGATAATGGACTGAAACTCTGAACCTGTAAAGCCAGCAACAATTAAATGCTGTCCATTATGAGTTGCCTTGGTCATGGTGTGTGTTCACAGCAGTAAAACCCTAACTAAGACAACCTATTTATTGGTTAAATTGGTCTTGAATCATCATTTGGTAGTATTCTGGGATTTTTTTCCTTTGATTTTAAGTCTAATAGTGTTTCTTTTATGAAATTGTCACTATTTTTGGTACATATATGTTTAGCATTGTTATGTCCTATTCTTGGCCTTTTCTCAATGAAGATAGTGTTATTCCTTACATCATCTGGTTTGCCTTGCTTTTAAGTCTGTCTTGTCAGATATTAGAATATTACACTTGCTTATTTCCTGGTTCATTTGATTGGAATAACTTTTACCTTCCTTTTACCCTGTGGTGCTCTGTTTTTATATCTTGGATTATTTTCATAATTTCTTTAACTTTTGTGGTTTTCCGAATCTTCATTATGGTGTTTATTAAAATCCTCTTTGAGTTTTTTGATAGTGTTTATTATTGCTATCTTGACACCATTCTTTTGTGCATCATCTAAGTAACCTTTCTCAGGGACATTAGTATAGGAGAAATATTTTTTGATAGAGACTTATTGTTTTGGTTATACATATTTGTTTATTTACAGTGGGGCCTAGGTACCTGGAGTCAGATACTGTTTCTTATTATGGAAACCTCACCTGTGTATTGTTGAATGAGCGCTTTAAAATCTATTTCCACATTCTATTATACAGGGCTTATTTAAAAGGTAGACAATTCAGTTTAAATGTTGAAATGGAATATCAGGAATAGTCGTGCCTCTGCTCAAGCTAAGTGAAATTTCTAAGTTCAGAAGCAAACCCTTTGCAGAGTTAGAGGATTTTTACATGTAATCTTGTAGATCATTGTGGAAATACTTTCGACTTTCTCAGTAACGTGTGCTGTTGCTGGTATGTGTCTAGCACCCTTCTCTGAAGAGGGGCAATTCTTAGGTGGAGGGAATGTGCAGTTGGTAGCACCAATCTTGTGTCTTTCTAGAGAAGGGAGGGGATGTGTCCTGTAGAGATGAGTGGTTTGGCCGGAGTGGTTAGAGATGAGTTGGGAGTGGGTAATATAGGCTTCCTTGGGTAGGGATGTGGGTAAGGATGCATGGCAAGGGTAAATGGAATTGTTAGCTGCTAAGTTGAGTCTCTGGACCTGAAAAGTGTATGTCCAAAGTGCTATAGGAATAACGTTTAGAAGTTTGTTTAAGCTCTTACTACTAGTTACAGTAAAATTTTAATGATTAAGCTGTTCGTAAATATTAAATTAAATATTAAATTACAAAAATTAAATATACTTAAATTAAATTTAAATATTAAAATATTTTGTACCCACTTGCAGGGATCGTAAGTTTCTGCAGAAATACATGTAAGCATTAAGTGGCTTAATATCTTTTACAATCAAAATTTAGAATAAATTTTTAAAGTTAATATTTAAAGTGATGAGTTTCATTATGATATTTTCACACATATGTGTCCTTATGTGCTTTTTAAGAAAGCATATGTCATTAGGGTATTTGCCAGCTCTTAGCATGATTATAAGGAAATTAAACCAGGTTTGTTTCCTCCTTCTCTTCCTCCTCCTGCTGTTTCTTTTCTAAAACAGCATTCATCCAACAGGAGAAAAAACTGTTTTAACTCTTTCCTGGAAGATTAACATTTAAATTTAAATTCAACAATTCATTAATTTTTTTTATTTAAGTAAAATACATTAAAATGAATTTCAAATGTGTTTGTAAAGTTTTCTTGTTTCATTTGACTTGGCTTAGGTTGGCTTGTATATCTCTTGAGAAACACAGTAGTAAACATACACAGCTGATATCCTGAATACTAATTTGTCGCATTTATTCATGTGTATGTTTGTGTGTGCTCATGTGTAGATATGCATGCTTCAAATATAATCCTTTTATTTAACTACTGAATGTATGGGAAATATAAAATGAATCAATATTCAATTTCTGTTTTTCCCATTTAATCCTCAAATCAGGATGGAGATCCTGTTCGCCCAGGAGTGGCCATGACTGATCTGCCACTGGCCTTTTTGCCTATGGGGCCATTATGGCTGGCCTCATACAACGTTACAGAACCGGAAAAGGACTGTTCATTGATTGTAATCTACTGTCATCTCAGGTACCAATTCATATAACATTTTAGTTGATATAACAATGTATTTGGGTTATACCTTTTCTAATAGATCCATTGGACACATGTGTAAAACCCATTAAAATTTAAAAAGCAAACACACCCTATATCCTGCTTTGTTTTGAATGTATTTCCTTTCATAATGATGATTTTGTTACAATTTAAACACTATTGCTTAATTAGAATTCCAGCGTCTCCTTGTACTAAAATGGTTTCTATACTCCTGTTGAGAGCACATTAAGGTTTCTCTGTTTCACTGATATATGAGCTCTGTAACTTCCTTGGTGCTATTTCTTCATATTTTATGTACCATGGACTCTCTTATAAGTCTAGTGAAATATGTAGACATTATCTTGGGATTGTATTCTTAAGTTCATAAGATGAGGCAATTGAATTACAAAAGAAGTAAGTTATATGGAAATACATTTATCTCAATTTAAAAATCATTTTTGTGTTATAATATATGTTAGTAAAATAGCTATGAAAATTTATGGAAGTTGAACTCTGTTAGGTAAATGGTTTGCTCCTATACTGTATTCCCAGCCCTCTTTTTATTCTTCCTTGAGACAGTCTTATTAAGTTGACTGACCTTGAACTCAGATTATAGACTAGGGAGACTTTGAACTTGACATGTCTCTGTTTTAGCCTCCGGTAACATAATAGTGATTGCAACACCATTAACAATTTGATGTAATGTTGAAAAGAAATGATATCTCAAGAAGTATGCAGGAGATAATATGATATGAAAGGATGTATAAAATTATCAGTGATCAAGTCATAGATATTGCTTATACTCTGGTGGTTTCATTGCCTGTGTTCATAAGTGTTTAGGTCAGAGGTTGATGAAAATAAAGATATCTTTTTTGTATATACTATGTTATTTAACTCCTAGAGCTCTATCCAGAGACTCCAGACTCACCTCCTCATTTAGACAGTTACAGCTACAGTGTAGTAGGCACAGGGCTGGTGGAGTGGAAGGGTTAATTCACTTCTAACATGACATTTTGCCTCCTTTACTGGATCGGACCCAGATGCTGTACCATATGTGGAAGTTGATTCTGAATAGATAATTTTTCAGGGATAGGAAAAAGAAAATATCTAATTTGTGCAAGGAGACATTTTACTGTGGGAAAATTACTTTCTAGACATAGAGATCTCAGTTGGGAATTTCAGATTTAAGTGGCATACATGGGAAAATAGTAAACTTGGAACACTACATTGGAGAGTTTTTTTCTCTTAGGCAAGATTAAGGAGGTGTATAGAAATAAAAAAGTCAGTATGGTTGATATTGAAATACTGTGTATGAGTTTCTAACAGCAACTTTGAATTCACTGTTAGAATTTTAATGGTTTTATAAAAGGATAAAAGATCTCTCTTCAGATGAGTTATCTTGCTTCTCCACAGAAAGCCACAGATGATAGTTATGAGAAGGAACTAAAAGTATTTTCTTTTTCTGTGTTAGTAGCTGTAATGAGCCTGAGGTAAGTTAAGTAACCAAATAAAACTTACATATCAATAAATGTGCAAGACATAAAAGTTTCATAGGTGTGTGAGATGTGTAATCCTATGGGTTTCTGAGTTTACATTGTAGATCCTACTCTCTTTGCTTGAAATGCTTAACATTGCTGAACAGAATTTTTTTTGTTATTTTTCATTTTTCACCAAGCCTCCTAAATTATGTAGAGAGTTTAGTCTATACAATTTTTTTGCTGAATACTTACTTTATATGTCAATTATTAATTAATACATTAATTTTCAAAACAGTCTTTATTATAAATATAATAGAAGTTAAAAAAGTCTTCTAGCACTGAATTAGTAATTCTCCATGTGAAATATGTTCTCACATGCAAGATTGTTTCAAAGTGGGTAAACTCATAGCCACATATACACAAATGTCTGTCTGTCTCTCTCTGTCTATCTCTATTTTTCCTTTTCCTTCTTCTTCCTTCCTTCCTTCCTTCTCCTTCCTTCCTTCCTTCCTTCTTCTTTCTTCCTTCCTTCCTTTCTTCCTTCCTTCTTGTTTATTCTTCTGTCCTATAATATATCATGACCACTTACTCTTTTCTCTCCATTCCTCTCAGCCATCCCCCACTATTTCCTTTCTCCACCAGATCTATTTCCTTTTAGAGAAGAATAGGCTTCCTAGTGTTGTCAACCAAAGACTACATAACAAGATACAATAAGACTAGGCACAAACCCTATCAAAGCAGGATGAGGTAACCCATTGGGAGGAAAAATGTCCTAAGAAAGACAAAAGATTCATAGACACCCCCACTATTAGGAATCTCATAAACATCCTAAGCTGAACAACAACACATATATGCAGAGTCACACAAAGTCGTGTGTGTGTGTGTGTGTGTGTGTGTGTATGTGTCTGTGTATTGTGTGTGTATGTCTCTCTCTCTCCTCTCTCTCTCCTCTCTCTCTCTCTCTCTCTTCTCTCTCTCTCTGTGTGTGTGTGTGTAGGCATGGTGTGTATATTGATTACTGAGACTGTAAGCTTCCATAGTCTTACAAAAACGTCTTTCTTGTGCTTTTCACAGCATTGTCAATGATCAGTCCAGTATTTATCAAATATCAAGCTATCAGTCAGTGGTATTGTTCTTTCAATGAGAAATATCCTCATAAAAAGAATGAGGATTTATTTGAAAATTTAGTTCCAAGTTGGTGGCATTGTTTGGAGAAAGTACAAAGGCTCTGTGAAGTAGAAACTTGCCAGAGGAAGTGTGTCTTTTGGGGGCAGGTCCTAGTGTATTTATAGCCTGGTGCTATTTCCTGTTCTTTTTCCTTATTGCTAACACAATGTGACCTGCTCTACTCCTTTTGCTGTGCCTCTCTTCCTGCTGACATGCCTCTTTTGTTGTGATGGAATGATGCCCTGAAACTGTTAGCTAGAATAAACACACATCTTCCCTTAAATAGTTTCTTTCAGATATATTTTTTTAAGCAGGGAGAAAAGCAACCACCCAGAAAACTGATACTGGCACATAGGGCTGATGCTTTTATAAACCTAATCATGAGTTTTTAGGAATGGTTTACATGAGAAAGAAAACATAACTTTGGCTAGAAAAACCCCAGAATGCTGTGAGAGGAGCTTAATGGGCCATTCTGATTGGAGTTCAAAAGACCAGAATGATAAGTAATATGCAAACAGTGAGGCCTGGCTAGTGAGATCTAGAAATGGGCTTGCTATAATTGCATCTGAGTGAAGAAATTTGGCAATATTCTGTCCATGGGGTGAGAACTTGTGTGAGACTGAGCTAAAGAGTAATAGTTTCATTGGTAGAAGAAATTTCAAGATGGCAAGGTTCTCTGGTGGAAGTTTTGTGGTCACTTAAGTAAATTATCATATCATCTGCAAATAGTGATATTTTGACTTCTTCCTTTCCTATTCGTATCCCCTTGACTTCTTTTTGTTGTCTAATTGCTCTAGCTAGGACTACCAGTACTTTATTGAATAGGTAGGGATTGAGTAAGCAGCCTTGTCTAGTCCCTGATTTTAGTGGGATTGCTTCAAGTTTCACTCTATTTATGTTTCCAAACATTTCTTAACTATTATGTTTCTTATGAGAATTCTCTGTTCATTTTTATACCCCCAGTTTTAATTTAGTCATTTGTTTTATCGATTTCTTGTATTTTGACTTCATTGTACAGTATAGTTATTAATGCTTTATCAAATTTGTAGCCACCAAAGCTTCTTTCCAACTCTGTAGGCCTCCTCCTCACTTGACTGTTTCCTTGCTCCATATAAATTGGATTTTTTTCTTTGAGTTCCATGACAAACTGTTGGTCTTAGGTCCAGAATGAATGGAATTACACTCAGAATGTATTTTCCTGCACCTGTGTCTTGTAAGGTGCTGTATGTATTTTCTTTTCACAATTTCAGCATTATAAGGTTTCACCTGGAGGTCTTTGATCCATTTGAAGTTGATTTTTGTGAGGGTGTTAAATATGAGTCTAGTTTCATTACTTTATATGTGGATAGTCGGTTCTTTTTAAAGCAACATTTGTTGATGATACTGTCTTTTGCCAGTGTGTATTTTAGGGATCTTTGTCAAACGTTAGCTGGCTCTTATTACGATTATTATTTAGCTCTTCTATTTTTATTCCATTGAAGACCTTACATGCTAATACTGAGAAAGTTTTAGGTTGACTGGCCATTGTCAATTGGGTCAAGTCCTAAAGGTCAGAACTTGATGAATGGGTTAAGCCATATCTAGCACTAGCTATTGGGTTAACTCTATTCAGCACATATTAGGATTGGGCAAGTGATGGTACCTCAAAAATGACATGGGATTTTCTTTGAGGGGCCTATGGGTATTGAGTAGATAATCCATAACTATTTTCTGTACTGGCATACAAGGTTCTTTAATAATGCAATGCAATAAAGAATGTGAAACAACATTGTAAATTGTAAAGTAGTCTATTGATAGCTAGCATTAGATTTATTTGGTTAGTGTAATGTATTTCACAGGGTTATATATGTGCTGAGATTGAAAATTACATATTAAAATCATTATTTGATTATTATATTTATACCTTTTAACAATAGAGAAATATTAAGTTTACTTTATCTTTCAATTTTAAAAACATATCTAGAGTCTAGATGCAAAAACAAACCCACAAAATGTATAAAAGAAATATTATTTTTAAGTCCTTTTCAAAGTATCATGATAGGAAATTTCTCTTTTTAAAAGAAGTATTCTTTTTATTTTTATTTTACATATCTGTTAACCCACATTAAGCACATAGCACTTGTTCTTAGTTTTAGCTGCCTGGAAAACATTTTTTTTTCATACAGTGGTCAAAGACTGCTACTTGTTTTGATCACATTATATAGAATGATGAATGACATTCAATGTCAGCCACTAAAAATGTGATTTTTGAACCCTCTTAAAAGTGATCTACTGTACAATAGACAAATTATGCTTGATTTGAATAGTAGCTAATTATTAACTCAAGAGATGATTGCCTCAACCACAACAAAACCATTTCAGCGAGTTCACTGTGGAGACATGATGGTGCCCGGGATGTGGTTTGTAGTGGGCACCAAATATTTTGTAGTTTCAAAGCTATAAACTTTTAACCCTTGTCATAAAATTCTTTTGATTTTCTTTTAGTCTTAATATGATTTAAAGTTGTTCACTCTAGATTGTCTAATGTCAGCATCTAAATACTGTGTCCTTAGATGATATTGGTAAAGAGCAAGGAAGTGGGTGTGGATGTGGTTCCAATTACTCTGCTGCTCTTACTCTTCTGTTGTGGCTTTCAGAAATATCTTTTGTAAGTTTAATATCCTTCCTGTATGTAATTGTAACCAGGCTTCCTTAATTATTCTATAGTGAGTTAGTGTTTTAGTTCCACGGTTATTTACATAGATGGAGCATATTGTCACTTTTGATGCCATGATCTTTCCAGATATTTGAATGTTGTTCATATTATATGTCCATAAACATGTTAGGATCCATAAAAGTTTAACTCATTGTAGTAAGTTTGCAAATGATAAACAAGTGCATTCCTGTGAAATTTGTCATTTTGTTCTACATTTGTGTTTGTAATGTTCAGTAAGTTTTGTAAAGTTTTTTTTTTTTTAAAGTTAGTTTTATTGAAGTATATATTTTATACCATAAAATTCACTTTAAAAGTCAACTTAATGTTTTTTAATAAATTCACAAAATTGCAAATCTACCACTACAAATCAGGATTTGAAGTGAATATTCATATAGTAGTCTCTAGTTTCCTGAGAGGCCAGAGCATAATTGGGGAGGAATCCAGAGCTGGGCTGATTCAGAAGAATTCAGGGCTTATTTAAACGTCTGTTACCCTAGGAAACTGACATTTATGGATTTTTTTTCTACAAAATACTTTAAAAATTGTGTAACTGCATTAATATAAAGATGATACAATTCATTCTTTTGTTGCTGTTATTACATTCTTTTTTAAGAAAGAAATTAAAATTAAACATTTTTATGCTCCTAAAGTACTGTGGGCATCAGACATTATGTCTATTGTACCTAATAAACTGATTCTGGAAGAATCGCGATAAGAAATTTGTTTTGCAGTTATTTATTTGTAAATGTGACAAATAAATGAGGTGAAAAAAAAACCCTTATGCATTCAGGAGGGAACTGGAGCTAAAGACAGGAATTCTATTGAGGACAGGTAGGGCACTGAAGGTGCAGAAGCACAAGTTGTGAAGGAAGCTGAGACAGTGCGGTAGGGAAAGGAAGGGCAGTAACATCAGAAAGTTCAAAAGTTCAGCAACAGTGATTTGGAATTTTAATATCTCTTCTAAGAGACCAATTACATTCTTGCTTTGAAGACCCCATCAATCCTTGCATATCTGTTGTCAGTTTTTGTAATTAAGTTTATTTTTTAAAATTTTATATGTATGTATTGTATTTATTTAATTTCCCCCTAATTCTTCTCCTCCCAACTGTCCCATGTCTTCAACTCCCCACTTCCTCCCCAAATTCATTGTCCTTCTTTTTATCATTTGACACACACACACACACACACACACACACACACACACACACACACACACAACTGATCGAATTGTATTGGATAAACAATTAGGGAGTTCATCCCCAGGAGAATATTAATTCTCCTTTGTTCAGCTGTGTTAATTACCTAGTTCATTATTTACACATTCATTTTGGCATGTCAGTTGGTGTTGTCATTACTCAAGGTCTTTCTTTAAGCAAGCATATTGTTGAAAGTTCAAGGATGTAGCTTCCCGGTAATATATAGAGATACTATTTCACAGCAGACTTCATGGTCCTCTGGCTCTTAAAATATTTCTGCCTTTCCCTGGCCTCAGCTGTGGGGGTTGTGTTGTAGATGTATTGGCAGAGGCTGGTCACCCCACACACAGGTCTCTTACTTTCTGTAATTGTCCCCTAGAAAAAATTGTTCCTTTGACAGGGGTGAGATCTACATTTATCTGTGGGTATAAGGGTAAGTATTTTGAATGGAGGTAGGGATTATTACTTTTTAGGAAGGTGGCAGTAGTAGAATCTCCTCTAAGATTAGTTGTGAGTAGTTGTCTATATTTTTAGTACCAGGCATGATTCCCTTCCTGTATAGTGGATTTTAAGTTCAATTAAAGTGCTGTTGCTTACTACCAACATGTAAGTGCCACTCTAGTACAGTGTTGGTCATTGTTGTGGTTCATAGGCATCACAGTTGGGTGTGACTACTGATTGCTTTCCACTCTTGGGGGCATGCATTACTTTCCAGTACAAAAAGCAAGTTCTCAGGGAAAGGGCTTTTAAGTGAGACACAGTTCAGTTCCTTCAAATCTTAGGTTTTTAAGTTCATGGGGTCTTGAACAATAGGGATTTACCTTCAACTTCTAGAAGTCACTCAAAGGCAACAGGAACAGGGAATCCTCTGACCAACAATTCAAAAGGATTTTTCATGCCTGGTGCTGGGTTTTTTGTTATATAGTCAATATCTGTTGTGGGGAGCTTTATTACCTCAAACAACATAGCCTCTTTATTCTGTGTGTGTGTGTGTGTGTGTGTGTGTGTGTGTGTATACACACACATATGCACACATGTATATAGGTATTATTAAAATTAAATAGTATAAATTAATTTTAGGTAAATATAAAATAGAATGAATTCCCTTTGGATTTTTAAAACACTCACAGTGTTATTTATTCCTTCTTCCCTCTCTTTCTGTGTTATCTTACCTTCTTTCCCAATTAAATTCACCATACCCTGAATAATTCATTAAAGAAGAAACAAAAAATGGCTAAATAATATCTTAAAAATGTTCATCATCCTTAGCAATTATGGAAATGCAAATTAAAAAACTTTGAGATTTATTTTAAGCAGTGAAAATGGGTAAAAGCAACAAAACAATGTCACCAAATGCTAAAGCTATGGGGACAGAGGAGCTGATTCACCATTGTCAGGGTTGCAAACTGGTTCAGCTACTCTGGATATCAGTGTGGAGATTTCTCAAACAGCTAAAAATAAATTTACCATATGATCCAGGTATACAACTCTTTGGCATATGCCCAAATGACTTGACATCCTACTCCACAGAACTTACTCAGCCTTGTTCACCGCCACTCTTGTCACACAACTAGGGCGTGTCAAAAACCTATATGTCCTTCAACTGAAGAGTAGATAATGAAATGTGCTTCCTAGACCCAGTGGAACCTGATCTGGCTGTAAGGAAAAGTGAACCAGGAAATTCTCAGTCGAGTGGATAGAACTAGAAAACAGAAAACATTAAGTTGAGTGAAGTAACCCAGATGCAGAAAGACAAATGCCACATGTTCTGTGTAATCATTTTGTCTAATTATTGGTTCCTAATTCTAAATCTTCACATGAGAGTATTCAACATGGGGCAACTGCAGAAACTAGGACAGTAAACAAGGGCCATTTGGAGGGAGGGGATGGAACACTAGAGAGGAAGAAGATCTGGCTACAAGAGATAAGAAGCAGGAAATGGAACAAACTGGTGCTTTTAAATCTTAGGCTCACATTCCTTCTGTGTTTACAGCATGGTTTAATGCTTTCTGTGATTAAAGCCTTTTCTGCTCTGTTTTAAGCTCCAGTTATGTATGGATGTTGACATTTACCTGCTGTTCTCTTTGGCTTTTAAGATTTTAAAATTTCTATTTATATAAAAATGTTGCAGGAATTACACTAGGCCTGCAGGCTGCTAATTATTTTAACAATAGTAATTCTTCAAATTAATGAATATGGGCATTTGTTTGTTTCTTTTTCAATTTCTTTCATCAATATTAATTTTTCTGATTAACAAATATGGGTATTTTGTCTACCTTTTTTTTCCATTTTCTTTCATCAATATTTTATACTTTTCATTGTGTGTGTATGTATTTATCTTTTTGGTTGAATTTATTCTCAGACATTTTATTTTATTTATTTTTTTATTAATCATTCCATTCATTTATATCTCAAATGATATCCCACTTCCTGGTTACCCCTCCATCAACACCCCCACCCCACACCTGCCCTCCCCTTTGCCTATATGAGGGTGCTCTCCACCCACCCACACTCTTCTGCCCCACCACTCTAGCATCCCCCTACGCTGGGACATCAAACCTCTACAGCCAAGAGCCTCCCCTCCCATTGCTGTCAGGCAAGGCTATCCTCTGCTACATATGTATTTGGAGCCATGGATCCCTCCAGGTACACTCCTTGGTTGGTGGTCTCGACTCTGGGGGAACTGGGTGGTTAGTCCAGCCTATGGTGTTCTTCCAATGGAGTTGCAATCCCCCTCTGCTCCTCCAGTCTTTCCACCAGCTCCTCCACGAGGTTCCCTGAGTCCAGTCTGATGGTTGTCTCTAAGAGCCAAGATATTTTATTTTTAGTAATATGTTCTTGGTTTCTTTTTGAGACAGTTACTAACAGGAGTCTCTGTGTGTAAATTCTATATATAAAAAAAATCACATCTACACATGTAGAATTTCACCAGGCAGTGGTGGTATACGCCTTTAATCCCAGCACTTGGGAGGCAGAGGCAGGCAGATTTCTGAGTTCGAGGCCAGCCTGGTCTACAGAATGAGTTCTAGGACAGCCAGGGCTACACAGAGAAACCAAAAAAAAAAACAAAACAAAACAAAACAACAAACAAAAAAAAACACAACCAAAAAACCAAAAGAACAACAACAACAAAAAAAAAAAAACAAAAATAAAACAAAAAAACAAAAAAAACCCAAAACAAATGTAGAGTTTTACTTCTTTCTATTTTCACTTGGAGAATTTTGATTTCTTTCTGCCTAATTGCCCTTTCCAGGATTGCTAATATTACTTGAATAGAAGTATTCAGGTCTTGTTTCTAATCTTAGAGAAAAAGCTTTATATTTCACTGTATATTATTGTTTTATTGTGGGCCAGCATATCTGACCTTGCTGCATTGAAACACATTTTTCCTAGAACAAATTTGTAGAGTTTTTATTATGAGAGAAAGTTGACTTCTACCAAATGCTCTTTATGCATCAACCAAGAGAATTATATGATTTTTATCTTTCAGTCTGTTAATGTAAGCAAAACCATCTGGAGCAAAAAGAATAAGCTAGAAAGCTTATACTTCCTGATTTTAAAGTATATTTCAAAGCTATTGTACTGAAGTAGTATGGTACATGAAAATAAAAGAAACACAGACCAAAGAAACAATATAAAACCCTATTAATAAAACCACTTATTTGACTCAATTGAGCTGCAACAAATGGGCAGTAAAATGCAATGGAAAGAAGTACAGTCTCTTCAATAAATAGCATTAGATCTGCTGAGGTAGAGGGATTGCTGTGAGTTTGAAGCTATGCTAAGGTGCATATTAAGTTCAAGGCAAGCCTGCATTATAAAGTGAGATATTGTCTTAAATAGCAACCGAAGCAGCAACATCAAAAAACAACCCCTAAGAACAAAATAAGCTGTGTTGAGAAAAGTCATTATCTATATGCAGAATATTAAATTAGACTCCTTTCTGACATTATATACAAATACTAACTAAAACTGTATTAAGGACATTTATAGCAAACATAAAACTGAGTGGGGAGGGGAACAAATATGAACAAAATATAAAGATATAAGCAGGGATAAAAGCCACTACTTTATATACTGACTAAAATTTTAATTTAAAAAGGCCTAATATGACAAATTTAAAAAGTATATAAAAAACTTCTTTGCTTGATAATGATTCTTTGGACATGTTCCTAAACATAAAGTATTGCAAAAAAAAAAAAAAAAAAGGAAAAATAGAGAAACAGGATTGCATCAAAATAGAGAAAGCTTCTACATAGGGAAGAGAAAATCACCAACACAGTGAGTAGATAACCTAATAATGGACAAAACTGCTCAGAAATGGTACATGGAAAAAAGGATGTCTAAAATATGTGAAGAACTAAATAATGCAGTGAAAAAATAGAAACAAATTGCTCAAAACTGGGCAAAAGACCCACATGTTTCTCAAAATAAGAGATATGGGCAACACAGATAGAAAATTTGTCCAACATAATTATCAGTGAAAGGCAAATCAAAACATCAATGAGATGTTATTTTTTAATGTTTATAATTCATTATAGCTTTCAGTTATAACATACCAAGAATGTACTGTGAGACCTTAATTAGCTTGAGTACTTAGCAATGTGGATATTATGGTTAATTTCATTTTGTAGGTGACTAGGAGTTATTTTAATTTCAAGTATCACCATATAGATCATCTAGATGTTTTATTTTTCTATTATGATAAAATATAATATACTTAATATATTTTATCTTAAAGATTATTATTCTTAGCCAATTACTTTTGTATATTCAGATATACTTAGTGAATAGAAAATTCAATTACATGGAATTCATTCATCTACCTGTTCATTCATCCATCCGTTTGTCCATCCACCCAGGCATAGTAGAGAGTTTATTGCCATGCAGAATTTTCATTATAGTTGCAGATATTGAGGATATCAGCAAGAAACAAGTAATGAATTCACAGAAGGGAATGAATAGCTTGATAAAGTGGAAGGCCTACTTGCATTAATTAGATAGACTGGTTAAGGAGTATTCTTGACATAGCACAAAGATACGGAGATCTGAAGCAGGAACAAAAATGACACATTCTAGAAACCAATTGAATATTGAAGTACTAACTGATATACTTCTTGATTTTCCATAACAGAAATATAAAGCATTTTTGAAGACTTAGTAGTTGAAACAAGAGTAACTCTTCATCATAGGTACTAACTCTGATCATTTCATAATGCTCAACTCGAAAATAAAAATGGAATCTGATGTCTCAAATAAACTATTGTTAGTAGATTCTTTAAAGACTGAACCTTTTAAAGACTTAGGATTATGTAATAGACTTTAATTTCTGTGGGGAAAGATTTCTAGGCAGAGAACCTGTCAATTTCTAGAGTAGGAATTGAATCCTGTTGCTGTTTTCATGAATGGTAATAGAAACAACAAAGAGGCAAAATCAATGTAAAGCTTCTGCTTCTCAGACTGTTTGGAAACTATATTGAGATGCCTGAGAAAGCTGTCTTTCTTAACAGCATCATCCTAGCTGCAGTACTGGGGGAGTGCTGTCAATTTGCTGACCTATGTTGTACAATATAAGTGATTTTCATCAAAGCTACATGATTGTGATTTGATACCTTTTAATAATTTAAAGTACAATTTGTATAATGTTTACAACGTACACATAGTATGCAATCTTTTTAAAATTTTACCTAGTATAGTCTCAACAATGTAGGATTGAACTAGAGACTATAGTGCCTATCTTGTTTCTCCAGGTCCTTTCTGGACATGTCCTTATAGGGAGAGAGGAAGTTAAGCTTTGAATTTGGACACCAGGCTATGTGACTGTTTCAAGTGTAGCAGAGATGGGGCTGTACAGGCTACTTGTGAGGGAGCATGCAGACATAGGGCAAGGAGCAGCAGCCCAAACTCCTCTGGGCCTCAGGGTGAGAGTTTCAGGGATTGGACACATTTGAACTCACTCTTGCTCTGGTCTACTCCCCTGGTCACATGACTTTCCAGCCCCACAATTCATGTGTGTGTTTGTCTGGGAGGGCACATGTGCCACAGCGAGCAGTCTGAAGACATCTTTTAGGAAGGAATTCTCTGTCTCTACTATAACAGTCCTGGGGATAGAACTCATTTCTGGGTTTGGTGGTAATTTATCTCACTGGTTAAACATCTTAAAGTATGATCACATTCTGAGATTCCAGGGATCAATTATTAATTTGGGGAGAGGAGAGGCAGATAATTCAGGCAATACTATGTGCTCACTTGCTCTTTTTTCTCTTTGTCTCTTTGTCTCTGTCACTGTCTCTGCCTCTCTGTCTCTCTCTGTCTCTCTGTCTCCTCTGTCTCTCTCCCCTCCCTCTCTCTCTTTGTCTCTGTCTCCCTCATCTCACCTCATCATGATAGGTTGAATAATGGTATTGAAAAATGAACTTATCCTCAACCCCTTTCGTATAGGTTCCCTTTCATGGTAAAGATTCGTTATAGGTTTGATTACATTGAAGACTAGATGTTAATGGAGGTCACTATGATGGGCTTTGACATGAAGAAAGTGGAAGGATTGGTGAGTAGTTTGGGTGTGTGACAGAGGAAGCAAAATCCTGGAGTGAACTAAGGGATAGAGCCATGAGTCTAAATAATGCCTTCAGCCTTTACACATTGGAAGATGAAATAAACAGCCTTCTCTGAGAGCTACTGGAAGGAGCCAACCTTGTTAATACCCAGACTTCAGCTCACTGAGAATGTCTGTGACTTCTGACCATCAGAATTATTACAAAGTAAATTTGTATCATTCTAAGTCATTAGGTTGGGGAAATTTATTACAGCAGCAATAAGAAGCTAGTTTCCCACTTAGCACTCCTGCCCCTGAGCAGTAGAAGGTTTTAGATGTCAGTATTTGAGGTTAGTTTTAAAGAACTCATGCTCTATTCAAATAAATGCCTATACCATTTCTTATTGATGCTTTATTTAGTATTTAATATTTAGAATGATGATTCTAATTGATGTTTAGAAATGTGGTACTCAGCAATTTTATATTTTAAATAGGTTTTAATAAGCATAGTAAATTAGAACATCATTTAGACAGTTGCTAGTAATTGCAGCATGAGAATCTGTACATTTTAAGAATCTGTACATTTGATTCTGAAATTCCAAGAACATTGTATTTTCTTGGTAGCATAGTTTAGTTTTAGTTTAATCAATTTTTCCTGAAACTGAAGCACACTAAGAGGATAGATGAGGATTCAGATACATTCCAAGATTTTCTTTTAAAAAAATCTGCAGCACCTTAAAGAATTATTTGGATTCATGTAAATCATGGCATCTAGTCTGAAATGATTACTTTCTGTTCAATAAATGGGCCTCCAATTCTTTCATATCTTTGATTCTACAGAAGTCAAGCCAGTCACATGGTAAAATCAGCCCATTCACCTCTTGTCTTTTTCTTAATTTATAGAATACATCTGAAATTTGCACTGCATTGATTAAAGACATACTTTTAAAACTCTGACTTTAGATTCTAGTCCAGTATGTTCAAATATAGCCCAGTGGTAAAGCACTTACCAAATTTCCAGGAGGCTCTAGATTTGACAGTCACAGTGTGGCAACAAATAACTAAACAAACCCCATCAGACCAAACATTTATTATGATAAAACAATCATAAAAAACCAGTTCATCAGTTTCTGGAAAATGTCAGATGACCTACAGGCATAGTGTGCTAGAGTCTCCAGAGATTTAAAAGGTGGATAACAGTGATTAGAAGAAGTAACGATCGTGGAGGTCTCTAATTTAAAGCAAACTGAAAACTCTATAGAGCAGTGTTCAACAAGATGGAAGCATGGTTGGAATCACTGTCGCAGGCAAACCCAGGCACAGGTTCAAAGCAGTATTCTTGTCATGGGAAGGACCATGGTAATGGTGGGAGGGCCCCATTGAAAATGGATCCTCGAGGAACAACCCAAAAGGATGAACAATATTTGTGACCTGTCATTTGAAAGAACACCTACTGATGGGCCCCAAATCATCCTGGGGGTGTGATAGGTATCTTAGAACTTGGGCCCATTTATCTCTCCTTCATATTTAGTCTCCATTTATTTTATTTTTAATTATTTTTAAAAAATATTTATTCATTTTAGATCCTGATCACAGCTCCCAGCAACCTCCCTGCCCATCCCTTCTCTCTTCACAGTCCCAACCTTACAAATCCATCACACCCATTTTCCCCTTCCCTTCTCCTCAGAGAAAGGCGAAGCCTCCTTTGGGTAAGACCCCATCCTGGAACATCCAGTTGCAGTAGGCCTAAGCACATCCTCCCCAACTGAGACCCAATCAGTCAGCCCAGTTAAGGGAAGGAATCCAATGTTAGGCAACAGAGTCAGAGACACCTCTCTCCAATTGTTAGACCCATGTGAAGGCCAGGCTGCACATCTGCTATGAATTTGTATAGGGCTTAACTCTAGCTCATACATGCTCTTTGGTTGGTGGTTCAGTCTCAATGAGCCCCCATGGGCCCAGGTTAGTTGATTTTGTAGATCATTTTGTGGTTCCTTGACCCTCTAGCTCTCTGAATTTTATCCCCCACTCTTCCACAAGACTCCCTGAGCACTGCCTGATGTTTGACTATGGGTCTCTGCTTCTGTTTCCATCTGGTGCTTGGTAAAGCCTCTTAGGTGACATTTATGCTAGGTTCCTGTCTGCAAACATAGCAGAGTATCATTAATAGTGTCAGGGATTGGCTCTCAATATGGGCTGTGTCTCAAACTTGGTCAATCATTGGTTGGCCATTCCCTCAATATTTGCTCCATTTTTATCTCTGAGCATCTTGTAGGCAAGACAAATTTTGGGTTCAAGGTTTTGTTGGTGGGTTGATGTCCCCCTTCTGTCACTGGAAGTCCCACCTGGCTAAAGGGGGTGGCCACTTACTATTTTAAAAGATTTATTTACTTGTAAATTATGCTTATATATGTTTTGCTGCTTTTATGTGTATGTATTACATGCATGCCTGTTACCCACGAAGGATTTTAGAGACGCCAGAACTGGAGTTATAGATTGTGTGAGCCATGATGTGAGTGCTGGGAACTGAACCAGGTTTGCGATGAGAGCCCTTTACAGGCTCTCTCCCCCTTTAAATACCCACTGTGTTATCAGGCCAGCCTGACCTTGATCAATTCTCATGTCTTCCTCTTTTGTACATTTTTTGTTCATTTATCTTTGTTTTCTTTTTCACAGATTTGGACATTATTTGCCTGGTTTGTTGGGTTGCAGTGTTTCAGGCTCTTAAGAGCTGGGACTGTTTTACATTATCTAAGTATATTTCTTCACCATTCTCTCTTCTCATTCCACCTTTAACTCAAATTGTCTCATTTCCCCTTTTGTACCCACTCTTCTTCCCTTATCTTCATCTTTCCTCTACCTTTTTCATTCCTACTCACAATAGCTAACATCTTATGTACTTTAGTTCCTAAAATCATTAGGGGCTAGGAGCTGTTGTTTACTATATATTAGTGCTGTATTTTATACTGGGGTCACACTTCAATATTATTGTTTATTCACACCATATTTTACTGTTTTAAGAGTAATAGGGATTGCATCTGTTGCCCTGAACTGGTGTCTACCAGAGAAAAACAATGACACTAACAGTTTAATACAGTGGAGTCTATATTAAACATTTTAAACATGTGCACAGATAGTGGTTAATGGCCCCCAAATTACCAAAAAATAACCTAATCTCAAGTATGCAAGTCTCATTGCAAAAACACAAGAAACATGAAAATTCAAGGTAATATTATTGATTCAAAAATTATCAATCACACAGTAATTGCTTACAATGAAAGTGAGTTAGAGGAAAATTAGACAAATAATTTGAAAGAATGAATATAAGTATGTTCAAAGAAACAAAGTAGGACAAAATAAACTATTGAATAAAATGGAAGTAAATTCGAACGATGACTGAAGTAGAGAATCAACAGAAGAGAGAACTGGAGTTTAATGAGGCAAAACAAATACTAGAAAAAGATAATTTTATAATGAGATATCAGAAATGAAAATGTCAATAAGTCAAATAAAATGCTCCAAAGAAAGCCTCACCAATAACATGGGCCAGGAGGAGTACAGACTATGAGAGCTGAAGACAGAGCAGAGAAATTAGAACATTAAATAATGATGAAGATAAATTAATATGTTATAGTACAATAATATCTATGAAAAGGCCAAACATACAAATCATTGACATAGAAAATGGAGAATAATTCTATAATGAAAGTCATAGACAACATTTTAAGTTAAGTCATATCACTTAATTCCTGAAATATAGGGGGAAAGCTGTCTTTCTAGGTACTGGGGACATTTAGAACATTAAACAGATAAGAATAGAATAAAGCATCTCAATATCATATTATAGTTAAAACACTAATATACAAAACTAAGAAGGTTTATCTAAAGCTTCAAGAGATAAATGTTAAGTGATATATAAAGATAGACCCATCATAATAACAGCTGGGATCTCAACAGAAAATTTAAAAGCCAAGAGGACTTGGAATGACATATTTTATGCTCTGAAAGACAACAACTGACAGCAAGACTACTGTATGCAGCAAAAGTATTTCTCAGAACTGAAGGAAAAAGTGTTGACAATAAAACAGGTTAAAGGTTTTAATGACCATTAAATCTATTTTACATTCCCTACTATTGGGGAATCTGAGAGCAGGGAGATGAGTTTGGGAGGATGTTCGGAGCACATCCTCATAAGAATAGGAGGAGGGGGTATGGAATAAGGGGTTTAGGGGGAGAATGGGAGAGGAGATAACACTGAAAGGTAAACACACAAAATATCCAATTAAAAAAAAACATAATGGGTCTAAATCTATTTTACAGAAAATACATAAAGGAATCTTTACCAAAGAGAATGATAATTGCATTCCTGAGGCTGCAGGAAAGAATAAAGATGCTATAAAAAGGTAGTTATGTAAATCACCAATAGAAATATGCCAAATACTGCAAATCAACAAAATTACAGTAATAAATACCCACTGTAACTCTGAATATAATATTTCTAAATCAAAATATACTGGACAGCAGATTGTACTAAAAAACAAGAACCATCTATTTTCTCCAAGAAATGCATTTCACCATAAAAACCAGACAGTACCTTAGGGTGAAAGGATGGAGAAATGTTTTCCAAGCAGATGAACCTAGGAAACACAGCAGGTGTCACTGTTCTATCTGACAAAATAGAAAGAGGCCAAAATTAGTCAGAAGAAAATAAAGATGTCACTTTCTACCACTTAATGGAATAACCCACCAAGAGGATATTCTGATTTTAAGTATGTATATACTGCACTAAATTTCATGAGCAAATAACTATAAGTAAAAATACAGAAAACACCAATAGAATAAATAGTGGAGACCTTGATATCCCACTCTCACCAATAGGTTATTACAACAAAAAAAAGCAGAAACATTTGCATTAAATGATAAAACTAGAACTAATGAACATAACAGACACATATTGGGCTTTCAATCCAAA
Source organism: Mastomys natalensis (assembly GCA_021653895.1). Lineage (NCBI taxonomy): Eukaryota > Metazoa > Chordata > Mammalia > Rodentia > Muridae > Mastomys > Mastomys natalensis. The sequence goes on along the minus strand of JAJTUV010001191.1, from coordinate 931,563 downwards.
TACTGCAGAATATATATTCTTAAGCAGCCCATAGAACTTTTGCAAGTTACATTATGTGAAAGAACACAAAAATATGTTGCATATAAGAAAATTGAACAATGTCTATGTTCTATATGATCACAGTGAAATAAAACTGGAAATCAACAGCAAACAAATATGTATAAGACATATATACACACTTCATAGAGATTAATCAACTTATTTTTGGATGATGAATGTTGTAGAAATCAATAAAGAAATAAAACCTCCTTGAACTGAATGAAATCACAACATATGAAAACCTATGGGTATAATAAAGGAGTGCCAAGAGAGAATGCTATAGGTATAAGTGTTTGCATTAAAAATATTAGATGATCTCAAGTAAGTAACTCATTTTAGGGGTTAGAAAAAGAAACAGAAATAAGCCCAACCCAGTCAATAGATAAAAAGGCATAATTAACTGACCTTTGTTAACTAATCAAAAAAGATCAGGGCCACACACATTCACTGATATATTCTATCAGACTCTCAAAGAATTAAACCATTACTTCTCAAAAGATTTTGAACAAATACTACCATGTTCTCTCCCTGAAGAAATTATTATTATGAAAATAGAACCAAAGAATGACACAAGAAAGAACATAATAGACCAATCTGCTTGATGAACATTGATGCAAATTTCTTTTAAAATGATTTTATTTATTCCTAATTTATGTGCACATATATGTGCCTGCTTGAGAAATTCTTGATCTTATCTTTATACTCACAGAATGTAGATATCATGCCTATTCAAATAAACCATTCTTTACAGTAAGTGTAGCCATCACAGAAACACAACTGGACACAATGCAGAGATGGTTGGACCGTGAGGTTCTAGTCTCCAGTAGATACATGTATATCACAGCTCCTCATTGGTGAAGATCAGCTCAGAGTCAAGGAAAAGGGGGGGAAAGATTGTAAGAGTCAGAATACCAGGAAATGGCTGTATCATTCTTAGAATGGCATAAAACCAGACTGGAACAATGGAATATCAGGGAATATTAACATGGAATATCTTTCCCAACAAAGATTACATAACTAATGTAATGAGTGCAAGAAGGAGGAAAATTAGCCTGTCTCAGGAATGAACCCCTTATGGTTTACTGAATGAAAAATAGGTATTTGTTTATCCAGTGTGCACCCTGACACCAATACATAAACAACAAAAGTGGACTCTGCACTAATTATAGAGGATATCCACTTGAGAGTGGGTGGGGATATGTGAGGAATCTGAGGAAGTACCTGTACCTGGAAGAAACTGGAGGGAAGAAAGTGGGGGGGGGTGCATAAGTAATCCTATTTTAGTTTAAAAAGAGATTTAAGGACAAGAAATACAAATAGTACAGGAGAAATCAAAGTATCATTATCTTTAATTATATTATTCTAATTAAGCTGCATAGGAGTTATCCAGAAAATACTTATAACTGCCAAACTCTTTCAACAAAGTGGCAGGACACAAAAATGACATAAAAAATCATCATCTTTATTCTACACCAGTAAGAAATATGCTGAAAAGAAATCAGGGAAACAGTCTCATTCTCAAGGACCCAAGAAATGTATTGTCATGAAACAAACTTTTTTTTAATTGTTATTTTATTTATTTACATTTCAAATGCTATCCCCCTTCCCAGTTTTCCCTCCAGAAGCCCCCTATCCCTTCCCCTGCTTCTATGAGGGTGCTCCCCAACCCACCTACCCACTCCTGCCTCAGCAGCTTAGTGTTCTATCCTGGGTCATCAAGCCTCCACAGGACCAAGGGGCTCCCCTCCCAGTGATGCCAGATAAGGCAATCCTCTGCTACATATCCAAAGCTGTAGCCATGGGTACCCCCACCCCAGTGTACTCTTTGGTTGGTGGTTTAGTCCCTGGGAACTTCGGGGAGGTCTAGTTGATATTGTTGTTCTTCCTAAGAGGATGCAAACCCCTTCAGCTCCTATAGTCCTTGCCCTAATTTCCCCATTGTCCCCGTGTTCAGTCCAATGTTTAGCTGTGTACATCCACATCTGTGTTGGTCCAGCTCTGGCAGAGCCTCTCAGGGGGACAGTTAAACAGGGCTCCTGTCAGTAAGCACTTCTTGGCATCAGCAATAGTGTCTGGGTTTGGTGTCCGCAGATGGGATGGATCCATAGATGGGGCAGTCTCTGGAAGGCTTTTCCTTCAGTTTCTGCTCCACTCTTTGTCCCTGCATTTCCTTTTGACAAGAGGAATTCTGGATTACTATTCTTGAGGTGGGTGGTGGCCCCATCCCTCAACTAGGGGCTGTGCCTATCCACTGGATATGGTCTCTACAGGTTCTTTCTCCCCTTTATTGGGTACTTTGGCTAAAGTCCTCATAGTCATGTATAATTAAAACACATTAAATTTAAAACATTAAAACAGAAAGGGAAGAATTTGAAGAAGACATAGGAAGATTTCAATATACTCACATATTTGAATAGTTAATATGAAAATAGTTATCTTGCCAAAATCAATGTACAGATTTAATATAATCCTACCAAGATTCATTGCCATTTTCATAGAGCCATAGAGAATATAGTCATTAAAATCTTGTTGGAAGCACAGAGGACCTTTATATTAAAAAATATTCCTGAGAAAAAAATGACACTAGGGATGTCAGCATACCTGATTTCCAGTTACACTACAGAGCCATAGTAACAAAAGCAGCATGGCACTGGCATGAACAGAGAAACTGGTCAATATAACATAATAGAGGGCTCAGAAATAAACCCACCAGGTATAGCCACCTGTTTGACAATAATTCCAAAAATATATATTGGAGAAAAGACAGCCTCTTCAACAACTGATGCTGAAGGAAGAGGTACATCCATGTTCATGAATGAAACTAGATCCCCATTTATCACTTTGCATGAAAATACACCTAAATGTACCAAAGACCTTAAGAACCATAACTCTGAGCCGGGCGGTGGTGGCTCACGCTTTAATCCCGGCACTTGGGAGACAGAGGAGGCGGATTCTGAGTTCGAGGCCAGCCTGGTCTACAGAGTGAGTTCCAGGACAGCCAGGGCTACACAGAGAAACCCTGTCTTGAAAAAACCAAAAACCAAACAAAACCAAACCAAAAAAACCCCCAAAACCAAAAACAAGAACTATAACTCTGAAACTGAGAAAAAAAAATGGGAAAAACCTTTCAAGATTTAGGTGAAGACTAAATGTCTCCATACTTCAGGAAATAATGCCAACAACTAACTGACAAGTGGAATTTCATAAAATTAAGACAGGTCTGTATAGCAGAAGAAACAGTTAATTAAATGAAGACAGCACTTACAGAATAGGCAAAAAATATTTGCTAGATACACATTTGTTGTGGGATTAGTATTTAGAATATCCAAAGATCTCAAAAACACCCTCAAACAGTAAATCTAATAACACAACCAATAAACACAGCCAGTTCTGAAATGATGAAACAAATGTCCAGTAAACATGTAAAACCGTCGAGCTGGTAGCCATCAGAGAAATTTGAATAGAACTACACTGAGATTCCATCAATTGGAATGTCAGTGATTATGAAACAAATAAAAGCAGGTATACTGGCAGGAATGTGGACAACACAGACCCCTCATACATAACTGGTGTGATTGTTATCTAATCTTGTCACTATGGAAATCAGTACAGAATTTCCTCAAAAGAAGTAAAAATCAATCCATCAAATGAACTATTTTATATCATTCTTGGGTGTTTACTTCAAGAACTCCAGTCAGTATATCACAGAGATGCTTGTACATCAATATAACTCCACACCATTCACAATAACTATGTTATAGAACCAACCTAGATGACTGGGACTAGAGGAATTAAGTAGTAAATGTATACATAATTACCTTTCCAGCTGCAAATAATGAAATTGCATTTCATGTGCATGAAAATAGGTGCAGCTTGAGCAAATCATACTAAGAAAATTAAACCAGCCTCAGAAGGGGAGTTTTGTTTTTAATCTCTTTTCTTGTCTCCTAGACTTACATAGCTAGAGACTCAAAATCACATGTGTTTTTGTGACAAGAAAGTAAGCAAACCTCTCCAGAAAACATAAGAGACTTAACAGGAACAGGAATCTATGCAAAAGGGAGGAAGTAAAGGGAAAAATAAAATGAAGAGCTACTGCATCATGAAATGAAAGATGATGCTGTTACAAATGAAAGATCCTACATCATTTTGCAAGCCACTTGCCGAAAATCAAATGACCTGTTAGTTTTAGCAATTACTGAAGTCAAATTTACAGGTCATGAAATCTGTTTCTCTTATGTCAGCACCTTATGGGTAATGCTGTTGTTCTGATAGACATTTTGCTTCAACATGTAAATATTCCCAAAATGTTTTAATGTTGTAATGCTACAAAAAAAAAATCCTCCAAAAGACATGATTACTTCATCGTGTTATTTAGTGGCACTAGTTTAGACACCCATTCAGAGCAATATCATGAGAATTTTTTTTTATGAATGAAAAAATTACTTAGTACCCTCCCTCTCTATGTAAAACTTCTTAGATTGTTTTCTTTTCTCTCTTTTATGTAGTCATATTTGCTGATGCCTTTTTATGCTTTCTATAATTCAATATTTTATTTCATGTATTTAAACTATGTTTAGCATCTTTTATATTAGTGTGTTAGTCATCTTTTTGTCTCAACAGTGATTAACTGGATATCAATTGTTTTCTTTGTTGTTATTGTTAGAGGTGTCAAATTGAATGTGCTGTGATACCAGGGGGTTTGAATTCAGTATCAAGGTTAAAACTTGATACTTTTCAACAGCAGTCCTTAAATTTTGGTGCACTTTGGAAGCATCTGAGACATTTCTGACACTATGGATACCTGTTTTATTATGCTCAGAGATTGCGTTTTAGTGTGGTGCAAGGCCTGGGCACTGTGCTTGGACTCTTCCCAGATGATTGTGATGGACAGCAAAACTTAAAATGGCTTTTCACACAGTGATTTATACTCTGTGCTGTTTGAGAGTCATCTGGGAATTTGTTAAGAAAGTAGAATTGCATGATTTGTACACAGCAGTATCAGGCAGGGTCCAGGAATCTGCATATTTTAGATGGCATCCCAGGTGATTTCATACAGCAAGCTTGCAAGGGACAGTTTTTAAAAATAACCTGTCAATTCTGTCTCTGCATGTAATGTGCCTTTTGTACTGTTGTCTTAGGGTGTGGACATTTAAAATCAAATGGCATTGATGTTAGCCACACTAACTGTTGACTCACACCTTGTCATTCTTACTGAAAGTCCCTGCTTAGTCTGTGGATTAGTCATGAACACCACACTTCGTAGTTTTGCTTTATAAAATGGGGATCATAAAACACATAGAGTAGTTAAGAAAGAACATGATATCATATGTGTATTGATGATGTGAAAGTAGAAGTGAAAAAAGAAGTGAGACTTTAATGTGATGGGGATGGTGAAAAAGGAGTGGGTGGGGAATGTGACCAATATGCTGAAAATATATACTTGTATGATAATGGCTTGGTAACATTCAATACTAGAAATGATGAGTATTTAAATAGTTGAATTAACAGAACTAACTGATGAATCTTCCATGAATTCCTTACAGGAACAAAATAATTTTTTTGGTTGTTTAAGCAGATATAATATTATAGCATTGGATGTAATCTATTTAGAATTTATTTAAGTAATACTTTAAATATTCATGCATAAGAATTTTAAAAAGCAACTACCTGTCTATTTAGTTGTACCTCTGCATTGTTTGTTCCTATGCAAGCCTCTCCCTTCCTAAAGTCCCATGGCTTTCAATCATAGGCTTAATTCTTGTACGTGTGTGTGTGTGTGTGTGTGTGTGTGTGTGTGTGTGTGTGTGACTAAGTTAGCCTTGTTGTTGTTTTTCCATTTAAAATCTTCTGTTGGCATCCAGGGTGGTAACTCTTTGGAACCTTGGCACTGGTGTCTAAGTGCCTAGATTACATTCTTCATAATCTATCAAGCCTCTGTGGTTTTCTGAACACAATGATTCTGTGCTTCAGTTTCCTTCGTCCTAAATACAATAATTTATAATAGTGTCTAACCCCTAGGATTGAAATGAACTGAGGTAAGTTAATGTGTTAAGTGAACAGTAAGCACAAAGAAGTGTGAGCTTTCTTATGTTGCTGTTGTCACTGATGTCTCAGTGTCTGTTTTGTCCTTCTTGCATCTCTTTGCTCTACTCTTTCACCTTATTATTTCTTGACTTTGTGCTTCCTGCCATAGAAACCTAATGGTTGCAGCAGACACACAGCCCTTACTCTTAAAGAAGGGCTACAATTACTTAGATTATCAACATCATAAATTCAGAGGTTGCCTTTAATATATGTAATAATGTCCTTTCAAAGTCAAGAAAACATTCTGTTATAATTTTTTGAGCAAGGGTAAATAAAAAACGTGGGTGCTATATTGTCTGTTATAAATATATTAATATTATATTAATTGCATTGTTAATTATACCTTTATTAATTATAATAATTAAGTATATTATAATTATATTGTGTTAATAATATAAATATTAAAACCTCTGTGTGGTATTTAGCGTTGTGACTTATCAAGAACACATATTAGGAAGTACATCTTTGCTGGCCAGGTACAATGCACTTGAGAGGAAAATCATTCCAGCCTAACTTTCAATATCCTTGAGAGATTCTGAGGTGCTGTGAGTTTCTTCACTTCAATTGATTTTTTTCTAGTTCCATCCATTTGCCTTCAAATTCCATGATGTTATTTTTTTAAACAGCTGAGAAATACTCCATTGTGTAAATGTATCACATTTTCTATATCCATTATTCTGTTGAGGGACATCTAGGTTCTTCAAGTTTCTGGCTATTGTGAATAAAGCAACAATGAACATGGTTAAGCAAGTGTCCTTGTGATAGGATGGGGCATCTTTTGAGTATAGGCCCCAGAGTGGTATAGCTTGGTCTTGGGGTAGATCAAGTCCCAGTTTTCTGATATTCTGCCATATTGATTTCCATACTGTCTGGAGAAGTTTGCATTCCCACCAGCAATGGAGGAATATTCTCTTTGCTCTACATCCTCACCAGAATGAGCTGTCACTTGTGTTATTGATCTTAGCCATTCTGCCATGTGTAAGATGGAATCTCAAAGAAGTTTTGATTTGCATTTCTATGATGAGTAAGAATATTCTACATTTCCTTAATTGTTTCTCAGCCGTTTGAGATCCCTCTATTGAGAATTCTGTTTAGCTCTGTACCGCATTTATAAATTGGAATTTTTGATATCTTCTTTCTTGAGTTCTTTATGTATTTTGGATATTAGTCCTCTATCTATGTGGAGTTGGTGAAATTTTTTACCCATTTTGTAGGCTGCCACTTTATTTGAATGAAGGTGTCCTTTGCCTTTCAGAAGCTTTTCCAGTTTCGTGAGGTTCCATTTATTAGCTGTTGATCTTAGTGCCTGTGCCGTCAGTGGTCTGTGTAGAAAGTCGTCTCCTGTGCCAGTATGTTCAAGGCTATTCTTCATTTTTTCTTCTGTCATGTTCACTGTATCTGGTTTTATGCTGAGGTCTTTGGTCCACTTTGACTTGAGTTTTGTGCAGAGTAATAAGTATGATTTTTTTTGCATTCTTCTACATGCAGACATCTGGTTTGACCAGCACCATTTGTTCAATATGCTATTTTTATTCAGTTTGTATTTCTGGCTTCTTTGTAGAAAATCAGGTGTCTATATGAGGGTAAATTTTTGTCTGGGTCTTCGTTAGATTCCATTAATCAATACATCTGATTTTTTATGCCAATACCATGCAGCCTTTGTGACTATAGCTCTGTAGTATAACTTGAAATAACTAATGGTGAGAACTTTTAATGTCTAGGATTGCTTTAGCTTTCCTTTTTGTTGTTGTTGTTTGGTGTGTGTGTATGTATTTGTTTCCACATGAAGTTGACAACTGTCATTTCAAGGCCTGTAAAGAACTGTGTTGGGATTTTGATGGGATTGCCTTGAATTTGTAGATTGTTTTTGGTAGGATGGCCATTCTTACTATGTTAGTCCTACTGATCAATGAGCATGGGAGTTCTTTTAATCTTCTGATATTTTCTTCAGTATCTTTTTTCAAAGATTTGAAGATTTTATCATACAAGTCTTTCACTTACTTGGCCCAAGTTACCTCATGATATTTTAAATTATTTGAGGCTATTGTGAAGTTTGTTGTTTCCCTGATCTCTTTCTCAGTTTCTTTGTCATACGTATATAGGAAGGCTACTAGGTTTTTTTTTCTTTTAAGTTAATAATATATCCTGCCACTTTGCTCAAAGTGATTATCAGCTATAGTTTTCCCTGGTGGAATTTTAGGGTCACTTATGTAAACTATCATATTATCTGTAAATAAAGAGACTTTGACTTCTTCCTTTCCAATTTATATACATATATCTATATCTATATCTATATCTATATCTATATATATATATATATATATTTTTTTTTAATCTCCTTCAGTTGTTTTATTGTTCTAGCTAAGACTTTAAGTACTAGAATGAGTAGATGTGAAGAGAGGGACAACTTTTCTTGTTCTTGATTTTAGTGGAATTAATTTGAGTTTCTCTCCATTTAATTTGTTCTTGGCCATAGGCTTGCTGTAGATTGCCTTTCTTGTGTTTAATTCATTTCCTTGTATCCTTAGTCTTTTCAGAAAATTTATCATGAGGGAGTGTGGATTTTTTTAAAGGCATTTTTTCAGCATCTAATGAGATGATCATGTGGTTTTTTCCTTCCATTTATTTATATAGTGGACTACATTTATTGATTTTTATATATTGACTAATACTTGTATCTCTGGAATGAACCTACTTGATCATGGTGGAAAATATATTTTTGATGTGTTCGTGGAGTCAGTTGTATTTTTTGAGTATTTTTGCATTTATGTTCATAATTGAAATTTATGGCGTGCAATTATCTTTCTTTATGTGGTTAGATAACAGGCTAACTGTGGCATCATAAAATATACTGGGCAGTGTTTCTTCAGTTTCTATTTTGTAGAATAATATGAAGAGTATTAGCATTATCTTTGCTTTGAATATCTGGCCCTGTTTTGTTTGTTTGTTTTTGGTTGGGAGACTTTTAATGATTACTTCTATTTCAATAGTAATTATAGGTCTGTTTATGTTGTTTTTCTGCTCCTGATTTAACTTTGTTAAGTGGAATCTATTGAGAAAACTATCCATTTCCTTTAGATTTTCCAATTTTGTGGAGTACAAGTTTTTAAAGAATGCCCTTATGGTTCTCTGGATTTCCTCAATGTCTGTTCTTATGTTCCCCTTTCCATTTCTGATTTTATTAATTTTCATGTTCTCTTTCTGTCTTTCTTAGTATAGATAAATGTTTATCTTGTTAATTTTCTCAAAGAACTAACTCTCTGTTTCATTGATTCATTGTATTGTTCTTTGTTTCAATTTTGTTAATTTCAGCTGTGATTATTTCTTCCTTTTTACTTCTTTTGCATTTGCTGCTTCTTTTTGTTCTAGACCTTTCATGTGTGTTGTTAAGTCGCTAATATGAGATCTCTCCAAGTTTGTGGCTATGAACTTTTCTTGAAGCACTACTTTCATTGTGTACCATAAATTTGGGTATGTGTATTCATTTTCATTGAATTCTTGAAAGTCTTTAATATTTTTTAATTTATTTCTGTCTTGACCCATTTTCATTCAGTAGAGAGTTGTTGAGTTTCCATGACTCTGTAACTATATTGTAGTTTTTGTTGTTGTTGACATCTAGCTTTAATTCATGGTAGTCTGATAGGATGCGGGGAATTATTTCAGTTTCCTTGAATCTATTGAGACTTGCTTTGTGTCCAAATATGTGGTCAGTTTTGGAGAAAGTTCCATGAAGTGCAGAGAAGAAGGTACGACTTTTTTTTTTTTTTTTTTTATTAGTGTGAAATGTTCTTTAAATATCTGTTAGGTCCATTTGGTTTATAAAGTTTGCTAGCTCCAGTATTTCTCTGTTTAGTTTTTGTCTAGATGACATGTCAATTGGCGAGAGTAGGGTGTTGAAGTCTCCCATTATCAGTCTGTAAGAGTCAGTATATGATTTAATGTATGGTAGTGTTTCTTTTACAAATGTGGGTGCCTTTGTATTTGGGACCTAGGTGTTAAGAATTGAAATGTTATCTTGTTGGATTTTTCATTGATAAATATGTAATGCCCTTTCCTATCACTTCTTATTAGTTTTAGTATGAAGACTATTTTTAGTTTTTAAAATAGATTTTATTTTTTATAACTGCTTGCTTCTTAGGTCCATTTGCTTGGAATATATTTTTCCAACCCTTTGTTCTGAGGTAATGTCTATCCTTGATATTAAAGTATGTTTCTTAAATGCAGCAGAAGGATTAATACTGCTTTCAGATTCATTCTGTTAGTCTGTGTCTTTTTATTGGTGAATTGAGACTATCAATATTAAGAGACATAAATGACCAATGGTTGTTGATTCCTGTTATTTTTTTGTTATTATTGTTATTGTTGGTGTGTGTGTGTGTTTGCTTCTCACCTTTGATTTTGCTGGTATGATATTGTTTATTTCTTGTGATTTTGTGGGTGTATTTATCTGTCTTAGATTGATGTTTCCCTTCTAGCACCATCTGTAGAGTTGGATTTGCAGATAGATATTGTTTAAATTTGTCTTAATTATTGAATATTTATTTTCTCCATTTACTGTGATTCAAAGTTTTGTTGGGTACAGTAGTCTGGGATGTTGCCTGTGGTCTCTTAAAATCTACAACAATCTGTTCAGATCCTCCTGGCTTTTAGGGTCTCTATTGAGAAGTCAGGTATAATTCTAATAACTCTGCCTTTGTATTTTACTTGGTCTTCTTCCCTTGTAGCTTTTAATAATCTTTCTTTGTTCTGTATATTTAGTGTTTTGATTGTTATGTGCCAAGTGGATTTTCTTTTCTGGTCCAATCTATTTGGTGTTCTGTATACTTCTTGTACCTTTATAGGCATCTCCTTCTTTACATTAGAACATTTTTCTTCTATGATTTAGTTGAAAATATTTTCTGGGTTTGATCTGGTATTCTTTGATATCCTCTATTCCTATTATTGTTAGATTTGGTCTTTTCATACTATCCCAGATTTCTTGGATGCTTTGTGTCAGAATTTCTTTGACCAGTGTATCTCTTTCTTCTATCCTATCTTTAGTCCCTGAGATTGTGTCATCTTTTATATTCTGTTGGTGAAGCTTGCCTCTATAGTTACTCTTTGAATTCCTTAATTTTTCATTTATAGATCTCTCTCAGTTTGTGATTTCTTTATTGTTTCTATTTCTATTTTCAGGTTTTAAATTGTTTTATTCATTTCCTTCAACTGTCTCGTTTTCTTGATTTTCTTTAAGGGATTTAGTAATTTTCTCCAAATGTTTGTGCTTTCCTGGATTTCTTTGTTTACTCCAATAATTTGTGTTTTCCAGGATTTTGTTAAGGAACATATTCATTTTCTCTTTAATCTTTATATTATCTTTATAATTTATATAATCTTTGTACCATCATCTGGTTAGTTTTAAAGTTGTATTATTGTGTTTAAGCTATGTTGGAATATTCAGTGCCTGTTGAGGTGCGATAGTTGGATTCTAATGAAGACATTCCACTGGCTGTTATTGATTGCATTTTTTTCTCTGACATCTAGATATCTGAATTTGGAATGATTATAGTTCTAGGTGCTGATTTTTAGGTTTGCTTTGTTTTGTGTATGTTTTCTTCATTGGCTTCTGTTTCTTCTCTGAATTTTCAGAGACTGTAGTGGCTGTGTATTGCCTGTTTTACTAGCCTGCTCTGCTGATACATTCACAGGGAATGCCTGCTAATGCAGAATGCTGGAATAATGGGATGAATTGGAGGAAGGAAAGTTAGGGAGAAGATATTGTGATCTGTTGGGTGTGGGGTCAGATAGGAAAGAGAGACTGCAGTGGGTTTCTTGCTACAGAGCCAGGGATGAGATTGTTGTTTGTATTCTGGATAATAGAAGATATAAACTGGTCAAGTATGTCAGAGACCCCAAAGCAGAAGATCTAGGAATATCCTTGTTTAAGTCAGAAATGTCAGAAGAGAGTAGTTCTTGTTCCTGATTTTTTCATTATCTCTTAAGTTTGAAGACCAGTGGAATAGAGTTGAAGACCCAGAAATGAACCCACACACCTATGGTCACTTGATCTTTGACAAAGGAGCTAAAACCATCCAGTGGAACAAGGACAGCATTTTCAACAAATGGTGCTGGTTCAACTGGAGGACAAAATGTAGAAGAATGCAAATCGATCCATTTTTATCTCCTCGTACACAGCTCAAGTCCAAGTGGATAAAGGACCTTCACATAAAACCAGACACACTGAAACTAATAGAAGAGAAGGTGGGGAAGACCCTCAAATAGTTGGGCACAGGGAAAAGTTCCTGAACAGAACACCAATGGCTTGTGCTCTAAGATCAAGAATTGACAAATGGGACTTCATAAAATTGCAAAGTTTCTGTAAGGCAAAGGACACTGTCAATAGGACAAAACGGCAACCAACAGATTGGGAAAAGATCTTTACCAATCCCACATCCAATAGAGGACTAATATCCAATATATACAAAGAACTCAAGAGATTAGACTCTAGACAACCAAATAACCCTATTAAAAATGGGGTACGGAGCTAAACAAAGAATTCTCAACTGAGGAAATGCGAATGGCTGAGAAGCACCTAAAGAAATGTTCAACATCCTTAGTCATCAGGAAATGCAAATCAAAACAACCCTGAGATTCACCTCACACCAGTCAGAATGGCCAAGATCAAAAACTCAGGTGATAGTAGATGCTGGCAAGGATGTGGAGAAAGAGGAACACTCCTCCATTGTTGGTGGGATTGCAAGATGGTGCAACCACTCTGGAAAACAGTCTGGTGGTTCCTCAGAAAATTGGACATATCACTACCTGAGGACCCAGCTATACCACTCCTGGGCATATACCCAGAAGATGCTCTAACATATAACAAGGACATATGCTCCACTATGTTCATAGCAGCTTTATTTATAATAGCCAGAAGCTGGAAAGAATCCAGATGCCCTTCAACAGAGGAATGGATACAAAAAATGTGGTACATTTACACAATGGAATATTACTCAGCTATTAAAAACAATGAATTCGAGAAATTCTTATGTGAATGCATGGAACTAGAAAATATCATCCTGAGTGAAGTAACCCAATCACAAAAAACATACATGGTATTCACTCACTGATTATTGTATTTTAGCTCAGAAGCTTGAAACACCCAAGACTCAACTCACAGACCACATAAAGCTCATGAAGAATGACGACCAAGTAGGGGGGCAGTTCAGTCCTTCTTAGAAGGAGTAGCAGAATACTCAAGGGATCAAATATGGATACAATGTGCAGGACAAAAACTGAAGGAGGGGCCATCTGCAGACCATTCCACCTAGGTATCCATCCCATGTGCAGTCACCAAAGGTAGACGTTGATGTGCATGTCAGGAAGTACATGCTGACAGGAGCCTGATATAGCTGTCTCCTTAGAGGTCTGCAAGAGTCTAACATATTCAGAGGCAGATGCTCACAGCTAACCATCAAACTGATCATGGGGTTCCCAATAGAGGAGTTAGAGTGAAGACTGAAGGAGTTGAAAGGATTCTCGACCCCATGAGTAAAACAACAATACCAACTAACCAGAGCCCCCAGGGTCTAAATCACCAGCCTGGGAGTGCTTAGGGAGGGACCCATGGCTCCAGCTATATATGCAAGGGAGCTATATATAAGTGGGGAGAAGAGATCCTTGGTCCCATGAAGGCTGGACGTCGTGGGGGGGTATTCGAGGGTGGGGAGGTGAGGTACGGGGGAGGGTAGGTGAGGGGACACCATCATAGAAGCAAGAGGAGGGGGAAGGGATAGGGAGTCCCTGGGAGGGAGGGGGAAATGGGATAAGGAGAGAACATCTGAAATGTAAATAAAATTTCCAATAAAAAAAAAAGAAAGAAAGAAAAAAAAGAAACATTTCATTTTCAAGGATATCCTCATATTCCCAAATCAGTAATTTGGGTCCTGTCAACAAACTCCCCTCAGCCCTAGCTGGAACTTTTCTCAAACTTTCTGATGTACCCTTAAGCAGGTTCTACGTACAAAGATGTTGAAAATCAGAGGTAAGTTTTTATAAAAGCAATTAATACAGCAATATTTGATTTCTACGGCTACTACAAATGTATATTAAAAATAATGTAAAAAATACATGAGAATTGCTTTCTTTCTTCTTTACAAAGCATGGCCTTTACCACTCATCCTTCATTTGTTCATTCTCTTCTTTGGCTTACTATTCCTTTTTCCCTTCATTTATCTCTTCCTTTCTCATACATACCCTTCCTCCATATTTCCCTTTATTCCTGTTCCTTTAATCTCTTTGCTTTTTTGCTATAGTAAAATTATATTTTAAGGTATGCTAAAAGTTCAAGTATTTGCTATTTATAATATCTCAATAAAAATTACCTCAATAAGATAAACCTAATACTAGATATAGATTTAATGAAATGCAGTAGAGGGACAATACAGTTTAAAATATGGTGCAGTGACAGCACTCTTGATGTCGAGAAAGCAGGGCCATCAGTTTAAGATTAGCCTTGGCTACTTGGGAAGACTCTCCCCCAAAGTAGAAAAAAGCCATAAAACTCAGTAGTAGTAGAGACTCCTCTGCTATTTTCTTATTTTATCCTCTAAGAAGAACCCCATTGATGGGAAAATTTTTAGGAGCTTTTGTTGGGTTTTCTTTCCCAAATTACAAACTGCATGTTTGTTCTTGGGACTTTGGAAGTGGTTTCTCACACTGTTTTTCTTGTAGTTGGTAGAAGCTTGTGTTCATGCCTCAAGGGAAGAAAACAGTAATGAAAGCACTATTGTCTTTGGAAACGCAGACCTATGTATTAGCGATGGATGAGCAACAGTCATCTGTAGAACCCACTTGATGTGACATGAAAGGGGATTATCCTGACCAGATTGTATCTAGTTTCATGTTCAGACATTCTTATAGTCAGAGTCATTTAGCCAGAGGTTTGTTTGGGGGAAGAGTGTGTGTGTGTGTGTGTGTGTGTGTGTGTGTGTGTATTCGCGAGTGCGCATTCGCTTGTCTGTGTATGTGCAAGTTTTCAAGGTTTTCATCAACTCTCTCTGTAAACTTTTTATTTAACTTTAATTTAATTTCTTATTTGAGACAGAGACTCATGTGGTTCAGGCTGCCTAGCTCTATATAAGATTTTAGGCAAACTAAAAGGTCTTAATAGTTTTGGTAAGCAATGACTTTCTCCTGGAAAGACAGATGCTTAGTTCACACCATGTGTATACAGTTAAACAATGTACTTTTCCTCAATAAAACCTATGTTCTGTTTGTCTTACTCACACACCCCAATTGACACATGCAGTGTGCATGATACTGGACTTCATGAGGTCATTCTCATGCAAGTGTTTGATGTAGTTTGAGCATTTCTGCCTTACCTCTGCTTTTGTCTTGCCTGCTGTTAGTTCCTTTGTTACAGTTTCACCTCTATTCTGAGGTCATATATACATATATGAGAAATCTGTTCAGACTAACTTTCCACTTTATGCCTACAAATCTATATTACAATGTTTTGTGTGCAGATAACAGAGTATTTAGAAGAGGAACAGCAAAGGAAAAGATAGATGTTCCATTTGTCCCCAGTATTGAATTTAGGCCTGCTTTTCTAGACCTTTAATTTTCAAGAAGCATAGTGGTCCCTGCTCCAAATTTCATCACTAAATTCTTGTTTGGAAAGTGTATGACTGTAGTCCAGGAGTTGCAATTTGAAATATTTACAGATGCCAGGAAGGTAGTTAAAATGAGTAAACCATGCCAACTAAAGATGTGTAGGAACAGGATGGACATGGGACTATACAACCTGTCTTAGAAGGGTGCATCCTAACCTGTCTGGGGGACTGTGGTGTCTATGGTGCGGGATGCAAGCAAGGGCTTGACAAGTGATTTCATTTAGGAAAGTAGTTGAAAATCATAGCATTTCCCAGTCTTTCTTGTATAAGCAACATATAGCTAACTTTAAGCCTTTACCTTTAGTTTTCGCTCAGAAGAGTAAGAAGAGAGTAGTGGTCAACACTGGGAGAAAGTGCCAGCAGTCTCTGGCATGCTAGCCCAGCACGGCAAGATCGTTTTTGAAATACTGCTTAGCCCAAACAAACTAAGTCATGCTTATGAACCACCAATTTTCAACCTTCTGGAGTTAATTGGTAATGTCTGTCTTGGCAATATCATTAGAAATCAGCTTTACTACTTTACATCAAACTTTAGCTATCTAATCAATGGATTAAGTACTACTCCCCTCCAAATTATAGTGCTTTACTAGTGTACATATAAATTTTTTCTTTTAAAAATATGTAAAAATCAAAGGTTCACAAACTATTCTTTGACCAATAAAAATTTGTAATTTCCAAAGTTGACTACCTGGTTTGGCTTCTGCTACTATTAGATGGATTGTATCAGAGAAAACTATAAAACTTAACTCTGTTTCACTGACATCACTAATCATTTATAGTAAAAACCATAATCAGGAAGTTTGGTTTGTGTATCTCTGGGCAATTTATCTTTAAATGATAAACATTCATGACTTTTTCTTTGAGTATTTTCAAAGCGTGCTTTTTAATGCTATTCTGAAGCCATACTTACAGGCAGAGAGTAAGGCTGGGAGTACTTTGTGAACTTATGGGTCAGAACTTTGGGCGTATTAAGGTGTAGTGGAGGAGCTAAGCTGAGACAGGGTTTTAGAACTCATGAGTCATGGTCTAAATTTCTTTCCACCAAACTGTCTAAGATATCAGAAAGAGACAAAGATAGTGTGCTTTCCAAGTGTCACAGCCACCGATTGTGGTTACAACATAAGTGGAAGGTAGGCCTCTGAGAATGACTGTCTGATGACTATGAGAACTGGCACAGCACAGCAGACTCATTCCTTAGAGTTTTTATAAAATCATGTTACAGCCCTCTAAAGATGAAAACATACTTGTGGCTATGTGAGAATTCACATCATATTCAAATGTGCTGACATAGGGACATGTGAGAATATGGACATAGGATATAGTGTATCATCAAAGGCTGACTATGTTGGCGAACCTTTGAGGTCCTTTAGAGTGATGCTGAAAAGTTCAAACATGTCCACAACTGGAGCTTAGATCTCAAAAGCCGCCGGCGTGTGTGATGTGGTCTGTTGTTGATGAATTCTGACTGATTTTTGAAGTGAGCTGTTTTCTCTGTGAAGTGTGTTTATGGTCAGTCAGTATGTGTAGCAAATAGAATAGCCTCATGGTTTCTGTCCCTGTGAAGTCCCTCCCTGATTTGTAAACATGCCCATCTATAGCAATTACACTTGTTAAAGACGTCCTGTGTGCTTGGGGCAGTGAGGGTGGAGGTGTGAAAAGAATGAACTTGTGAAAACCTAACTTTGGGATAAGTGGCTGCTCCCAATCATATTGCAACCTGTAAACTTTGCATGTCATTAGGTAATAGAGTGTTTTGTGTATTTCTTCTCACTGGACAATATTAACCCATCACCTTTGACCACTATAGACCATCACCCAGCACAATACCTAAACAGAGTAGCCATCCAGTAAGCATTTGCTGAAGGAAAGTAAGATGCAAGATTAGAAAATGTTCAAAGAAAACAGAATTAAGTAACTCAGGATATAGAACACATATGTAAATTCTTCATTATCCATTTATTTATACTAATTAAGTAAAATCTTGGCATTATGTTCCTGCACTCCTTGCATGAATTTTTCCTTGAGATGTAATGACATAATACCTATATGATATGCTGAATCATTTCATCACTGACATCATGATTTCCTGTTTTCATCCACACCTGGTGTTGTACTTTCCCTGAAAACCCCAATGAGATCACTTTAAGTAATCATGCTAAGGAACATAAACATGTAGTGTAGTCTAGCAAGCTTCTCTCTGGTCTGGGAGCCATTCCACAGCTCTCAGAGTAGTGTGTAGTGGCAGGAAATGACTGCACCAACTGCATGATGGTCCATAAAAATCACCTTCAGTGACTTGATCGAAAGGCTCTGTTACATGCCGGGTTGTTTTACATTGTCCTGCTCCTTATGGTTTTTTTGTTTTTGTTTTGGACAGGGTTTCTCTGTGTAGTTCTGGAATTCACTGTGTAGACCAGGTTTGCCTTGAATTCAGAGTTCTACCTGTCTCTGCCTTCTGAGCACTGTGATTAAAGGCGTGCACCTAGGCAATGACTAGATTACAAAATCTTTCTTCATGAATTTGGGGACTTGCTTGAAATTCCACTAAAAGGGATTGGTTCCCTTATTTATAAGAACAGTTTTGGGTTTTAAAGGGTGGCTTCATGGATACATTTACTTGCCGCTGTGCCTTTGATCGCTCAGCTCTATATTCCATCTAAGTTTTGACCCTTTCCTCCTCTCAATGTCAACTTGATGTGGTATTTGTCTTAAGGTTTCTACTTCTATGATTCCAAATCCCCTTCCTTATGTCCACTGCAATGCCTCTACTGGTGATGTCTTTATTTAAAGGCTAATTTCTTTTTGTAGAGTACAGGGTTTTCATTCCTGCCCTTTAATTCATTTGAGTATTTGGCTTACATTCTACTATTCTTCTTTCCCATTTGGTCTCCAGATACCTTTCTGCTATTTTTCCAAACTTTATAATAACCTGTCTTTTTTGTTCCCTCCAGTTTCCCAGCTGGGCCATCATTGTCCCCATTCATCTATCAACTTTTATTTCCATGTAACAAATTACCAGGAAGTTTATATAAATATAGCTTAGCATAACATAAATTTATTATCTCATAGTGTCTAAAAGAGAGGAGTGTAGAAATACTTTAGTTGCATCTTGTACCTAGTTCTCAAAGGTGCAGTCTTGGTGTCTACAGGAGTGTGATTCTCACCTGGTACTCACAGGTCTCTCCCAACCTCACTCAGGATGTTGGAATTACATAGTTCCTATGAGATCCTGGAGGCTACATTTTCCAGACCAACAGAATCATATCTTTTAGGAGTTGATCCCTTATTGAACAGGCTCAGTAAACACAATCTTTCTATTTCTTCTCTCCTCTGCTTCCTATTTCCTTTCTTTCTGCCTTCCCTCTATTACCCCATTTCTTCCCTCTTGTATTTCTTCAATCCCTCCCTTCCTTCTCTTCTCTTTACTTCCACACTCCCTTATTTTCCCTTATTATGTCTTCCAGGCAACTTCCTGTTTCTGAGATCATGTGATTCTCCTACCTAACTCTCACCAGTTCTCCCTTTTATTGAACTCACCATAAATCTGAGATTTACGTAAATCGTAAATCATAAGACTGACACCTGATCATAGGGGAAAGTGACATCCTGCCAGAGAAAATTTGAAGAATAGGAAACAGAAATCTTGGTCACCATTTTTAGAGTCCTTTCTAACATAAACTCCTTGTGAATGCTACCAGACAGCCAACATTAGGTCAGGGGCCTGTCACTTCAAAATGCTAATCACAGAGTATCATTAATAGTGTCATGGATTGGTTCTTGCCTATAGGATGGATCTTAAATTGGGCTAGTCAATGGTTGGCCTCAGTCTCTGTGCCATTTTTGTCCCTGCACTTGTAGGCCAGACACATTTTGGGTCGTTTTATAGTGGTTTGTGAGTGGTTTGATGTCCTTATCCTTCCACTGGAAGTCTTGACTGGCTACAGGAGGTGGGCACTTCAGACTCTGTATCCTCCACTGCTAGGAGTCACAGCTAGAGACACCCTCATAGACTCCCTAGAGCCTCCCCCCATCCCAGGGTCTCTGCCTCTTCCTCCTCTGCTGTTCACTGATTTCTCTTCACGCTCCTAGCCCTCTCTTCCTGGTTCTCCCTACACCTGATACCCCTTCCTGTTCCCCTCTCCCACTCAGTTCCCTCTCTTTATCCACTTCCAATGACTATTTTATTTCCTCTTCTGAGTGAGATTCAAACATCTTTCCTTGGTCCTTCCTTGTTATTTAGTTTCTTTGGCTCTGTAGAATGTAGCATAGTTATCCTGTATGTTATGGCTAATATCTACTTATTAGTGAGTACACACCATGCATGTCCTTTGGGTCTGGATTACCTCACTCAGGATGATCTCTTCTAGTTCCATCCATTTGTCTGCAAATTTCATGATGTCTTTGTTTTTAATAGCTGAATAGTATTCTATTGTGTAAATGAACCACATTTTCTTTATCCATTCTTCAGTTAAAGGACATCTGGGTTGTTTCAGTTTCTGGCTATTATGAATAAAGCTGCTATAAGCATAGTTGGTCAAGTGTCCTTGTGGGATGGTGGAACATCTTTTAGGTATATGCCCAGGAGCGGTATAGCTGGGTCTTGAAGTAGAACTATTTTTAACTTTCTGAGAAATGCCAAATTTATTTCCAGAGTGGTTGTACACATTTGCACTCCCACCAGCAATGGAGGAATATTCCTCTTGGTTCACATCCTTGCCAGCATATGCTATCACTTGAGCTTTTAATCATAGCTATTCTGATGGGTAAAATGGAACCTCAGAGTTGTTTTGATTTGCAGTTCCCTGATACTAAGGATACTGAACATTTCTTTAAGTGCTTCTCTGAAATTAGAGATTCCTCTGTGAGAATTCTCTGTTTAGCTTTGTACTCCATTTTTAATTGGGTTATTTGGTTTGTTGTGCTTAACTTCTTGAGTTCTTTATATATTTTGGAATTAGCCCTCTGTCAGACGTAGGGTTGGTGAAGATCTTTTCCCATTTTGTAGGCTGCTTTTTTGCTCTATTGATGGTGTTATTTGCCTTACAGAAGGTTTTTAATTTCACCAGGTCCCATTTATTAATTGTTGATTTTAGTACCCGAGCTATTGGTGTTCTGTTCAGAAATTTCTCTCCTGTCCAATGCATTCAAGGCTATTATCCACTTTCTCTTCTATTAGATTTAGACTTCCAGTTTTCTTGAAGTCTTTGACGATTTGGACTTGAGTTTTATGCAGGGTGTTAAATATGAATCTATTTATATTCTTCAACATCAAAACACAGGCATTTAGTTAGACCAGCACCATTTGTTGAAGATGCTAGCATAACTGTCCTCTGAGAGACTTCCCCCAGCAGTTGACTGAAACAGATGTAGTATCCACAGCCAAGCATTAGATGGAGCTCTGGAAGAGTTGGGGGAAGAAGTGAGTGACTCAGAGGGAATAGGGACTCTACAAGAAGGCCAATGGAGTCAACTATTTGGACCCTTGTGAGAGGACTCTCAGAGTCTGAACCACCAACCAAAGAACATACATGGGTGGACCTAGGCCTCCTGCACATATGTAACAGAAGTACAGCTTAGTCTTCATGCAATTCTCCCAACAACTGAAGCAGGGGCTGTCCCTGACTCTGTTATCTGTCTTGGATCCTTTCCCTAACTGGGCTGCCTTGTCTGTCCTCAGTGGGAGAGGATGTACCTAGTCCTGTAGTGACTTGATGTGCTAAGGTGGGTTGGTACCCAACAGGGCCTCCCTCTTCTCAGAGGAGAAGGTGAGGGGGAACTGGGAGAAGAGGGAGCCATGATTGAGATATAAAGTGAATAAATAAATAAATTAGTAAAAAGATTCTAATCACTTCAAGAGACCAGATCTCTCAGTTCTGTTTCTGATTGTGTTATGTCCTTTGAACCCCTATCCTGAGAATTACAAGAGAAATGTTTAAGTCTGCCAAGTATCTGGAGTCACATAGAATAATCAGACTAAAAAATATGGTTTGGTACTCTACATCCTAAACTATAAACAACAAAAATATGCCCTTTGGAGAATTTCTCTGAAAACTTCCTTCTTCCATTTGTCCCTTCTATGTTTTCTGTGGTAGCTATCTCTCATACTCTCCTAATGAAGTTCTAATGTATATTTTAAAGAGAAGCTCCTTTTCTCTTCAATGCCATCATGCAGTCTCTGATATAATGTACTGCCCTTCCCAGTGGTCTCCCACTTCAAGCCCAGCCATGGTCTTCTGGTCATGAGGCTTTCTTTCCTGATAAAGCTCATCACTGAGTGATAATTTCTTGTCAGCTCTTTTCTTCAACTGCTACCTTCAGTCTCCTTAACAGACACAACTCATATAATCTAATACTACAGTAGCTAGCTTGTAAGCAACCATAAGTATTCCATTTGGACATACTAGCACACTTTTAAATCACCATAATCCTTTAACATGCAAACAACCAATAAACCTAACATCTTCCTTTATTAAGAAAGCCATTTTTTTTTCAAGGAAACTCACATTCTGTTTAAAGTTCAAGCAAAAACATTAAAGTACTCTGAAGTGGAAATTTCTGGTTGTGTCATGTGATGAAGACTCATAGAATTTTTGTTGAAGCAGGCTCATGTAATGTTTTGCTGAAACAAGACCTTTGAGAAGACATGTGATATTTGAAAGGTATATAAGTAGGACCCAACAGACAATGATAGGGGTGCTTGCATAGTAGCCTTGTAGAACTTTGTTGGTCTTGTTCTTTGCTCATCTTCACTTTGATGAGAAAGGGACAAAGTGAAGAGAGGCACAGCAGAGAACTTCTGGCATTCTGGCTGGTTCTGACTGTTCCACTGACTCTGCTGATTCAGTGGACACCTGGCTGTTTCTGCTGGTTGTGCCTCTTTGGTGATTTGTGTTTGGTGACGTCTTTGAACTGGACTGTTAGTATCCTGACACTACTGAACTGGAACTTCTGGTATCCAGACAAACAAATTAGAATTGACTTTCTAAACAGGTTTATATCCCCTTGTCCTATTAACCATCTTTTCTCCCTACCTTTGGACACTAGGCTAGAAAAGGGGTTGAAGTGTTTGAGAACTCTTATTAAAGTGGGTCTTGAAAAATCTAAGCCTACAGGTCTTTTTGTAATTCTCTATTCTCTATACTTTGTTGCCAGGATTGTAATTCATTCTCCAAAACTGCAAAAACTTTCTGTAGAAAACATTAACACTTGGGACTCCAGTAGCAATCAAGGAAATGTAGAGGCCAGTAGGAATTAGTTTGTATTAATCTTCTTAGCTTTTGAGCTGTCTAGTTATCTCTTATAGAACACATTATTCACCACAATTGAAAACTCATTCTTTCCCAAAGGAGTGCCTGGTAAGCCCCTAGCTACTTCTGACTTCATAGAAGAGTTTCTTTTCCTACCCACGTCTTAGTCTCATCATGAGCTCATTTGTAACCTATGAGTCTTGATCCCCAAAGAATCTCTTATTCTTTAAGCCTGATTCTCTCATTAACCTGTATATTGGGTGCCAGATCATGACTATTCTCTATTTCAGAGTTCATCTGTTGATCTAGTATGTAATGAAAGAAGGAGACTTATTATTTGACGCAGGTTGGAAGAATCTAAATTTAACAAAAGAAACAAATTTCAGCCACCCTTTATGTTTTCTTCTATTGTAGTCTTCTATGGGGATTGTACCCAACTTTGTTGCTTTGTGTTGAAATATTTCATCTCAATGAAAAGCAGACCATTATTCTGTCACACATGCACTAGTGTTTCTAATAGTCACTGGATGCCAACATTGTGTCTAAGGTGTTCCTGATGCTGGAGAGAGGCTGAAACACATGGGACTAGACCTTTTGCTTCCTGATGCTTATGTTCTGGTGGACAGAGGCCTAGAAAACAATGTCTCATTTGAGAGAGCTGGAAAAGCTTCCTGAAACATAGACTGTGGTTAGCTAGCATTCTGTCTAAACTCCACCCCACAGTTACCTGGCAACAGTCAGGCATGCTCCTCCCCACAGTTACCTGGCAATAGCTAGGTTTGCCTGGCCCACTATAAAAGGGGTGGCTTGCCCCCTCCTCTCTCTCTTGCTCTCTTGTATTCTTGCTCTCTTGATGCCTCTGTCCCCTCACCCCTTCCCCCTTCCCGCTTCCTCCTTCACTTCCCCCTCTCTCCATATGCTCATGGCTGGCCTCTACTTCTCTACTTTCTCTCTCTTCCTTTACTACCCTATTAACTCCCCTCCCCATGCCCTGAATAAACTTATTCTATACTCTACAGTCTTGTGGCTGGTCCCTCAGGGGAAGGGGCTTTGGCATGGGCCTGCTGAGACATCCTCTTTCCCCATACCTCACCACACACCCCCATAGACCATATTCTATATCTCTATCTTTTTATAAACACATCAGGCTGAGCTTAACTTGTACATCATTTTTCCTTCTACTTCTTGCTTAGGATTCTGTGACTTCAAGTATTCTTTTTCCATTTCATAGTTTGATGAACTTCATGTTTAGTTAGTTTTGTTTTTTCTGTTCTCAAAAACAAATCCTTTCTTCTTTCTTCTCACTTGCTGTAGCTGCTCTCCTTCCAGATAGTGGCTCAGTAGTACAGTGCCTCCCACATTCTTCTCATTTATTTTTTTAGGCTTCATTTGTCCATTATTTTTGGAATTATACTTGCTGCTTTATGACCACTGCCACTTTCCTTTTTAAAATTAATTAATTAATTTACATCCCAAATGCTGCTCCTGCCTGTTCCCCTACAGAGTCCCTCCTTCCATCCCCCTTTTCTTCTGAGAGGATGGGGCCCCCTGAACATTCCCCACTCTGTCTCATCAAGACTCTGCAGGATTAGGCGCATCCCCTCTCACTGAGGTCAGACAAGGCAGCCCAGTTGGGAACAAGATTCCACATCAGACTATAGCTGTAGAGAGAACCTCTGCTCCACTTGTTGGGGTACCAACATGGAGATTGAGCTATATGTCTGCTATGTGTGGGAGGTTCTGTCCAACCTGTATATGCTATTTGGTTGGTGGTTCATCTTTGAGAGCTCTTAGGGGACCAGGTTAGTTGACTCTGTTGGTCATCCTGTAGATTTCCTATACCCTTTACGGCCCATTTTCAGTCCCTTGTCCCTGTGCTCCATCCAATTTTTGTTTGTGGACTGTTGTGGATAGCATCAGCCTTGTATTTTGATCCTAGTTTCACCCTTCTGGGAGGGGCTGCAGAGGATGATTGAATCTGTACACAGGGACGTCTTGTAAACCTTCTGTCCAATTAAAACCTGTAAAATAAAGGCTAGAGCCAGAGATTGGGCAGTAGAAGGGGAGGCGGAGAAAAAGGCTTAGGGGAGGAGAGAGTGAGAGGAATTCGATATAAAAGGAAGCAGAAGAAGAAGCAGGGGAGGAGAGGAGAAGTAGAAGCAGGAGGTAGAAGGAAGCGACAACAGAGGAGCTGGAGCCAGAAGGACACAAGCACGAGGCCTGGATAAACCACAATTATAAGGGATCTCATAGCTGGGGATTAGAGTAGTGTAGTGGTAAACCTGCCCAATCTAGAGTGCTATTTATACCAATAATTATTGATTGTGTCTTGCTTTACTGGTCTCAATCAGGCAGGAGATCTTACAGCGAGCAAATTTGGTGATTTAAATCATTTTTTCTACTACAGTGGACATCTACAGCTGTTTTGGTCAGCTACTGGGTAGAGCCTTTCAGAAGACAGTTATGCTAGGCTCCTGTCTGCAAGCATAACTGAGTATCATTGATAGTGTCATAGATTGGTGCTTGCCCATGGATGGGTCTCAAATTGGGCTGGTTATTGATTGGCCATTCCTTCAATCTCTGTTCCATCTTTCTCCTGTATTTCTTTAGACAGGACAAATTTTGGATCGGACGTTTTGTGTGAAGGTTGGTGTCCTTATCCTTCTACTGGAGGTCCTGCCTGGCTACAGGAGGAGGCTTCTTCAATTTCCATATCTCTACTGTTAGGCATCTCAGCTAAGATTATCCACATTGACCCCTTGGAACCCTCCCCCATCTCAGCTCCCTGGGACTTCTTAGAGATTCTATCCACCTGTTGTAATTGATATTCAATTGCAAATGGGGATTACTACCCTGCCTTTGATCATTCAGTTCCCAGATAAAAGACAACACCTTTGTATTTATAGTAAGACTTAATCAGTACTAGAGTTGGGCCAATATCTACTCTCTAAGGGATTAGAATCTTCTTCTCCATCAATAAGAGGGCCCCTGGCCCTCTCTCTTCTCTCACCACATTCTGAACCTCCCATCTTCTCTTTCACCCAGTTCCTTTCCTCCCTCTCCCTCCTATGATTATTTTATTATCTCTTCTAAGATTAAAGCATCCTTGCTTGGGCCTTCCTTCTTGTTTAGCTTCTTTGGGTCTGTGGGGTATATCATAGGAATCCTGTACTTTATGGCTAATATCCACTTAACAGTGAGTACATACCATACATGTCCCTTGAGTCTGGATTACTCCTCACTCATTTTCTAGATTTTTGCCTGCAAATTTCATGATGTCCTTGTTTTTTTTTTTTTTTTTTTTTTTTTTTTTTTTTTGGTTTTTCGAGACAGGGTTTCTCTGTATAGCCATGGCTGTCCTGGAACTCACACTGTAGACCAGGCTGGCCTTGAACTCAGAAATCCACCTGCCTCTGCCTCCCAAGTGCTGGGATTAAAGGCATGTGCCACCTCTGCCCAGCTAGAAGGCTACCTTAAAATTGTGTGTGTGTTGTGTGTGTGTGTGTGTGTGTGTGTGTACTCCATCTGTGCAGTTATAGGAAAATCATTGTCAATGCTGGGATGAAATTTTTGATAATACAGCTACTTTGGAGTCACTACCCTTACTGTTAGCAACCTATCATTTGTAAGTCAAATAAACTCATTGGTTTGCCATAGTGGGTTTGGGTGGCTTTGTTACTTTGGTCTGTCTTTGGTGCCTTATTTATTTTGATGAGAAGCTTCTTCATGCACCCTAATTCTTGCAATATCTTTCAATGTGGCTGACTAAAAATATGTTATCTACTCCTAATTTTTGATTGTTGTTCTGGAAGAATCAATTCTTATTTTCTTGTGAGGGATATAATCCAGTCGTAGTTGTTCATGCCTGTTATTCCAGCTTTAGGCAGGAGGAATTTGAGTTACCTAGTAAGCGTAACATCAGCTTGAGATATATGTGCTCTTACCTTTAAAAACAAAACAAAAACCTAACCAAACAAAAGAAATGAAATAAAAGATCTAAGGGCTAGAATTTGACATGCAATATAATGTTGATAGAATGAAAATAGATGCCAGGAACTCAACTCCCTGATAGAAGACAAATTTCTCTGTAAAAGATGTATTCTCTACAAGTGCTACCCTTTCTACATTTTTTTTGTAAATAATATTTTTTATTCTTTGAAATTTTATATAGCATATTGATCATATACAACTACCTACCATACTATAACTTTAAAAATTTAATTATACTATAATTTCATTATTTCCCCTTCCCTCTTCTTTCTTCTACCTCACCAGTTTCTTGGCTCTTTCCTCCTCTTTTCCAAAATCACAGCGTTCTTCTTTTTTTTTTTTTTTTTTTAAGCTATCATTGTTATATATCCCTATTAATAAATAAACATATAAATGCTACTGACTGAGTCTGTTTAGTGGTACCTTCATGTATATGTTCATAAGGTCAAACACTTGATATTGGATAAATAATTAGGGGCTCATCATTAAGGATCACTAATTCTTCTCTCAGTTTTTAATTACTTCTTGTTCCTCACCTAGGGGTAGGGTTCATGAAATTTCCCTCATCTACAATGGGATGTCAGCTAGTGTTGGAGCTGTTTGCATCACGTTTGGACAACCATGAGGTTGAGATTTTATGAATATAGCTTCCCTGCTATAGAAGGCACAATCTCACTGAAGACTTTCTGGTCTCCTAGCTTTTACATTCTTCCTTCCTAGTCTTCAAAGATATCTCCTGGATCTTAGGTACAGGAATTGTACTGTAGCTGTCCCTAGATTTTGACTAGTTGTTGCTTTTTGTAATGTGCAAAAGAGAACTTCTATGATGAAGCATGAAATCTATGCTTCTCTCTGGATATAAGGATAAGTATTTAGAATGCAGACAGGAATTGTACGTGTTTATACCTGTAGTACATTCTCCTTTGAGATTCATGATCTCACTCCCCGTGAGTGGTTAGTTAAGATTACAGCACTAGGCAGATCTCCCCCACTTGTGTGGACTTTAATCTGATTAGAAAGCTGTTGGTTACCACCAAGATGTAACTGCCACCAGTGCACATCTAAGAATAACTTGCTATGATCATGGGTAGAAGTATTGATTGCATCCCTCCCTGGGCAGCTTGTTATTCACATTCTACTAATATGAAAACTAGTCTAGAGTGCATAGCATCTTCAGCAAAAGGGTTTTACTTTCATTTCTGGGAAGTAACCAAGATCAGTAATTGTGGTCTGTATTGTTTCAGGGGCAGTCTCTTGGACTCTGACTAAAAACTTGAAGTTTCTTAAGCTTGGTACTGAGATTTGATTTTTAGGTTCTTTATGGCACTTGAGGGCATCAAAATCACACCAGTGGTAAAACTTAATAATATACTTATATGTAATATACACAAATATGTAATATATAATAAATTATGTATATAAACTATACATAAATATATATGATATATGTATGTATGCATATTCTCACTTCCCCAATTTAAGCTTTGACTCCATTTTTCAAACTTCTTATTTCGTGGCACCTGTATCCTGCTATCCAACTCTAGAGCTATCCCTTTTCTGGTTTCTGTGGTTCCTATAGGTTATATACTCTGATCTGAAGATTTGGAGCTAGTTCCACAGATGAGAAAGAATATGTGGTATTTGTCTTTCAGTTCTGGGCCACCTCATTCAATATAATATTTTCTTAGTTCTATCCCCTGATGTAACATTTTTATCCTTTTCTTTACAGCTGAATAGAATTCCATTGTGTTTACATTCCATGTTTTTGTTATTCATTTGTAAATTAAAGAATATCCAGGTTGTCTCCATTTTCTAGCTATTATGAACAGAGCTGCAAGCAACATGGCTGAGTGAATATCTGTGGAGCCAGAAGTCAAGTCCTTTGAGCATAGGCCGAGGGGTTATATAGGTTGGTCATGTGGTAGATTTATTTTTAGCTTTTTTGAGAATTCTCCATAATGATTTCCAGAGTGACTGTTTCCATTTTCATCCATTTCAGTGGTGAATGATGGTTCCCCTTGTTCATATCCTCTTCCGTATTTGTTGTTTTGCTCGTAAACATTCTGACTGGGGTAACATGAAATCTCAAAGTTGTTTTCATTTCATTCCCTTAGTTGCTAAGGATGAACACGTTTTGAGATATTTCTTAGCCATTATAATTTCCTTTTATGAGAATTCTCTATTTAGGTTCAAAGTCCATTGTTAATTGGTTCATGTATTTTTGAATTCTTTATATATTCTGTATATCAATCCCCTTTCAGATGTGTAGCTGGCAAACATTTTCTCCCATCATCCGAGCTTCCTCTCTACCTGATTGCTTTCTTTACTGCACAGAAGGTTTTTAATTTATGATGCCCCACTTGTCATTTGTTGGTCTTAACTCCCGGGCAGATAGATTCCTATTCTGAAAGTCCTTTCACGCAACTTTTGTAGGGTATCACCCAATCCTGTCTTCTAGAATTTTCAGGATTTCAGATATCACATTGAGATCTTTGATCCATTTGAAATTCATTTTTGCGTAGAGTGATAGATATGGTTCTGATTTCATTTTACTTGTGTATGACCAGTTTCTCCAGCACTATTTCTTCAAGAGGCAGTATTTTCTTTTGTGTGTGTGTGTTGGGCATCCTCAAATGTCATTTGGCTGTAGGTTCATGTATTCCTGTTTGAGTCTTCTATTTTGTTCTGTTTATTTACATGTTCGTTTTTTGTGAGCGCTTTACTGTTTTAGTTACTGTAGTTCTGTAATATCTCTTGAATTGTCTTGAATTGTCTGCACTGGCAATCCGTCAGTCACTTTCTTTTCTTTCCCGTGGGTAGCAGTGACTCTCTGGGGTCTTTTATGTTTCCACATGAACCTTAGGATGCTTTTTCTGTTTCTGTTAAGACTATTATGAGCATTTTGTTTAGGATTTCAGTTAATCTGTAAATTAATTTTGGTAGAATGGTCATTTTCACAACATCAGTTCTACCTATTCATGAATATAAGGAGTTTTTCCATTTTCTAATTTCTTCCTCAATTTCTTTTTTTCAGAAATTTGAATTTTTCATTGTAGAGATCTTTTATGTCCTTGGTTAGTTTTACTCCTAGATGTCTGATTTTCTTTGAGATGCTTGTAAAAAAAAAAAGTATACTTACCCATAATCTCTTTCTCAGCCTATTCGTTGTTAGTATTTAGAAAGTCTACTGAGTTTTGTAATTTGAATTGGTATTGCCATTTTGCCGAAATTGCTAATTGTTTCTTAAAGTTCTCTGGTAGAATCTCATGATCTCTCATGTGCAATATAATATCATAAGGGATAATTTGGCTTATTTTCTTTCTATTTGTATTGCTTGAATTTATTTCTCTTCCTTTAGTGCTCCAGCTACTGCTTCAAAAAGCATATTAAAGAGGAGTGAGGATAGTGCACAATCTTGTCTCCTAATTTGAATAGAATTACTTGAGTTTCTCCACTGAAGATGATTTTGGTTATGAGTTTGTCATATAGAGCCTTTATTAGATAAAGGTATAGGTCTTTTATTATGAATTGTTATATTTTGTCAAAGACTTTTCTTCTGTTTAGATAATCATGTGATTTTTGTCTTTACAACAATTTGTACAGTTAACTATATGTATTAGTTTAGATATGTTGAGCCATCATAGCATCTCCAGTATACCACAACTTTATTGTGGTAGATATTCTTTCTGATACATATTGTTATTTGGTTTACATGTATTTACTGCCAATTTTTAACATATATTCATCAAGGTTGTTGGACTGTAGTTTTGTGTGTACATGTATGTTATCTTTTGGTATTTGAATAATACTGGATTTATAGAAGAGCATGAAAGTACCCTCTTTCTATTCTTGAAAAAATAATTTAGGAAGTACTGGTTGTAGATATTCTTGAAAGGTTGGCATAATTCTGCTGCAAATCCATCTGTACCTGAACTTCTTTCAGTTAGAAGGGTTTTATTGCTATTTTAACCTTCTCCTTTGTTATGGGTCTGTTTGGATTGTTTATCTCTTCTTGGTTTAACTTTAGTGGTTTGGCTGAATCTAGAAATTCAACTCTTTCTTCTAGATATTTTAAGTTAATGGAGTACAGATTTTTAAAGTATTTTCTTATGATATCCTGCATTTCTTTGGGGTCTGTTGTAATATTCCACTATTCATTTCTGATTTTACAAATTCGGGTTCTTTCTTTATTTTGGTTAGTTGGGCCAAGAGTCTGTTAATTTTGTTTATCTTCTCAAAACAAAGCAAAACATCTCCCCACAAACAAAAGGGAGCACCTCCCCGAAACAGCTCTTACATTCCTTGATTGTTCCTATTGTATTGTTTTCTTTGTTTTGATCTCATTCATTTCTGCTCTTGAATTTTATTATTTCTTGCCATCTACTGGATTGAGTTTGGTTTGTTTGTGTTTGTCCCTCTTGAGTTGCATCATTAAATTGTATACTTGTGCTCTTTCTGATTTTTAATGTAGGACTTAGAGCTAAAACTTTCCCTTCTATGACTGCTCTTAATGTGCCCCAGAGGTCTTCTTGTGTTATGATTTTCATTTAGTTCCAAGAATTTAAGATTTTTTTCTATGACCCATTCACCATTCAACAATGAGTTATTTAATGTCCATGAGTTTGTGTACTTACTAGAAGTTTGCTTGCTATGAATTTTATGTTTTTAAAAAATTATAGTTAGCTAGTATACACAGAACTTTTTTGATGTTTTCCATTTTTTGATTTTGTAAAGGATTTGTTTTACATCCCAGGATTTGGCCTATTTTAGAGAAAATTAGGTGGCTTGCTGGTCAGAATGTATATTCCTTGGTGTTTTAGTAGATTATCATGCAGAAATTTGTTAAGTTCACTTAATATATGATATCATTTAAGTGTAAGGTTTCCTGTTTATTTTTTTGTTCAGATAAACTTTCTCCTTCAGGAAGTTGGATAATGAAATTGCCTAGCAGTATTGTGTTTGGTGTTAATATTTGTCATTAATTCCAGTAATATGCTTTTTTATGATATTTGGCTCACCAAAGTTTGGTTCATATATGTTTAGGAGTATGATGTTTTCTTGGTTAATTATTACCTTGATTAGAATAAAGTTTCTTCTTTATTGATTTTGCTTAATTTTAGTTTACAGTCTGTTTCATTAGCTCTCATTTTCTTGGATGTGTTTTTCCATTTGTTCTCTTTAAGATGATCTCATGTTTAAAGCTTAATTTCTTAATTTCAAAAAGATAGATTCTTATTTCTTTAATGTGTTTCTTTAGATTAGGAAATTGAGGTAAGTAATATTTAGAGTTATCAGTGAAAGTATGTATTGACTGGAGTAATTTTGTTGTTTTCTTTTTTGCTGTTAGTGTTTCTAGTCATATTTGTGTTTCAGAAACTACAACTTTTGTTTCTAGAGTCTCCTGGTGTGCTTATTCCTCTCTTCATTCTAGAGTATTGCTTTCAGTATTCTTCATAAGGTTGCTTTAGTGGACATAAATTCATGTTTCTATCATGAAAAGTTTTTATTTTTCTTCTAACTATGGATGATCATTTTTCTGGATAAAGTTGTCTGTGTTACCAAGGCGTTTGTGAAGTACACTCTCTCCATACACTCCTAGCTTCCATAGATATTTTGGGGGAGAAAACAGATGTTACTGTGGTGGAGTTTCCCTTACATGTGACTTCCTTCTTCTTCCTTCCTTCCTTCCTTCCTTCCTTCCTTCCTTCCTTCCTTCCTTCCTTCTTTTGTGGGTGCAGCAAACATTATTGATGGTATTCAAGAGAGTAGGGTTCTCTAGGCCCCTCCCATTATTTTATAGGTCTGGGATGGAAACTGTGAGGGAGATGTTCATATTGGGGGCCAAGTTGGGACAGGGACTCCTTAGCAACCAAGGACCTCTCTCTTGCTCTCATGTGATGTCTGGGATGGGTGGTCCAGGGCTTCTTACTCCTTGGAAGCCATGTAGGCCATGAGGTCCTTCATTCACCCTGTTACTGTAGCCATATTATTGTCATAACAGGAAATGAGCTTTACAAAGTTGTCATTGAGAGCAATGCTAGCCCCAGCATCAAAAGTAGAGGAGTGGAGTTACTGTTAAAGTCACAGGAGTCAACCTGGTCCTCAGTGTATCCCAGGATGCCCTTTAATTGGTCTTCAGATACCTGCTTCACCACTTTTTGATGTCATCATACTTTGCAGGTTTCTCCAGGTGACATGTCAGATCCATGATGGATACATAAGGTATAGGAACATGGAAGGCCATGCCAGTGAGCTTCCTGTTCAGCTCTGGGATGACCTTGCCCCCTGCCTTGGCAGCACCAATGGATTCAGGGACGATATTCTGGGCAGCCCCAAAGCAATCACACCATAGCTTTCCAGAGGGGCCATCCACAGTCTTCTGAGTGACAGTAATGTTATGGACTGTGTCCATGAGTCCTTCCACAGTGCCAAAGTTGTCATGGATGACAACTTGGCCAGGGGGCTAAGCAGTTGGTGGTGCAGGAAGCATTGTTAACAATCTTGAGTGAGTTGTCATACTTTTTATGGTTCCCATCCATTACACACATGGGGGCATCTGCTAAAGGGGCAGAGATGATAACTCTTTTGACCCAACCCTTCAAGTGGTCCCTGGCCTTCTCCATGGTGGTGAAGATGCCAGTAGACTCCATGACATGCTCAGCACCAGTATTATCACATTTAATGTTAGTAGGATCTCACTCCTGGAAGATGGTGATGGACTTCCTACTGATGACAAGCTTCTGTCCTTAGCCTTTACTGTGCTATTGAATTATGGGTAGAATCATACTGGAATATATAGACTATGTAGTTGAGGTCAATGAAGGGGTCCTTGATGACAATAATCTCCACTTTGCCAGATGCAGATGAAAAGGCAGCCCTGGTAACAGATAATATGCAATAAGTAATTAGGTAATATGACCATATCCATTCACTCCAAGTTTCACCATTGTGTCTAAGGGACAAGGCTGGCACTGCAGAAAAGGATGCTGCTGTCTCTGGAAAGGGAGGAGCAGAGAGCCATGAATTACAATTTTTTTTTTTATTACAGATTTCAATCTTCTTTCTCTGTTCTGTATATTTAGTATGTATGCATTATATTTTTGTGGGCAGTTTCTCTTCTGATACTTTCCTTTGGTTTTCTTTGTGCTCCTTGAATCTGTATAGATAGGTGTATCCTTAGTTTAGAGACATTTTCTTCTACGATCTTGCTGATGATCTTATCTATGCCATTGATCTGGTTACTGGGAAGGTCCTTAAGATTGGAGCACAGGATAGCCTTTTAACTCTACTAGACAGAGATAGAACTAGAGCAAGGCATAGTCTGATTTCTTTAGGCTGTGGATATGACAGCTTATAGTAACAATTATTTTAAAGGGGTAGGTTCATGCTATAACAGTAGAGAATAAGTAAATGATCCAAACTACTGAAAAAAGTACACGATAGTACATGGAAATTTCAGAACAAAAGTGATAAATAGCAGGTCTGATAGTATGATTATCAGGAAAGTAAGTTTCTGTGGTGAAATCCTGGAAAAAGACACACTAGCATAACCTCAGGATGGGTAGAGCTTCAGAGATTATAGAGTTCCTTGAAATGTTGTAATTCCTGGGCCTAATTACAGATCATCTTGTGTTGTTTTGGCCCCTTATTAGCCATTTATTCCTAAATTCTGTTTGTTATTTAACTTTTTTGTGACTTCTAGGTAAGTCTTTGGAATTACAGACCTCTAGTTTCTCCAAGACAAAGGCTAAAAATGCTGTCAGATAGCATCTGAAGCCTGTGGCTGACTGAGTCTCCTACTTTGCTGTTAGTCTCCGTTTTTTTTTTTGTCTTAGAGTTTTGCTCAATATGATCATTTGTTTTCATCCATCTCCTTGCTCCATTAGGTGCCTTAATACTGATTTATCTTTTCATCTATTCATAAGAACAAAGAAGCTGATAATATAGCATTTTATTGATTAATTAATTAATTAATTATTTTCTCCATCCTGCACAGTATCTTTCACATAACAGTCTCCGGCATTTGTTCAATAAATAACTATTGATTATTAGTTAAATTATTAAAAATTTCAACACTGAAATTCAGTGTTATGTGCATGAGAATATAAAAAAGGTTTATACTAAACAGTATTTATCCTAAAAGTCTCTAATTTACAAAGAGGAATAAGAAAATGTGGTACATTTACACAGTGAAATACTACTCAGCTATCAAAAACAATGACTTTATGAAATTCTTTGGCAAATGGATGGAACTTGAAAATATCATCCTGAGTGAGGTAACCCAGTTACAAAAGAACACACATGGTATGCATTCACTGATAAGTAGACATTAGCCCAAAAGTTCAGAATACCCAAGATACAATTCACAGACCATATTTAGCTCAAGAAGGAAGACCAAAGTATGGATGCTTCAGTGCTTCTTAGAAGGGGGAACAAAATACTCAAAGGAGGAAATATGGAGATAAAGTGTGGAGCAGAGGCAGAAGGAAAGGCTATCCACAGACTGCCCCACCTGGGGATCCATCCCATATACAGTTGCCAAACCTGGATGCTATTGCCAATGCCAGGAAGTGCTTGCTGACAGGAGCCTGATATAGCTGTCTCATGAGGGGCTCTGCCAGAGCCTGACAAATACAGAGGCAGACGCTTGCAGCCAACCATTGGACTGAGTGCCTGGTCTCCAATGGAGGAGTTGGAGAAGGGACTGAAGAAGCTGAATTTGCAGCCCAATTGTGGGGAGAGCAACAGTGTCAATCTGGCAGACCCTTCAGAGCTCCCAGGGACTGGACCACCAACCAACGGTACACATGGAGGGACCCATGGCTCCAGCCGCCTATGTGGCAGAGGGAGGCCTTGTTGGACGACAGTGGGAAGAGGGCCCTTGGTCCTGTGGGGGTTCAATGTGCCAGTGTAGGGGAATGCCAGCAGGAGTCAGTGGTGGTGGGGGTAGCACCCTCACAGGGGCAGGCTGACGAGGGATGGGATAGGGGGTTTCTGGAAGGGAGACCTGGAAAGGAGATAACATTTCAAGTGTAAATAAATAAAATATCCAATGAAAGAAACAGGAAGAGGAAACACACATGCTGTTATAGCTTGGGGAAAACAGAGGAGTTGGAGTTGTTGACTAGCTGTGCGACCTCAGACAAGGTATTCTGCTTCCTTATTCTTTTACTTACCCATGTATCATAATGCCAGACTATTTGATTGAACATTCTTAAAGCTATGGTTTTCGAATATAGTGTGCAACTTAAAGTACACTAAAAAATTATTTTTTCCCCATATTCTGTCTCTAGGGAATGGGATTCAGAAGCTTAGGGGTGGGTACCAAAAATTCCTCTGTCCCTTTACAGTGAGACTGTGATGCACAGCTATGTTTGAAAACAACTGATCTAATAGTTTTTAGTTTTGGCATCTTATTGCCTTGTAATCATAGACAAGGCCACCTTAGAAAGTATAGCAGATAATAGTGTGTATTAAGGTACTCTATTTATTTTAATCAGGAAACATTTTATTGCTGTGTGAAGAACAAGGGACTTGATGGAAAAGATGATGTTAAAATGGCCATTAAGACTTGGATGAGATATGGGTAACTGCAGGTTTGCTTGGTATTTAACAGTTTTTGACATCAGCAGCAATGGTTTGATACAATGAACCATGGTTCTAGTTTTCTTTTTGCTCTCAAAATTATTTTCCTTTTGTAGATGAAATATTTTATGGCTTCTGTTTGCTTTCTGGAAGTGCAGCATGTGGTCAGGTCAGGCATCATAAGATTTCTTCATGAATAAAAGAGCACAACTTTCTTCAAGCCTCTAGGGGCTGTGCCCTTTGTGATCCACATAAGCTAGTCCAGATTGGACTTCTGGGTAGATACAAAGACTATCAGGACCACTATGTTATTTAAAATAATAGATTTTCTGCAGAATTATTATTATTAAAGCAAAGTTGGCTTTTTTGTTTAGATGAAACCATATAAAGGCAACATTCTGAGTAAATTATATAGCGTCCATTTGATGAAATAATGAGCCTAAGTTTAGGGGATGAAAGTAATGATCTAATGCAATATTTAGAATGAGTATTTAGTATGTAGTTATTAACCTAAAAGTCACATCCTGCATTCTTTTAATTTGTGAAAAATTTGTCACTAATTGCCCAAGAAACCTCTGATTTTTCATACAAAATCACCTCATAGCTGTTGACTTTCTTCCCCTTCTCCTGCCTTAAAATATAGCCCTATAAGCAATAAATTACTCTCAGATTTGTATGCCCCCTCTAAATATTGAACTGCTAAGTTTAGCCCCATTGCTGTTTTTCAAAAATAGAATTCTTTCCCCATCCTAGCTTTGTCTTTGAGAAGCTACCAACAAATCACAGTTTTATTTTAATGACAACCTGTTTAAAATCTTATTTAACCTTACCACCCATTGAGAACCTGCTAATTTTGAAACATTTTAAAGTTTAATTACTGATTTGTGGAGGGAATGTATGTTATATTTCATTTAGAAGCCCTTTGAGAGATAAGTTCTGATCTTTGATTCAAATTCATTCTAAATGACACAGGGTCAGACAAATAGAAGTCAAAAATTGAAAAGGACCAGCAGATTAATCTCTACCTGGTCTTCATACTGAGTTCCAAGACGTCCAGGTCTATGTAGAAACCCTCCCTTCCTCCCCCTCTCCTTCTCCCTTTCTCTCTCCATCTCCCTCCCCTCTCCCTCTCCCTACCTCCCCTCTCTCACACACAGAAAGGAAAAATAAGGTAATAAGAAATAAAGTAGGCAAGTTCGAAGACATCCAGGTCTATGTAGAAACTCTCCCTTCCTCCCTCTCTCCTTCTCCCTTTCTCTCTCCATCTCCTTCCCCTCTCCCTCTCCCCACCCCCCCTTTACACACAGAAAGGAAAAAATAAGGTAATAAGAAATAAAGTAGGCAAGTTGATACCCGGCCTTTAGTCTAGCCATTCCCTACTTAATTTAGGATTTGCAGAGTTGCTGCTGATGGCATAGCAACATCATTGTTTACTTGAGGTAGAAAATAGACCTTAGGTGATAATTTCTTGTAGATTACCTTTATGAATTAAATTTGGCCTCTAGTATTTTCAGAGTGTTTTAGAGAGTGCATTTCACTGGTAGTTCTTTGAAAGAGAAAAAAAAAAAACCCTCAAAAAGTGATATGAAAGAATAATCTGTCTTACCAACTTCAGACTTCAGAAAATGTCCCCAAATTCGGGTATTTTTTTTTTTTATTTTTTTGACAATTAAAAGAATAGTATTGCTATAAGTACAGATGTTAATTGTAAAATTTGAGATCATTTACTATTTGCAAATGTGTGTTCTGTGTTCAGACTGTGGTTATGACATATGTTTCATTCAAAGAACGTGGGATATTATCTTTCTATATATTAGACTTTCAAATCTTTTTTATTTGATTTTGAAACACGTTAAAACCCACAAGTTTAGCTAAAATGATCATAACTTCATAGAGAAAGTATTTGAGGGTCAAAGGAGTTAAATGAAATGCCAACAGTCATATACTTATTGGGTGTTGGCAAAACTTAGAAACCATGACTCTGGCCTTCCCTTCCAGGGTATTTTTACTACAAAATGTTCTTTTGATTTTGCATTTTGAATGACACAGAAGCGATCTGTGAAATGGTGATTAGTGCTGGGCAGCCCAAGCAGCCCTGGAGTGCTTCCTGTTCAAATGCCCAAGAGCAGATGGAAGTCCAGAAGCGATGACTCAGAATTTATGAGTTTTGCCACCTGGGTAGTACAGCCGAACCAGCTGCCACAGGCAGTTCCCATCTCAGCAAAGCAGTAAATGAACACAGAAATGAGAGTCAGTCTCCATATGAAAGGAGAGTGACTGGATACAGCAGCAAGATTCCCTCAGCATGATCCCTATTTATACCTTTTCTAGGTGAATTCCCTGAGGCACAAGACCTTATGGAACTTCCTAAAACTCAACATCGAAGTCCATAGAAACTGTCATTTGCTATGTTTTACTAGGGTATGATGACTTGGAAGAGCATATGATAGACCCAGTACAAGCATGATGAGCAGGAAAGCTTTCCTTGAGGGATTATGAAATTTTTTCTTCAGGATCCCTGAGGCTAAGTGATCCAAAGGGATCCAAGACACCAAATGGAAACATCCAAAATTTGTCATTATCTCCATGTTTTGCCTTATACAGAATTTATAGTGTGCCTAAACCAGACAAGGGGACCTGAAAATGAGGGCTTGGGGTCAGATTAAGTTGATAGAAATACAGCATTTTTTTTTTTGCTTAAATGAGGAATGTTTTGTAATGAGTTAAAACAAATGTTTTTTTTTGTTTTGTTTTTTTTTTAATGTCAAAAGATGCTTGGGCATTTTTTAAAAACTCAACTAAACTGGCTTAATAGAAACTTGGCATTATTTTTCTTTGTTTGTTGACAAGCTTAAAAGACTATGGCTCCTTCCTTTGGTTTACTGGCCTTTGTGATGATGCATGCTTTTTGGTGTCATGATAAAAGGAAATAGGGCATAGTAGAGAAGGGAGTTCATTTTCTACTTGCTTTTTTTCCCCTCAAGGCTAGACCAAGGTGACCTCAGCTTAGCTGACATCTGCCTTCTGATGGCCTTTTCAGGAGATGAATTTTTGTGTGTTTGTATTTTTAAAAGTGATCATTACTTAGTCATGCAATAATGTAATACGGTTCTCTACTTGTGTGAAGAGAATACAACGTGTATGTTATGACTGAATTGGGAGTCTTTTTCCTTATGTAATGACATGAAGTGAAGTGGTTTTATATTATAACATTTTGCTCACCATTACAGGTAAACTAATTCATTTTCTTCCTATTTTTATTCTGACAGGTGGCATGTTTGACCCAAGTAGCTGCTAATTATCTTATTGGACAAAAGGAAGCAAAACGCTGGGGCACAGCTCATAGCAGTATTGTTCCTTACCAGGTACAAGCTAGCCTTCTGTTACTATAACCTCCAGATCTGTACAAACAACGAAGTGTTTACAAACCTCCCATGATTGTTCCATAATGTATCTCTGACATGTTACAGCCAGGTTCTATTTTTTTCTTTTTTTTTTTTGCCAAAATTTTTTTTATGGAAGGTTTGTAAAAGGGCCTTTAATGAATTGAATTTTCCTTAAAAAAAGGGGGTTAATTGGACTAATTAAATGATAATTTTTTTCTCTTGCTTTCTCTCCCTCTCCCTCTCCTCTTCCCCTTTTCCTTTTCTCTCTCCCTCCTTTCTTCTCTTTTTTTCCCCCTTTCCACCCTTTTTTTTTCTTCTTTTATTCAAAAAAAACCCTTGACTTAGTATTTATTATCCTAATATAAACAAATGTTCCTTTTCCATAATACATAATTTTCACAGGGTTTTTACTGAAGTGAAAATTGCGTGTGAATTTGGTTTTTTCCCTCCTTGGAAAAAACAATGGTTTTTTACTTTCTGTTCTTTATTAAGTGGCTAAACTTTTTCCTCAAATAATTCTGGGTTTGGTTGTGCAAGGGAAAAGTAAGAAAAATAATGATCCTTAAAAATCCTAAATTTCAACCCTCTGACTTTTTAAATTTAAATCCTATATATTTTTTTAAATTCAATTCATCATATTTTTTTTGGGAAAATCTCCTTTTCCAACCCCAAAGAATTCCTGGAAAAAATTACCTATAAAAGAGATAGTCCACTCAAATGTTTTGACGGGAACAAAGTTTATCGGAAACTTCAGAAGTTTTCAGTTTTTCTTTTAATTAAAAATTCTTTTTTACAATTTCTTACTTAACCATTAACAAGCACCCTTGGAGATCCCTTTGCTTTTTTAGGAATTTTAAATTTGTTGAACTCCGGTCCACGCCTTTTGCCTACCCCTTTAAATTTTGGGTTTCCCCCACCCCTAACCTATCTTCCCTTTCCCCGGTCTAATCTCCTCGAAAATTTTAATTCCTCCCAATAGAAAATCCTTTTACTAATTTTCCCAGACACCCAGAGGGATTTTTTTCTTGTTTAAAAACTAAAAAAAAAAATATTTCCATGGGTTCTTTCATTTTATCCTTCTTTTATAAGGGTTTCCCATCCAAATTAAAGTAGATCACTAAGCGGAGACCCAAAAGGCTGTATTTTTTCTAGAACAAAAGAACAGTAAGTTGTTTTTCTTTCCATGGTGAACAAGGGGCCATTACCGGATGGGTCCCTAATTTCCTCCATTTTTTAAAAAAATTGGAAACGAAAGGGGTTTGAACCCCCCTTCAGGGCCCTTTAGGGTTTCTCGTTCATCCCCCCCTTTTGGCTTTCTACCTATCCCTATTTCCAACCTTTCCCCTTTTTTCTTTTTCCCATTTCCCCCCCCTCCCCCCCAATTTCCAACCCCTGGCTCCTCGGCTTTTACCCCCCCAAAAGTTTCCCCCCCTTCCCACTCCTCTTTAACCCACTCCCCTTTCCGCCCCTTGACTTTTCCCCCTTTTGGGTTAAAAACTTGTCTTCTTGTAAACTTTTAGGGCCTGTTTCTGGTTTCGTACTGGACTTACCCAAATAGATTTAAAAAACTTCCTTTGTTTTTTTACCTTATCAAATATTTTATTTCCACCCAATTTAGCTAATACTATGATTTTGGGAATGATTAAAGAAAATTAAAAAAATTTGGGGAAAATAAGTTTTAGAAAAGAAAAATAATAGTAAAAGGAAAAAATAAAACCATAAAAGTAAACTAAAAAATTTTTAGGGAATGAAAAAACATAGGAAAATTTAAAAAAAATTACCACAGTAAAGAAAAAGGGAAATAGGGGGGTATAAATGGGCAAAAAAACAAATTAGGCCCCACCAAAACTTTTAAATTTGAGAAATAAACCCAAACCTGAAATAAAAGGGGGGTTCAAAAAGGGTTACTTAAAAATTGAAGAAACCGAATAAGAAAAAACCCCAAAAAAATGGGCCCCAAAAGTTGGACCGAAAATTTTTTATTTTATTTTTTAAAAAGAAAAGGTTTAAAAGGGGGAAAAAGGCAAAAAAAAAGGGCCCGATACCCAATCTTCTCTAAAAATCTTATCCAGAAAAGGGGGTACACCCCTTTAAGCACAGATCCCAGGATTTATCCCATTTTCTCACCCAAAAAACTTTTTTTTTTTTTTTTAAATTTAAACAAAAGCTTTTTTTTTTTTTTTTTTACTCCCAAAAGATCTAAAAAACCAAACCCCTTATTTAATCTAACTTCTATTTTTCCCTTCCCATTAAAAAAACCCCGGGGATATAAAAATTTGGGGAAATTTTTGGCCCTTTAGGGCTTTTTTTTTCCCTTTTTCCCTTTTTTTTTTTTCAGGGTTTTCTTTTGGGGTTTCTTTTTTTTTTTTTTTTTTTTTAAGAAAAAAAAAAAAAAATAACATGGGGGGAATGGAGAAGGAAGCATGGAAAAGGGACAGAGAATTTTAAGAAAAGTACGGATAAAAAAAATCGGGGTGTGAAGAATAATAGGGGTCAAAGAAAAAAAAAAGTGTTTTATTTTTTTGGGGGGGGGGGGAATTTAATGGGGGGAAAATTTGTAATGAATGGGGGGGGTTTTTGGGTTTTTTTTTGGTTTTTAAAAAGGAAAAAAAAAGGGAAAAAAAAACCCAAAATAGAGGAAAAAAAAAAAACCTTTTTTTTTTTTTTCCGGGTTTCTTTGGGGGCCCCCCTTGGGATTCAAATTTACTTAACTTCGGGTTTTAAATCGGTTTAAAGGTCCTTTCCCCAAAAACCCCCAATGCCCCCACCCCTTTTAACCCCAAAAAAATTTCCCCCCCCGGAAAAAC
Source organism: Mastomys natalensis (assembly GCA_021653895.1). NCBI lineage: Eukaryota > Metazoa > Chordata > Mammalia > Rodentia > Muridae > Mastomys > Mastomys natalensis. Next base: position 888,772 of record JAJTUV010001191.1, on the reverse strand, counting down.
CTTACCCCAAAAAACCCCCAAAAAACCTTTTTAAACAAAAAACAACACACAAAAAAAAAAAAAAAAAACTCCAAACAAGGAGGTTTATAGCTTTTTATATCTGAGACTTTGCTAGATTTTCTCCAAAACTGCTTTTCTCATTTTTGTTTTTACCCCCTAGGATAATAAAATTTGGGGAAAACCACCCCTTTAGGGTTTTGAAAGTTTTTTTTTTTTTCTTCTGTTCGTCTTTTGGGGTTCTGTCTTTCCCCTTTCCCCCTCGTTTTTCTTTCTCTGTCTCTTTCTCTGTCTTTTCCTTTCCCCTTCTTTTTTCCCCCTCTCTCTCTCTCCCTCTCTCTCTCTCTTGGATGTGTGGCCTTAGACTTCTAGCTAGAACGTCTTTTTCTTGACTCATAGGAGTCATTGTATTTTTGAATGAATCAGACTGGGTCTTATTATTTTTTTCCAGATTAAAAATCTCACACCTAAATTGAATGGGGAGTTTCCATTCAAACATAGAGCCTTTAGCTCTTTGTTTAGACATATTTATCTCCCTCTGCCAAGATAGGTGTGTGCTGTGGTTTCAGTTCCCATAGTGCTATCACTCTTTCTTCCTATCCAATTTCTCCTAGCTCAGGGGTATGGTTAAGTGATTCATAATTATGATTGATGTTGGAGATTATTCTTAAGAGGATTTTAGAAAATGGACAATGCTAGAAACTATGTGAATTCATCTCAGATAATCTAAATTCAGGATCTAGTCTTTGATGTATATGGAGAAAGCACATTTTTGAGCTGGAATGCTTTGTAGGTTAATTCTAAGTTATATTAAAATTATGAAAGTTTATTTTTTGTTATTGTTTGGTTTTAGTAAAAATAGAATATCCATTTTAAAAGCTTGTTGAGATCTTAATATCTCTCCTAGAGAGTTATGACATCCCAAATAATCTCTTAATTATTTTACTGTGACAGATAAAGGGATTCAGAGTCTTTGGCCTTAATTTTAAAAGGTTGAGTGTATAAAAGAATTACATGAGTGTTTTTTTCAAGAATAAAGATGTACTTCACCATTGAGTAATCTCATTCATATTAAATGGGTACTGGGCCTGTGTAATCACAGTTGAGTATAAAAAATAAGATATCTGGTTTTTCCTCAAGAGCATAGAATCAGTATGCTTCCTCTGTCTAGAGAATTGGTTAAACACAATGATTAGAGATGGATTGCAAATTTAACTTGAATGAAACTAATTAATAGATTGGTCCTAGATATGCTTTGAGATTCTTGTCTGTTCACAATTTTTAAATAAACCTGAGGAAATATTTTCATGAGTGATTTCAAGATAATTATTATTTAGTCCCTATGATAATTACAGTTTTGCTTCTAGGTTGCTTCTTATTGTCTGAGTTTTTAGCCCAGTGTCTATAATAAAGATCCCGATAGTTTTGGGAGTTTGTTAAGCTTCTCACTTTGCTTTATTTAGTTGTTGATCTCCTTCAGATAATCATAGAGCTTGAATACATTGAATGTATTTTCTGAGAAACAGTGGTCTCTCATTATGTGTTATAATATGCATTTCTTAATTTCTCAGATCAGTGATCTATTGGTACACTTTTCTTCTTAATTCTTTGTATTTCTGCTAACTTTTATATTTTGTGTATTTTTGAGACATGGTCTTGATATATAGTACAGTCAGGACTTGAACTTATAATATTCTTTCTTTAACTTTCTGCATAGTAGGATTTAGGTATGTGCCATCATGTGCTGGCAGATTTTTAAAACTTAACTAGTTAAGAAAAGCGAACTTATAAAATTTATAGGTAAATGGGTAGAACTAGCAGTAATCATCCAGATTTATATAACCTAGTCTCAGAAAGACAAGCATTGTATGATTTTTTTTCTTGTATTGGGTGTTAGTTATTAAGCTTTACATATGTGTACATATGTGTATGTAGGGAAAAATGTAGAAAATAAAAGATTAAATGGATTGAGGGATGGGAGATCAGGACAGAGGAAGGAATACTGGGAATAATACCTAGCATGAAATGTCTTTTGAAAAAGCTGTATGTAACCTACTACTATAGAAGTTTTCTAACACACACACACACACACACACACACACACACACATATACACACACACATGAGTATATTATTTAGAATTACCTTCTAAATAGGGCAAGGTCCCATATATACAACATATGTTTACCCCCAAATCCCATATGGGTACCTTTTTTGAGTTGTGTGGTCCAGGGGAATCAAATAGATCCCCTTCAATATGGCAGAGTAATGCCTACCATGGCAGGACATTGTCTACCATCTACAATTTAGCTTTAAGATCCTATTGAAGAAGATACTACATATTTGAGTACAAGAACATGGAGATATCTAATAGGTACTCGACTGGAAGCTTCAGTCCTACAGGCTAGCATTCACACTCTTGGAAAATGCTATAAAAACTGTCAAAAAGAAAAGTAAACTACAGTCTCACCCAGCTCTGAATCCTGTGAGCCATATAATAACATGCCTTTCAATATATGCCATTTGGTGCAATAGTGGCACAATGTTATGAGAGCAACCAAACACTTTTTCATTAGATTTAAGTACTGCTCATGAGATAGAACCCATACATGACATCATCAACGTGGCCAAGAGCCTGTAACTAGATACAGGTCATGGGCCCCAGGGGAAAACCTATTACTAGCATTCTACATGGACATGACAATAAAACAATTTCTGAAATCTTATTGCTATGTTTATATGTTTGTGTATTGTTCAACCCTCATCAATGGAACTTCTTGAAGAGGGTGGTAATTAATACAAAGACTTAATCTTGGTCAATGTGAAGAAAATAAGAGATATTCAAATGTTTAGCCCTAAAAGGGATAGCCTTTAGCTCTAAAAGACATGGGAAGATTTTAAGAGCCAGAGAAATAACATCAAGGAAACTGTTTTCCAGATACAATGGCAGATGCTCAGATGAACTCACAATGATCATGACAGCAAGCACAAGGCCTATAGTCCTGATAAAATCTAAGCATGGAATGTACTTATCCCAGTCGCATACTTTGTATTATCATTTCTTTCCCATCTCTATTTAAGTCCCACATTTTTCTACTTTCCCTTTGATAACATTGCTATTTTTCTCTCCGAACTCTTTCCTCTAGTGGTTCTTTTGTATTTTCCTGGCTTCTACAGTTACTTCAGATTATAAATGAAATCTAAAGATTTGAATCTAGTATCCACAAATAAAAAAGATAAGGTAGTGTTTGTTTTTCTGGGTCTGGGATAATTTATTCAATATAATATTTTCCAGTTCTATTAATTTACCTGCAAATTTCATGATTTAAATTTTTTACCTCTGAATAGAATTTCATTGTATATTTGTACCATATTTTCATTATCTATCCATCATTTGATGGACATCTAGGCTTTTTCTCATTCTTTTAATTTTAATATTCTAACCTGAGTTTATTGAAAAATACCATGCAGATTTCAGTTTCTTAAAAGCCTACATTTGTATGTCCAGTGCTTTTGAATTCTAATATCCAATTCTCTTCCAAATCATCAAGAATCTATTCACATGTATGGAGATAGAAAACTATAGTGAGTACACTGAAGAAAAACACTGAATTTATTTTTTTATTGTTGAAGTTTAATCAACCTCAGAACAGAAGTACTCTGATTTCTTACTATGTCCTTTGTCTGCTAACAAGGAGGTTCACTAATATAAAGGAATTGGGATCAGACCACTGAACCTCAATTCCATGATTAATACAGATTTTCATAAGATCATTCAGGTAAATGAAATTGGAATCACAACCATCTCCTTCCCCTGAAAAGACTATGAAAGTTAATCCTATTATCTCTCTTTCCTTTCTTACCCCTTCTTCCTCTCTCTCCTCCATTTTCCTTTCATTTTTTCTTACTCCCTTTCCCATTCTTTCTTTCCTTTTCTATATTCATAGGTCTCAGTGTGTTACTTAGATTGTTCTCAAATTCCTGAGCTCCATCCACTCATCTTAAATAGCTGCTACTGTAGGCATATGTCACAACTCTCGGCTACTCTATAGTTCCTTATACCCATTGGCCTTAGTCACTTCCGGAACTGGAACTCTAACTCTTCCAGACCATTTATTGTCAGCCATTAGGATATGTTCAGCTCTTTCTTTGGTCCAGACAATTTTTGTGCCATGTTTCTTGGTGGCTTTACATACTACCACATAGAGAATTTACCAAATACTTAGATTTAATTTCTTAAACATTTCTCTCTCTTAATAATAATTTCCTCTTCATACTATGTTCTTACTCAGATATTTCTCAAGTGCCAGAGTGCATATGGTCATTCAAATATCTGGTATGAAGTGAGGCTGATGATATCTATGTTATGAGCATTAAGGTTCCATATTTAGATTTAATTAAAATATTTAGTATTTTTGTGCTGATTAAGCTTAACATTCTATCCATCTACCTGTTTAACTAAAAACACTGTCTTTTTAATGTCTTGTATACATAAACTTGTGGTTGTAGTTTACATCTTCAAAGATCTACCATCTCGCAAGGCATGGTGAATATGTGTAATTAAAGCCTGAACAATGTGATGGGGCTCTGTCTCAAAAACAAAAACAAAAAATCCCCAAAATCCCAGGACACCACCACCACTAAAACAAGAACAAGAACAAGAACAACAACAAAACCCCAAAGCAGGACTACAAATAGCATTCATAAGGCAGAGCACTTGCTTAGGATATGAAGGAGCCTGAGTTCAACCCATACTATTGCAAGAAATGAAACGAAATACTGAGAAACTTACCAACTAAAACCAAAATAAAATAGGTGAGCCAAACCGAAGCCAGCTTACCTACTCACCTATCTACTTGGGCTCCGAGGCTTGACTCTTTCTATTTAAAATTTCATTTCTATGTCCTTTTATGTTACAAAACCTTCCCAAAGAATCTGGCTATTGTTTTCTGGAAGGAAGTGATACACATCATCTCTTCTGGGATATCTTTCATGCTTCACAGATAAAAAGCTGGACTAGCACACGACCTCGGGTAGGCACAGGTATCAGGAAGACCATGGACTTTCATGCTTCATGTGTACTCCTTGAGCTTCTCAAATAAAGACTCTTCAAAGAGTTTGGTTTTTTTTTTTAAATGATCTGATCAATCACAATGATTTTTTTCTAGAGTTTTTTTTTTCTGAAGTAGCTTCTAATTCAAGAGATGGAAGAAAACAGTTACTTAGATGATTGCATAAAATACTGTCCTCTTTACCTCACTTTGGGTTTACTCAACCAAGGAGTAGAGCAGGAAGCTGCCCTTTGTTATTTCTGGGAGGGACATTGTGCTGTGTATTTAATTTGGCCGGAGCAGAGACTCAGACAAGCAGTAAATTCCAAGTGAGGAGAGGCAGCACTTTATTATCATTCTTTAGACAATGTCCAAGTGCTGTTAAATCATGCAGATTAGGTAACATTGAGAATATTTTTATTTTTTTTGCTCACATTAAGAAACCCTTTTAAATGTCAAAATTTAAACAATACACATCTGTCTCTTTTTATGTGTGGTTTTGTTTTTAAATCATAGTCACACAAAAGCACTTAGTAAAGTGTGAAGATAGAGATTGAACAGCCGTGTGCCTGCGCTGCTGATGAGATGATAATAATTAGTAATGACCATTCTGGATTCCACTGAACACATGGCATGTAATTGGGATACATATTTATGTATGTTTGTATTATACGTCAAACTTTATTTTCATTTTATATTGATTAAAAGATATCTAGAGCTGGCCAGTAGTGGTGCACCCTTCTAAATTGCACCATTTTCGAGGCAGAAACTGGAGGATCTCTGTGAGTTTGAGGCTAGCCTGATCCACAGAGTGAGTTCCAGTACATTCAGGGCTACACAGAGAAACTCTATCTTGAAAAACCAAACAACAAAAAAAGAGACCTAAAGAAGTTAAGTAAATTATTTCCTATGTTCTAGCCTAGAATTGTGGATTTAAGATTCTAAAATTTATTTATTTTCCCCCTATATCCAAATTAAAAGTTCTTCTAGTGCACATTATAAGGTAGGTATTTGTTTCTTTATTAGATAGAGAAGGAATCTTCCTTTTCCATCATGTGTTTGAAATGAAAGATAATGTACTGTTATGATTCTAGAAGGCACAATACCTAGTATGTGTCCCCACTCTAGAAGTATATCTGAACTCCAAGGTATGGAATGGTATAAGCTCCCAGTATCATAGTTTCAACTTACTGCTTCTATATGACCACTGACAGGTCAAGTAACAGATTCTTGAGCCTGCTGTGAAGGAGACAGCATTTTAGTCTTGCAAACAGCAGGAACTCAGAGACAGTATAGCAGGAACAACTCCAAGTGCTTGAGGTTTGGAGTTAGACCTGGAAGAATTAAATGAAACAGTGTGAGCTGAGTATCTTACCTGACTCCAATTAAGTCCCAGTAAAAGCTAACTCTTATTGCTATTGCTTTAGATGAGTTGTCATTATAACTTTGTGAATATTTTCTGTGAAAGTCTGAAATAGTATCTAAAAAATATCTATGAAAACTTAGGGGCAAAAGAAGTAAAGATACATACATGAAATTTTAACTTTCATGAAATTTGTACTTTAATTCATTTTACATTATTTAAAGAATGAGGGCAACATGATGTATTTTTTTTTTTTTTCATTTCAAAAACTTGTCCTGGAACTTTTAAAGAATTTGTATTTTTTGAGATATTGCTCAACTGTAGCAATATTAAAAGAATTGTTTGAGATGAGGAAGATAGTATAGTCACTAAAGGCAGTGAGAATTTTAGTTTAATGTATTGTTAATAAAGATGCAGTAAGACTCACAGTCAACCAAATGAAAACGGACAATTTGATTATAATATTAAGTATTCTCTGACAAGGATGTGTGTCCATCTTTATAAATGTATAAATCTGTAAGATGCAGTAAGATGAACAGTTCTCTTTCAGCTATAAAAAAGCAAGAGAAAGGGCTGGAGATGGCTCAGTGGTTAGAGTGCATGCTTACTGCTCTCCTAGAGAACTGGGGTTCAGTTCCCAGCATCCATAACAGGCAGTTGTAACTCCAGTTCTATAGAATCTGACATCCCCTTCTAGCATCCTCAAGCAGCTATACACATTTTACATACACTCAAACAAATACATATATACGTAAGAATCATTTAAAAGATGGGAGAAATACAAATTATGTTAGATACATATTCTTTTTAAATAATTATCCATTAAAATATTAATATTAAAATATTTAATGATGTCCATAAAAATAAAGACAAAAAAACTGCACATCAATAAACAATAAATTAAAAAGAAATTAATTGATGAAAGTCGTGAAACTTTTATGTCAGTATTGCTCCTGATAAGATCATATTTAATAAGGTTACACTTCTGGCCTTCCATGACAGTCATTTAGCATCCTAACGATGTGTGCCACTGATAGCCTTTAAATTCTCTGATGGCCACCAAGTCCACACATCTGTTAGTTTACTTGTTTGTATTAATAATTTTTCTTGCAAATGTTTTCTCAACGGTGTAAGTAAAAATTCATTTTACTTATTAATTTGATATAAATTCACATTAAAGTCTAACATACAGCCTGTTCTGGTTTGAATGAGTTACGCCTCCCATAGACCCATGTATACGAAACACTTGTCCTCTGTCTGTGGTGCTGTTTGAGGAGACGAAGGATCGTTGATGGAGGAAATATGTCACTGGGAGTGGGCTTTGGTGGGTTATAGCCTTGCATGCTTCCTGTGAACAAATGAAGCATGAACACCTAATTTCTTGTCCCTGTTGCTGTTCCCTGCTGTTGTGGCTATGATGGACATGTAAGCCAAAATAAAGCATTTTTTACGTAATAAAAGTAAGTATGAGTTACTGGGTTATAGCAAAAACATTAGATTCTGTTTCTTTTTACTTTATTTTGGTTTTTGTAATGTTGATAGTTGCCTCGAGGACCTCATTGTATTGTTGAGTGCGTGCTCTAGCACTGACCTGTACGGGCTGTGGAGTGTGTGCTATACCATTCAGTCATATACCTGGCACTCAGATTGCATTTCAGAAATTTCTGCAAATTTTAAGTTAACTAATAGTGACAATTTAGGACTTAAAGTTCATTTTCTGGTAAATTGAAGTGCTAATTTTGTGATCTCTTTCCCTTTTCCCCCTAAGGTTGGGCCAGGTATCATGTATATGTACTTCAAAGCTTCTGAATGCCTCAATTCTCATAAATTTGAGAATCTTGTTAAAACAAAATGAAGCCTTCTTTGAAGGCCCTGGTTACTTTGAAATAAACTGGCATGGACTTTGCCACAATTCTAAGAAAATAGGTCATTGGGCAGTCCAAGAGGCAGATAAAATTAGGGACTGTGTGCCAGCTACTGGCATAGTAGCTGCCACTCTGCTTCTCCTTGAAAATACTTAGCTTTCTTTGAGTTAAAACAAAATTCCTGAACTTCAGATAATTTTGATGCTCAAGGACAGTGTATTGCGATGCTTAAAAACTATTTTCATTTTTGGAAACCACAATGGCCTTCAATTAACAAGTGCAGAATTTTAAACATGCTTCACTGCGGGGCCCAAGGAAAGGCATGAAGTAGAAAACATTTGGAGGTGTTTTAGAATTTCATCTGCTTCTCTTGCATTCTTAAGACACATGAAGAATTGATATGATTGTATATTTCTTATGCTAACAAATATGCTAAAGATTATCAAAAAGAACCAAGTATCATTTTGAATAAGGAAGAATGTTAAATAGCCCTTACAATCAGTAACAAGTTAGTAAGAGGCATTATAACTAAGAGGTGATGTTAATGAGCGATTACTATGCTCCAGTTATTAAATGCTTCATACATATTAATTGTCATATGACAGTCATTTATATCATCATGATGTTTATATTAATACTTATATTACAATTTCTCACTTTCCAACAAAGAAACAGAGGAAATGAGAGTTTAGGTAACTTGGTCACAGTCACAATTATATGTTATAAATGGACCTCTAACTTGAGCAGGAGGACCTGGGTCTATGACAGCCTCTGGCAGATGATTTTCTGTCTTAATGTCACCTTTGAGAAAGAATTATGTGGCATTTTTCTCTTCATAATTTCCTTTCAAGGCTGCCGAGAGCCGTTGAAGAGGCGTAAACATTTCAGTTGTTTATTCATTACTGGGATCCTTAATTATGACTTAAAAGCAAATTTCCTTCAGGAAGTCAGATTTCACATCTTCAGAATAAAGTTTTGATTGCATATGTTGTAATTGCATTAGAACAGTAATTAGGTCAGGTTGTAGTGAAACAGTTCTATTTCCCTCTCCATAATTTTAATGAAAATATAGTTTTTTAGCAGTTCATGAGATTGGGGTGGTTTTTAGCTATTGTGAGACTCGTGACTTCTGGTTTTCATATGGTATTTTCATGATGTTTTAGGCTGGGGCAGGAGTCGGAGACAGAAGGTGTATTTCGGACATGAGAGGATATAATCTTGAATTCCAACTTCATATCAAAGGAAGAAGTTCTACTTTTTCTGCTTTTGTTAGTTTGAAATAGAGTTTCTACTGTTTGAAAAAGCTTATTTGTTCCAGGTTAATAATTTTGTACTAAAGGATAAGACAGGACTGGAAAGTGGTTTTGTGCATGTTTATATGTTTTAGAGATGACAGACTGATCTCTTGGTTGGAAATTAGTTGGATCATAGGCTGGTAGAACTAGAAACTAAGTCAACACTAGAGCAGACGGAGGCTTTGGTAAGAGGAATCCTGTATGGCCTTCAGGGCTCCTTTTTAGAGGAGAGATTAATTCACTGTTAAGAGACTAGGCTGTGGTGTCTGTGACCCCTCAGGCTCACTCAATCCTATCTCCCACTCTTTCACAAGACTCTCTAAGCTCTGCCTGATCTTTGGCTGTGGGTCTTGGCATCCATTTCCATCCACTGCTGGATGAAGCCTCCTAGGAGACAGTTATGCTAGGTTCCTGCATGCAAGCACAGTAGAGTGTCATTAATAGTGTCAGAGGTTGGCTCTCTCCTATGGGATGTGTCTCAAGTTGGGACAGTCACTAGTTGGCCATTTCCTCAATCTCCACTCCATCTTTATCCCTGTCCATCTTGGACAAATTTTAGGCCTGGCTAGAGGAGGTGGCCACTTTAGTCTTCATAGCCCCAGCTGCTAGGAGTCTCAGCTAGGGTCAACCCCATAGATTTCTGGGAGCCTCCCCCATTCCACATTTCCCACTAGTTCCAGAGATGCCCCACACAGATTTCGGTTCTCTCTCCCAGTCCTTTCCCACACTGTTCCCCTCCTCACCCCTTCTTCCACCCAGTTCCCTTTCTCCATCCACCTCCAAAGTCTATTTTATTTCCCTTTCTGAGTGAGATTCAAGCATTCTCCCTTTGGCCTTCCTTATTATTTAGTTTCTTTTGAGTCTATAATATCATGGTTATCCTGTACTTTATGACTAATGTCCACTTTTAAGTGAGTACATACCATGTGTGTCTTTCTGGGTTTGGGTTACCTCACTCAGGATGATGTTTTCTAGTTCCATCTATTTGCCTCCAAATTTCATGATATCTTTGTATTTAGTAGCTGAATAGTATTCCATTGTGTAGATGTACCATATTTTCTTTATTCTTCAGTTGAGGGACATCCAGGTTGGTTCCAGTTTCTTGCTATTACCACAAAAAGACTTACACAGTCAATTAACCTGGGTCCATGAGAGCTCACAGAGACTGAACTGTCAATCAGAGAGCATGCAGAGGCTCCACTTAGGCCTCCTACACATTTGTAGCAGATGTGCAGCTTTGTCTTCATGTAGGTGCCCTAACAATTGGAACAGGAGCTGTCTCTGACTCTGTTGCCTGTCATTGGATACCCTTCTCCTAGCTGGAATGCCTGCTCAGCCTTCAATTGGAAAGGATGTTATTAGTCCTACTGGGACTTGATGTCCTGGGTCAGGGTGGTACCCAAGGTGTGTGGGGGGTGGAGGGGGCGCTTCACTTTCTCTGAGTAGAAGGTGATGGAATAATGGGATGAGGAATTTGTGAGAGTAGCACAGGGGAGCTGCAATTGGGATGTAAAGAGAATAAATGAGTGAATAAATGACAAAATCATTTTGTTAACTTCAAAATTATAAAAAAAGAGAATAGACTCATAATTCTGTGTAGAGGTCAAGATTCTTTAGAATAAGTCATACAGTTATGGATTCACGCAGTAGCTGGAGTTGCTGTAGTTATGCATCCTGCTCTGTTCTTAGAAGTAGCCCCCCAAAATTGTATTAAAATTCTGAGTAGGTTTTGTGCCTTACCCAGGTGGATCCCTGTTCAAGAACGAATTAACTTGAGTAGTGGGAGAAAAATTGAGCTCTGAAACATTACTACTATAAGTCAGTTAGGGTCTAGATGTATATAGTTCAGTGGCAGAATGTTTCTTCTCTATGTTCATGGCCTCGAGTTCCATCCCCAGTATTGCAAGCTAGGAGCCCATGAGGGGTGTTTACAATGGAAGGGAACACACATTGTATTCAATGCTGAAGTGAGTATGTACTGGAGACCTGAGCAGACAGGGAGAAGTAAATATGCTGCTGAGCGGGGCTATGAAGTCTGAGCACTGACAAAGTCACATTCAGGATTCTTTGACCCCGCTTGTCTTCTGACAGATGTGAGATCTCTTGGGACATGGCTCCCATGAGAGGTCTAGGAGTGGCGGCATGGGTATCATCTGCATGTTTGTCAGATGTGACAAGCTCTGATTCGTTCTGTGTGCAGAGGCGATTCATTTTCACTAGTCTTTGGGAATCCTTGCTCTAATTTGAATCCCCTTTTTGTCATTCCAGGAAGAGTCCACTAGATGTCACTCTTGTAACCTGGTAATGGGGATTGTAATTTTCAGTTGGGCCTTGCAAGAATTTCTGACCAAGATCTTATTATTAGATGATTTCCATTCCACCCCCAGGGCTACTGATATACACACTGATTATTTAAGGTAAAATTACCTTTCTTCTTTGGTTCAAAGTATTCACAGGGATTCCTGGAAACGATTTTCATTTTGTTGAATTAGTACTGCTGTTCACTGTCTCCTCCCCCCAACCCCCGCCTCTCTTTTTGTAGGAGTTGGTCTGTCATTATATAACCTTAGCATGGGGTATGCTGCCAATTCTTTGAGCTGAGAGAGTACCACTCTGGGCTGCACACACTAACACACAGGCTTGATCTCGGTGGAAATTATTGAGAGCAGAAAGGAATGAAGGCTAGACTGTGGAATTAACATCCACCTGGGATGTGCTTGCTGGAAGAAGTACCAGCCTTTCTGCGATCTTGGAGTGTCTCTAGGGTACTTTTATAAAGAAGACTAAGTCTTCCCAGGAAAAAAAGTCTAGCTATAATCTTATAGGAGTTAGCTTCAGCCATGGAATGAATGTAAGCACATTTGCAGGTATAGTAATATCCTGAGGGAGATTTTATACTTTGAGAGATGTATCAGGTGCTTATGAAAGGACCTGTTAACAGCTGGTTAGGTCTGCATGTTAGAAAAGACAGTTGGACAGATTAAAGACCATGCTTTCAAAAAGCCCAGCCTGAGAAAGTTAGTTTCTTGAAATAAATCAACTACTTGCTCAGTTCTTCCTCTTAGTCTGATGTGGGTTTTCATCTGTTGCAACAAATGTAGCAGAAAAAGGAATAAAGTAACAGGTGTGTGTATATCTGACTGTGTTTCCTGAGCAAGTGTACTTCCTCTTCTGGAGGGTGGGGCACTTGATTTGTAACATGCATTACTAAATGAAGGAAAATGTTTACTCTAATTAATTTCAGCAAAGAAAAAAAATACCTGTCTGCATGAAAGCAGTAGAACTTTAGCTTAAATGAGATCGCCTTTAGTTGGAAAGGCAGTTGGGATGTTTTCTTCAAGGTTTAAGGGTCCATCCCTGTGGGTAAAATAGGGCTACAGCTGGAGGAGGCTGCCTGGAGGCTTCCACGAGGTGAGGGACCCGCATAAAGAAAGGTCTGGAGTTCCAGGAGGCTGGGACGGCAGGCCGGGCAGGCCCCAATGACACGAGGAAGTCCTTGGTTCCAGAAGGGTTTATTGTCATGGCAGATGGTGGATGGATCTGGATGTACCCCCCCAAACTCAGGGCACACCTGAGTTAAGTAGGGAAGGAGAAAGGGGGAGGTTCTGGGGAGGAATGCTTAATTGGCTCCACCCTCTGACCTTCATTAGAATGTAAATCTCTAGGGCCTGAGGCCTGCAGTCACACCCTCTACCTGTGCACTTTGGGAGGGGCTGTAATGGCCTACGTGACTGAACAACATAGGTCTATGGAGATTGGACTGCTTGTTAGGACCCTGAGTTCAGGGGACATGGCCGAACTCCTGCCGTTTCTCCCTTGGAGTCTCGGGGTTCTAGGCCCATGTCCAGCCATGAACCAGGATACTCTTATGCAGTTCCACACTTCCCAGGTTGTTTATTAGGACTTGATCTTGTTCACCAGAATTAATTGTACAGTATTTTGCTTAAAATAATTTTTTTTTTATTTTCAAAGCAGTACTTAAGTTACAGAAAACATCCCTAAAATGCTTGTTCTTAATTCTAGCCACAATGAGAACTTTTACTCAAAGATAGGGTTTTAGTTGACCATCCGCTTTCCTATTGAATTCTCTCCATCCTTTCCTTTTGATTGTCATTCCTGAGGTACAGAGCTATCAGGGATAGCATCAAATGAGGAGTCCTACTTGACTTGCAGCAGAGGCTTGGGAATTAAATCCTTAGAAGCACTGCTTGATTTTCCAGAAGATCTTTATTCATCTAATAGTTGAGAATGCTACCTGCCTTAAGGGTGGTGGTGATGAGTTGGCATATGAGTGTGTTGAATGTCTGTGGCATAGTGTCTGGTGAGTACTGTGTGCTTAGTATAAATACTATATACCAACGTACTTAACAGTAGCTGTTAAGGCCATTTCTGTACCCTCCCCAGCCACAGACCTATGGTTACCTGCATTTTTCAGCTTTCACAACAGCCCAACAACTATGACAGAAACCCATGTTCTAATAATGTACCTTTACTAGAAGAGCTCCAGATTATGCAAAAGTCTTCCTTTTCCTCAGCCTGGGAAATGTATCCATGAGGAGAAAGGGTGTCACTAGGAACAGAGTAGCAAAATTGAAGAGTCGTAGGGAGCAAATCAATCCTAGAACAAAAGCAGGAGAGAATTTCTCCTTACAACCTACATTGAAATCCTAAGTGAAAATTCACTTCTGTGTTTAAAATGGTGATCTAGCTCAGTGTAACAGCACAGCACACTACAGGCTAGCCTATATGATTGTTTGTAGTATATCAAGGCTAGTCTATGATCCAAATAACTATTCTTAAGGTTGGACTTAAGGAGAAATATAATGTGAAATGCAAATTGGAATATCTTGCTTGAATTTTTTGCACAATAAATCCCTGATTGCCCATTCTTTATTATTTTTAATATGTTGGGATATGCCGAACCCCTTTTAAGTTCAGGAAGAACTTCTAGGTTTTTAGCAGTAATAACTCATACCTTGATGTCATTGGAATGTTAGTTGGATAGCAGCTTTCCACTCTTAGAGAGATACTGAAAAGCTATCTGAAAAACAACCTAAAGAACTTTTTGCATTTCTACCGTGAACAGTGCTGTGCACTTCCTGGAAAATATCTTTTGATAATTCGTGATGGAGACTGAACTCAGCCTCAGCTGTGTTCATGTGCTGTTTCAGATGGACGAGGATACAGAGGGTTTAAAACATGAGCACGATGAGTTAGAAAAATAAACTCATTTTCTTTCCTGCTAGAGTTTTGACCTACACGTTGTATTTCTTTTTGTTTTTTAAAATGTGGCTAATATTAATGTGTACATTTGGTAATTTGTTAAAATGCATCTCATAAAATCTTAAAAGAGGGGAAAATCATCCCCCCCCATGTCATCATTGTTTCCATTGTAGGAGTCAAATTAGTTAAGTTCAGTCCCAGTTCAAAGAAATGGGGGGAGGATTAGGGAACAAGACTTATAATGGTGTTACTGTGTAGATTGCAAAAGAATCTGAGGTTTGTTCAGCAAATATAATGGTGCATTGAGGTGTTGTGTTAATGTGGGGGGCCAGAAAATGAGTTCAGTGTTTAGTGACTCTGTTAAGTGGCAGTTTAGGGTTTAACCTAAGAATTGGGAGAAAGTTGATAAGTGCAGAGGAAGCATGGGACTCAGTTTGATCCAGACCTCTCTAGAGCTGTGGTAGCAGGCTTTGGATGGAGAAGGGAAAGGAAGGAATTCAGTGGTGTGAAGATGCCACAGTGATGACAGCTAAGCTATTTATCTAGTCAGGAAACGCGCAGTTCTGTAAAATAGTGAAGACTCCAGCTTACCTTCAGATTGAGGAGATAAACTATAGAATTATAAAAGACAGCAAGCAAGGCTCCTTATTCCACCTCCCTGTCATAAGCTTCGCAGTATGAGTACAAAAACAAAACAAAACAATCCCGCCCCTCCCCCCCCAAAAAAAACCTAACAGAAACCAGTGAAAGCTGGTACTTATTGGTTGTGGGACTCTGTAGGAACTTTAGCGATGTGGGAAAGGATGGGGTCAAAACATTTTGCACGGAGAAGTGATGAAAACAGAAGATGTATGATACAAACTGAGATGAGAATGCAGTGAACAGTGATGGCAGAATAGTTTCTCTGTGGATGAGACATCATGCTCAGGAATACTGTGTTACTTAGTGACAGTGTAGACAAGGGGCATTTCAGCTGTTTTCTCTTAACCATACTTTATTTGAGCAGCAAATTCAAGTCATAGAATTCTTTCTCTGGAAAGTATGTACACCCATATGTGTGCATCACTTTGCCTATGATTTTCAGAAGCTTTTAAAGATCTCTTGGATTTGGGACTCTTGGTCTATTGGCATAGGATAACGATAATGAAATTATAGCAACACTGGAAAATTAGGCAAATCCATATTGTGAGGGAAGTCATAGCCTGCAACCAAATGATCTCTCACAGGTATCTGTTTCATCTGTTTCAAGAATAGAATTAGGGAAACAATAGAATTATTTTGATTTGATCCTAAGACCAGACAGAAACTGATACACAGAATAACCTGTTACTGTGATAATAGTGCTCACAACTCAGTTACGTTCAACCTGCTGAACAGGAACAAAACAGAAAAAGGTCCCATCAAATTATCACTTTTTTTTAGAGAATGGGACCATGATCCACTTAATGTGTGCTTTAAGTTAAAATTGAAAGTAACATTTAACAAAGTCTGTACCTTGTAGGTAGGATACCTGGAAATGCTTTGAATATGTTCATGGAAGGTCAGAAAAATATGTCACATATCAAAGATGAAGAGCTCACAGGAAAACTTTTGCATTCATTTTATAAAGTAAAAAAAGCTAAAGTAGTAGGAAAAGTGGGAGAAAGAGTGTTCAAGTGAGAAAGGGAAGGCCCCAGGTGTGCCAGGTCAGCTGTAAATAAGAAGCCACTTTGGCTATAAAGGAATCCAAGAAACAGCACAAAAGGCCTGGAATCCAGAAATAAAAGCTGTTTTATCCATGAAAGGCAGAAGGTCAACGGGAAAATCAATAGACCTGCTTGATCAGGGTGCTCACGGGAGAAAGATCTGGAGACTCAATGAATGCTTCACTTTGGTCTTTGTTGAAATGCAAGAAATCTCCACTGTCATCGTGTCTTTTGAAGCAAAGAGGTGAGACATGTAGTATCAGATCAAATGGTTGTGAGAGAACAGGATGTTCTGCCTCATTTGAAATTGTGGATGTAAGTAAATTGCTGAAACTTTATGACATTCATCACATGTGTCTGAAGAAACTCAAGAGGGAGCCTAAGTGTGTAAATATGCTATTACACTGATGTTCACTATTGGTGAATTCTGTTTACTCTTGCTTGCATTCTCTTTAAGCCTTCTGAGGAGATCCTGCAGTTTGTGGACTGTTGAATTTGGTTCATACTGATGGATCCCAAAAGTTGTAGGATCACAGGGCACTTGGAATAATGAATACAGAAAAGCATTCTGTTTTCTATAATATGTTGGAGCTGTTTGAAAGGACAAATAAATAAGAACCAGGAAGAAAACCCAAATATCATTTGTTTAGACTTTTAAAAAGCTAGTTAGAAACTTTTACAAGAAATCAATTTCAAATAGTGTCATCATGGTTTAAGAAGAATATTTGACACATATAGGTATTATAGAGGAGCAAGGAAGACCATGTCAGCGTGCTGCTGCTACAGATGTGCAAACAGAGCCCACAAATGGATTTAGCTGGTCTTCTTAATTAAATAAACACATTTATAGATACCCTGGAAGAGCAAGTACATGGAGAAGTTTCCAAGATCGTAGGACTAAGCTCTTCTGGCTACAGAACTTCTAAATCAACAAGAATATGTCTTTAAAAGTTTATATAAGGAAACAGGAAAGTGGCAGAGAAATACTCTCCATTTAGGAAAAAAGAAATCAGACTAAACTTGTAAAAGTATTGACTCTGAATTAGTTAAAAACCTGGATTTATCCAGGAATGAGGAAAGGCATTAGACTCATTATAGATGTCTTCTAAGTAAAGCCAATGTGTCTGTCCATCCTTTTGGTTTTGGTGGTCATGTGTCAAAAGAGAAAATGCAGCATGAGGATCTGGTTTCAAATCTTGACTCAATCTTCAAGGACTGTTGTGAAGACCATGTTAAGCACACATGGAAGTATTTGTTTCTATGGCTTATGGCAAGCATTGAGAAGTTTCGAAGGGAGCTGATTACAGCAGACTCTCTGGCTGGAGGAAACCATTCTAAGTCTTCCTGGCTGTGGAAAACTCTGTGAATTTTTGCACTAGATTACTCACTCAAATTCTCTTCCACTCAGCTCACTTAGAATTCACTTTTGAAAAGGGAATAATTTAGTTTTAGCAGCTGTCATTATCCTAGAAATCTATATGTCATAGGAAGCTGCTTTTTTGAAATGTATAGATTAACATAATAACAGAGAAGAAAGAGAATGCTAGAGGTTTTTGAAGGAAACAAGGTCTATGATGCAGACCAGGAACACACAGATGAGATAAAATCTCAGGAAAATCAACAAGAGATAGATTACCAATTTATGAACTGATATCTTTAATTTTTCATGTTTTACATGTATGTAATGAATTGTGATCTTATCTACCCCCGATCTCCCTTTTTAATCCTTTCTGGACAATCCCAACAGATACTCCTCTTATTTCCTTTCCTTTCCCCACAGTGGTTTTATAAACCACTGTGTCCAATTAGCAAAGCCTGTATGAACCTAAGTGTGGGACTAGCCACTGGAGCATGGGAAATCTACCAGTGGCCACACCTCAAAGAGAAAAGATTCTCACTTTCTAAGCAATCATCTCCTCAACAAGGGGTGGAACCTAATGAACCCCTACCTATCCATCCTGGAATATTGAGTGGATTGATATTGTGCACGGATCATAGCTTCTGGGACTTCAGTGAGTGCAATGAACATATCATATCCAGAAGATGACAATGTTTTACAGATCATTTCTCCATTCTGGTGCTTAAATTCTTTCTGCCTGTCCATTCTTCCTTGAGCCTTCAGTGGTGTGTGTGTGTGTGTGTGTGTGTGTACGTGCATGCATATGTTTATGTGTTCTTGACATAAATACTCATTTAGGGGCAAGCATTCACAGGCACTTATTCTAAGCACTTTGACCTGCTGTAAATCTCTGTTAAGCACTGTCCACAGTAAAAGGAAGATTCGATGGCCAAGGATGAGAGTAGCAAGACCTATGGATATAAATGAAATGGAAACTTAAGGGTTGTTTGAAAAGTTAGTTGTGTTGGATGGTGTTTTGCTGGGGCAAACACGTGAAGGAACACAGGTGAAAGGATGTTGTGCTAAGGCAGACTGACTCGTGAAGGAATGTTTCACTGAAGCAGACACAGGTGATAGGATGTTTTGCTAAAGCAAGCATGTGAAAGGACACATGATGAAGGATTCTTCATGCATGTATTGGACTTACATTACGTACTTGAGCTCCTTTTGTCAGGACTTCATTGAGAGAAAAACATCAAAAAACTTCTGGTGGTATACTGAGCCTTCTTGCCACTTCTGTGGACTTGGGACAATTGTCAGAGTGATCAACTGATACAGAAATCATGTGGAGTTTTGCTAAGTCAGACTCACGTGCTGAGGCAAGACACGTGATGAAGCAAGACCCATGGAGGACATGTGATGTTTGGAGGGAGTATAAATAGGACTCAACACACTGTGAGAGGGACTTGATGGTAGAGCTAGCTCTGCCATGCTTCTTGGTCTTGAATCTTCACAAATCTTTGCTTCGATGAGAGAGGCATGGCAGAGAACTTCTGGCATCCCTGTTCGTCTGCATCCCCCTGCTGATGCCTGCAAATTCTGCTGAGGCCTGGCTGTTCCTATTAGGTTGTGCCATCACTGCTGCTATCCTGACTCTATTAACTGGACTGCTGGTATATCCGTGACATGTTTTTGGGTGTATCAAGCTGCCGCTGCTGACCTGTGATGTGAACTGACAATGCTGATTTCCTGACAATGCAGATGGGATTTGCTCCACAGAACCATTTCTAAACAGGTCCACTTTCCCCATACCATAATAACCTTTCTTTTCTACTACCTCTGGTGGGTGTTGGGCTAGAAGGAATGATAAAATGTTTAAGAACTATCATTAAAAGTAGGTTTTGAAAAAAAATTTAAATTTACATATAAACATAAATATTTATATGGAAGTTTGACAGCATGACCATTTAGCAAAACAATAGGAGTAAAACTTCCTCTAGGCTCTATAACCTCTCCAAGCGTAGGCTTTTGACCAGGTTTTCAGTGCCAAGCATGAGTTCCTTCCTGTGGACTAGGCCTTAATTCTAATCAGAAAACATCTGGTCACATTCATAGCAGCCATGCTATTATTGCAGCAGTTGGCACATTCAGGTTGGTATTTTAGGAAGAAAGGTCTAGATCTGGGTGAGCTCACTGATGACTTAAAACCCAATGGTAGGAATAGTACCATCTAGCACTGGAAAGCTAAACAGCAGAAGGGAGCTTTTCTGATCAGTTTAGAATTGATTTCTTTATCCTGGAATCAAAATGTGTGACAGCTTCTGCAACCAAGACAATGGTGCCGTAGTCACGGTTCTACTACCGTGAAGAGACACTAAGACCAAGGCAACTTTTGTAAGAGAAAACATGTAACTGCTTACAGTTCCAGTGTTAGTCCATTGTCATTATGGTGGGAGCATGTTGGGAGCATGTTGGGAGCATGGTGACACCGAAGGTGCTTTGTAAAAGTGTTATAAAGGTGTTTATTTTCAATTTGTGTTCTTTTGTTAAAACACAGCTATATAAACTTCTTATAAATTATAATTTGGACAATTTGAAATGTTTTCCCATTCCATAGGCTGATTTTTATCTCATTAGCTGTGAAGAATTTCTAACTTTTGATATGATCTCATAGTTTTTCCTGCTGCTTGCTTAGTTGAAGTCATATAAAAATTTACTGAGAAAATACTTAATTTTAAGTGATTTTTAATTAAAATAGAGCTGTATCACTTTCTCCCACACCCTTTTCCCTCTTTGCCTCCAAATACCCTCCCTATAACCCTTCCCATACCCCTACCACACTCTCAAGTTGATAAGCCTTTTTGTTAATTTGTTCTCTGTGTGTTTGCATGTGTGTGTTGTTATTTCATATAAATATAGACTTATATGATTCTTTGAGACTTTAGTAAACAGCCTTGTTATTTGTCCCTTATTGATCCTTCTTCATCTTTTTTTTTTAATTCTTTAATCCTTTTTTACAGTCCAGACCTCATACCCCTCCTGATCTGCCCTCCAACCACTCCCCTTCCCATACCTCCCCATCTCCAAGAGAATGTCTCCACCCCATCTCCACCCCACCAGGCCCCACTTTCTGGGGTCTCAAGTCTCTGAAGAGGCCAGACCAGGCAGTCCTCTGCTGTATATGTGTAGGGGGCCTCATATCAGATAGTGTTTGCTGCCTGGTTGGTGGATCAGTGTCTGAGAAATCTCAGGGGTCCAGGTCAGTTGAGACTGCGGGTCTTCCTATAGGGTCGTCCTCCTCCTCAGCTTTTTTCAGCTTTTCTGCAATTCAACCACAGGGGCTTCTGTCCATTAGTTGGGTGCTAGTATCTGCATCTGACTCTTTCAGCTGCTTGTTGGATCCCACTTTGGGCCTGTCACTGGACCTCCTTTTCCTCAGGTTCTTTTCCATTTTTGTCCCTGCTGTTCCTTCAGACAGGAACAATTCTGGGTTAGAGCCTTTACTATGGGATGACAATCCCATCCCTCCATTTGATGTCCTGTCCTTCAACTGGAGGAGAACTCTACAAGTTCCCCCTCCCCACTGTAGAGCACTTTATCTAAGATCCCCCTCTTGGAGTCCTGAGAGTCTCCCACCTCCCAGATCTCTGGTACATTCTAGAGGGTCCCCCTACTGCCTACCTCCTGAGGTTGTCTGTTTTCATTTTTTCTGCTGGCCCTCAGGGCTTCAGTCCTGTCCCCCCCCCCCCCATACCTGATGATGTTCTCCCTTCCCCTCCTGGTTCCCTCTTCCACCCAGGCTCCTCCCTCTCTCTGTCCCAGTGACTGTTTTCTTTTCCCTCCCAAGTGAGACTAAGGAATCTTCACTTGGGTTCTTTGGCTTGTTAACCTTCTTGAGTCCTGTGGGTTGTGTCCTGGGTATTCTGTACTTTTTGACTAATATCCACTTATTAGTGAGTGGACCATGCATGTCCCTTTGTGTCTGAGTTATCTCACTCAAGATGATATTTTCTAGTTCCATACATTTGCCTGCAAAACTCAGGATCTCTGACTCCTTCTTAATAGCTGAGTAGTACTCCATTGTGTAAATGAATCACATTTTCTGTATCCATTCTTCTGTTGTAAGATACCTGGATTGTTTCCAGCTTCTGGCAATCACAGATAAGGCTGCTATGAACATAGTGGAGTATGTGACCCTGTGGCATGGTGGGGCATCTTTTGGGTATTTGTTCAAGAGTGATATAGCTGGGTCTTCAGGTAGATATATTTTCAATTTTCTGAGGAAGCTTCAGATTGATTTTCAGAGTGGTTGTACCAGTTTGCAATCCCACTAGCAATGGAGGAGTGTTCTTTTTCCATATCCTTGCCAACATGGGCTGTCACCTGAGTTTTTGTCCTTAGCCATTCTGATTGGTGTAAGGTGGAATCTCAGGGTCATTTTGCATTTCTCTGATCACTAAGTGCTTGAAACTTTTTTTTAAAAGTGCTTCTAGGCCATTTGAAATTTCTCTATTGTGAATTCTCTGTTTAGTTCTGTACCCCATTTTTTGATTGGGTTGCTTGGGTTTTTGGTGGTTAGCTTCTTGAGTTCTTTATATATTTTGGATATTGGCCCTCTATTGGGTGTGGGGTTAGTGAAGATTTTATCTCAGTCTGTAGGCTGCTGATTTGTCCTATTGACTATGTCCTTTGCCATGCAGAATCTTTCCAGTTTCATGAGGTCCCATTTATCAATTCTTGATCTTAGAGTGTGAGCCATTGGAGTTCTGTTCAGAAAATTTCCCCCTGTGCTAATGAGTTCGAGGCTCTTTCCCACTTTCTCTTCTATTAGATTCAATGTATCTGGTTTTATATTGAGATCCACTTGGACTTGAGTTTCGTTCAAGATGACAAATATGGATCTATTTTCATTTTTTTTACATACATACTGCCAGTTAAACCAATGCCATTTATTGAAGATCCTTTCTTTTTTTCTGTTGTATATTTTTGCCTTCTTTGTCAAAGATCAAGTGTGTCTAAGTGTGTGGTTTTATTTCTGTGTCTTGAATTCTATTCTATTGATCAACCTGTGGGGTTCAGTTCTCTACAGGATTAGGCAATTCTCTCCCACTGGGGCCAGACAAAGTAGTCAGTCCTCTGCTACATGTGTGCTGGACCTCAGACAAGCTCATGTATGGGCTCTTTGGTTGGTGACTTAGTCTCTGGGAGCTCCCCGGGGTCTAGGTTAGTTGATACTTTTGGTTTTCCTATGGTGTTGCCACCCCCTTCAGTTTATTCAGTCCTTCCCTAACCCAACCCCTGGACCTGTGCTAATTGTGTGGAACCCATGAGATTGAGTTAGTTATTACATTTTAACAGTGGTTGAAAAGAAATCAACTAAATAGTATTTCATAATACATAAACATCCATGAAATTTAACTACCACTCGCCATAACTAAATTTTTACTTAGTCACAGACATGTTCATTTGTGTGTATGTTTGACTTCCTTTGTTGAATAGTTAAAGCATCAGTTGAGTAGTTGCAATGGAAATCTGTGGCCTGTAATCATGGTAGTCAGAGACAAGACAGGAACCCTTCACTAAGAAAGGTTACTGTTTTGAGTTGAAATGTTTTTAAGGATCCAAGCAGCACCACTCTATTTTATTCCTTGGGCTTCTGGTCTTATTACCTAATCATATATCTACTCTCTAAAATGGGCAACAAGGAGTTGTGACAAGTACTCAACTGTCACTTATTTCTGATTAGCTAAAGACATTTTGCTATAAAAGGAAGGTACATCCTTACCAATGACACAAATGTTACCTGTTTTAAATATAAGTAGGAGTGGGTGCGGGTGGGCACCACCATGATTAGTGAATGTGTGATGGAGAGATGGCGAAGATGGAAGAGTGGAACAGTGCCTGTGCTGTGGAGAGAGGCAGAACTGGAGGCATGATGGTGGTGAGCGGTGGGAGAAAGGGCTGAGGTCCATGGTGGAACATGTCATTGCCCGGGGAGGTGTTTGGGGTTATGTGCAGAAGCCTGGAACTTAAGCAGATGCAGACTCCTCCCTCCCCCTGCACCCTGCACTGCAGGTCTCCCCACAGCCCCCAGCACATGGCTGCAGGATTGCCCTGGCTCTGGGCAATGATGGAGCCTGAGATGAGGAATGGTTCACTTTCTGTATTGGACCTCCTTGAAGGACCATTATGGTCTATGTTGCCTGCCACCGAGGGCCATGTATGAGTCAGTAGTCCTGATGTGGCTGAGCTCTGTGATGGCTGTGACCCATGTTACCATTGAAGAAGGCCTTGTGGATGTTTGTGGTCTGTGTTGCCGCCTGAAGCCATGCTGATGTCTGTGGGCTGTGCTTCGATCATATTGATATGAGTGGCCTCCATTGCCACCTGAGTCCATATTGATGTCTGTGTTCCAGGCTAATTCCTAGCGCCTTGTTTGGGTCTGTGGTACAACTGGCACTGGGGGCTGTGTTCATGGTTTCTGCTTTCACCAGAAACCATGTGGAAGCCTGTGATCCATGCTTCCACTGGCTGTAAAGAGAAAGTTACTTTGGCACTGATATCAATGACTGAGATGCACAGTTGAGAAAGAGAGGCATGAAAGGCTTCTGTGATAACCCTTACTCCCACCCAATCCTCCTCCCTGTAAAGATACAGCCTAAATAGGAGGCCATCAAAGAGAACTCTTGAAGTGTGGTAAGGATGCTGACATGTAGCTAGCTCTCCACAACTGAAGGCTTCTAGTGGTGTTGCGGGAGGGGAAGAATTCAGTTCTATTTAAGGGCAGACCACTGAGAGTCAAGATCCAGTGAGTATATAGATAATACAATATTTTTTGTTTCTTTGATTTTATCTTGTTGGGTGGAGAGGTCACAGGGGTACGAGGGGGGCATACATAGAAGTACTTAGAAGAAAGTGTGATAGGGTATATGATGTGAAATTCCCAAAGAATCAATAAAATTATTATGTTGATAAATGTATGTAATCACCAATTACCTCTCATTTTTTTAATTCTCTGAAACTACTTATTTTATTATTTATTATTGGATATTTTGCTTATTTACATTTCAAGTGTTATCCCCTTACCAGATTTCCTCTCCACACACTCTTATCCCCTTCTTCCTCTTTCTGCTTCTATGAGGGTGCTCCGCGCCACCCCCACTACCACCTCACAGCCCTGGCATTCCCCTACACTGGAGCATCGAGCCTTCACAGGACCAATATCTTCTCCTCCCTTGGTGCCAGATAAGGCCATCCTCTGCTACATATGTAGCTGGAGCCATGGGCTCCTCCATGTGTACTGTTTGGTTGGTAGTTTAGTCCCTGGGAGCTCTGGGGGGGTCTAGTTGGTTGATATTGTTGTACTTCCTATTGGGTTGCAAACCCCTTCATCTCCTTCGGTCCTTTCACTAATTCCTCCATTGGGATCTCCATGCTCAGTCCAATGGTTGACTGAAGCATTCACATCTGTATTTGTCTAGGATCTGGCAGGGCCTCTCAGGAGACAGCTGTATCAGGCTCCTGTCAACAAGCAATTCTTGGCATCCTCAATAGTGTCTGGGTTTGGTGTCTGTATATGGGATGGATCTCCAGGTGGGATTCCCCTTAAACTCCTTGTCTTGTGACATGGCTGATTGTTGCTATTTGTCGACCTGTATGCACTGTGGCTTGTGTTTCCTGCTATCCTCTCAAACAAATTCAATAAATTGGTTTGAAAATGTAACACACCTTAATATGTAAATTATATTCAATTTAAGTTGAATTTAATGATTTCCTCAACACTTTTAAGGGATTCTGTGTGTGGTGTGTGTGTGTGTGTGTGTGTTGTGCATGTGTATGTGCTTGTGTGTATATGTGAGTATTCACATGTGTGTGTGTGTGTGTGTGTGTGTGTGGTGTATGCTTGTGCACTAGTGTGCATTTGGAGGTCAGATCTTTTTTTTCACCTTATTTATCATGATAGAGTCTCTTCCCTGAACCCAAACCTCTCTGATTCATGTAGGATAGCCCTGGATTCCTGACCTCTCTCTTGAGTGCTGGGATTACAGGCAGGGTGTCAGATTTACCATACCTAGCTTTTACCTGAATGCTGAATACCCAAACTCTGATCTTCATGCTTGTACTGCAAATACTTTTCTTACCGAACCATCTACATTGTCCCTTTAAAAAGATTCGTTTTTTTTTTTTTTCAGTTTAGGGTACAAATAATTTACTCATAACTTCTATACAGTTTCAATACTCAAAATGAAGTCTACATGACTTGCTTTTATAGTCTTTTAAGAAACACAGGTCCAAGTTGTACTCAAATATCATTTAATTAAGGCTAATTTTGAACTCTTTTTTAAAAATTAGCTTAATTTATTTTACATTGTGACAGAAATTTCCCCTTCCTCCTCCCTCCTTTCCTTCTTGGCCCTTCCTCCCTACATCCTCTCTCACATCCACTCTTCCTCCCTTTCTCTCAGAAAAGGGGAGGCTTCCCATGGAAGTCTTAGTTAGGGTTTCCATTGTTGTGAAGAGACACCATGAGGAACGCTTATAAAGGCAAACATTTAATTGGGACTGGCTTACAGTTTCAGAGGTCCAGTCCATTATCATCCTAGTGGGAAGCATGGCAGGGTACAGGCAGACACTGTTCTGGAGGAGCTGAGAGTTCTACATGTTGATCCAAAGGCCACCAAGATGAAGCTCTAATTCCTGTTTGAGCATAGAGAACTTAAACTCACCTACACAGTGACACATTTCCTTGAAACTATTCCAACAAGGTCACACCTCATAATAGTGCCATGTTCCATGGGCAAAGCATATTCAAACTACCCCACATTACAGCCAGCCATAGCATATCAAATTGCACTAAGACTAGGTGCATCTCCTCCTATTGAGTGTAGAAGATGCAGCCCAGTTAGAGGAAAGTGTTCAAAGGCAGGCAACAGTCAGTGACAACCCCTGCTCCCACTATTAGGAGTTCCACATATAGACCAAGGTACACAAGTGTTAACACATATGAACAGGGCCAAAGTCCAGCTCAAGTATGCTCTCTAGTTTGCAGTTCAGTCTCTGTGAGCACCTATGGGCCCATGTTAGTTGCTTCTGTATGTTTTCTTGTGGTATCCTTGACCCCTCTGGCTCTTTGAATCTTTCTTCCCCCTCTTTGCAGGATTCTCCAAGCTCTGCCTAATGTTTGGCTGTGGGTTCTGTATTTGTTTCCATCAGTTGCGGGTAAAACCTCTCTGATTACAGTTAAGCTAGGCTCCTGTATGAAATATAGCAGAATATCATTAACAGTGGGCTCCCTCTCTTGAACCAGGTCTCAAGCTCTATCAGTCATTTGTTGGAAACTCGCAAAGTTTCTGTTTTATCTGTACCCAGCACATCTTATATGCAGGACAAACTATAAGTCTGGATTGTTGTCCCAATCCCTCCATTGGAAATCTTGCCTGTTTACAGGAGATGGCCAGTTCTGGGTCCATATCCCCCATTGCTAGCAGTCTTAGCTAGTTTCATCATTATATATTCCTGGGGGTTTCCATTGTCCTAGGTTTCTAACTCATCCTAAAGATGTCCCCCTCCATTCCTGTTGTGTCTCCCAGTACTCTCTCCCTCAGTCCTCCCCACACCTGATCCCTCTTGTTTCCATCCGCACTCCCACCTCTGTCCAGTGTCCCCTGACCCCGCATCTATCCATGATGTCTATTCTATTTCTCTTTCTCAGTGAGATTCAAGCATCCTCGCTCAGGCCCCTCTTTCCGCTTACCGTTTTTGGGTCTGTGGATTGTAGCATGATTATCCTGTACTTTATTTCTAATACCCACTTAAAAGTGAGTAAATAGCATGTTTGTCTTTCTGGGTCTGGGTTACCTCACTCAGGATGATATTTTCTAGTTCCATCCATTTGCTTACACATTTCATAATGTCTTTGTTTTTAAAAGCGACTAATACTCCATTTTTGAAATGTACCACATTTTCTTTATCCACTATTCAGTTGAGATTAAATATATTCTCATCTGTAGGTTGTTTTGTAGAGAGTAATTCTTCACTCATTTCTAAATTGGCACTGCTTTTTTAAAAATTATTTTTATTTTATTTATTTATTTTTTAATTGGATATTTTATTTATTTACATTTCGAATGTTATCCCCTTTCCCGGTTTCCCCTCTGCAACCCCCCTATCCCATCCCCCCCCTTACCCTGCTTTTCCTTGAGGGTGCTCCCCCACCCACCTATCCACTCCCACCTTCGCCGCCCTAGAATTCCTCTACATGGGGGCATCAAGCCTTCACAGGACCAAGGGCCTCCCCTCCCACTGATGCCAGATAAGGCCCCTTCAGTTCCTTTCATCCTTCCCCTAACTCCTCTACTGGGGTCCTTGTGTTCCCTCCGATGGTTGGCTGTGAGCATCTGCATCTTATTGGCCAGGATCTGGAGAGCCTCTCAGGAGACAGCTGTATCAGGCTCCTGTCAGCAAGCACCTCTTGGCTTTCCCAATAGTGTCTGGATTTGGTGTCTGCATATGGGATGGATCCCCAGGTGGGACAGTCTCTGGATGGCCTTTCCTTCAGTCTCTGTTCCACTCTTTGTCTCTGTATTTCCTTTAGACAGGAGCAATTCTGGGTTAAAATTTTGGAGAGGGGTGGGATCCCTCAACAGGGAGGGGGCATGCCTAACCCTCAAGATAAGGTATTGACAGGTTCTCCCTTCCATTTGTGAGGTATTTCAGCTAATGTCATCCCTGTGGTGTCCTGGGAGGCTCTTGCTTTCCTGGCATCTGGGACTTTCTGGTTGCTACACCAAGTTCCCCATCCCCCATTTTTACACACCTCTGTTCAATTTTCTCACCTTCTGTGCATCTTTTCCATCTCCTCCCAAACTTGATTTTTCCCCTTTTTGTCCTCCCCCTCATCTCTTCCTCCGAAGTCTCTTCCATCCTCTACTTCCCTTGATTATTTTGTTCCCCTTTCTAAGTGGGACTGAAGCATCCACTCTTTGGTCTTCCTTCCTCTTGAGCTTCATGTGATCTGTGAGTTGTATCATGGGTATTCCACGCTCTTTGCCTAATATGCACTTATCAGTGAGTACATACCATGTGTATGTTCTTTTGTGACTGGGTTACCTCACTCAGGATGATATTTTCTAGATCCATCTATTTGCCTAAGAATTTCATAAAGTCACTGTTTTTAATAGCTGAGTAGTACTCCATTGTGTAAATGTACCACATTTTCTGTATCCATTCCTCTGTTGAGAAACATCTGGGTTCTTTCCAGCTTCTGGCTGTTATAACATAGTGGAGCTGCTATTAACATAGTGGAGCATGTGACCTTATTACATGATTACATGTTGGAGCATCTTCTGGGTATATGCCCAGGAGTGGTATAGCTGGGTCCTCAGGTAGTACTATGTCCAATTTTCTGAGGAACCACCAGACTGATTTCCAGAGTGGTTGTACCAGCATGCAATCCCACCAGCAATGGAGGAGTGTTCCTCTATTCTCCACATCCTCACCAGCATCTGCTGTGACCGGAGTTTTTGATCTTAGCCATTCTGACTGGTATGAGGTGGAATCTCAGGGTTGTTTTGATTTGCATTTCTCTGATGACTAAGGATGTTGAACATTTCTTTAGGTTCTTCTAGGCTTTTCCAGTTTCCTCAGTTGAGAATTCTCTATTTAACTCTGCTCCCCATTTTTAAAAAAATTGGATATTTTATTTATTTATATTTCAGATGTCTTCCCCTTTCCCTGTTGCCCCTTCCCCATCCAGAAACCCCCTATCCCATCCAGCTCCTCCTTTTTGCTTTTATACCAATTTAATCACATGCAAGTATTAAGGTTAGTTCTAGGTTGAGTAACTAGCAATACAATAGATTCAAATAGTCAAGGAACAAGCAAGACAATAAACACAAGTAGTCAAGAATCTAAATCTTAGGCTAGAACAAAGAAGTAGGCTTCAGACATGAAAATGACTTTGGGCTAGGACAGAGAATTGGGCTCAGATATTTTGGTCATCCTGATAAGCCCTTAGAAATAGTGATCATGAGAGTGATCACTGAACTTTGTTTGCTGCCTTGTGTGTTACCCATTTTTTAATAGGATTGTTTGGTTCTCTGGAGTCTAACTTCTTGAGTTTTTTGTATATATTGGATATTAGCCCTTTATCAAATGTAGGATGATTGGTAAAGATCTTTTCCCAATCTGTTGGTTGCTGTTTTGTCCTTTGCGCCTTACAGAAGCTTTGTAATTTTATGATGCTCATTTGTTGACTGTTGATCTTAGAGCATAAGCCATTGGTGTTCTGTTCAGGAAAATTTCCCCTGTGTCGGTGTGTTAAAGGCTTTCCCCCACTTTCTCTTCTATTTGATTCAGTGTATCTGGTTTTATGTGGAGGTCCATGATCCATTTGGACTTCAGCTTTGTACAAGAATGGATTGATGTACATTCTTCTACATGTTGACTGCCAGTTAAACCAGCACCATTTATTGAAAATGCTGTCTATTTTCTACTGGATGGTTTTAGCTTCTTTGTCAAAGATCAAGTGACCATAGGTGTGTGGTTCATTTCTGGGTCTTCAATTCTATTCCATTGATCTTCCTGTCTGTCAGTGTACAAATACCATACAGTTTTTATAACTATTGCTCTGTAGTACAGCTTGAAGTAAAGATGGTGATTCCCCCAGAAGTTCTTTTATTAGTGAGAATATATTCACTCTCTTGGGTTTTTTGTTATTCCAAATGAATTTAAGAATTGCTCTTTCTAACTCTATGAAGAATTGAGTTGGATTTTAATGGGGATTGCATGGAATCTGTAGATTGCTTTCCGAAAATGGCCATTTTTATTGTATTAATCCTGTCAATCTGTGAGCATGGGAGATCTTTCCATCTTCTTAGGTCTTCTTAGATTTCTTTCTTCAGAGACTTGAAGTTCTTGACATACAGATCTTTCACTTGTTTGGTTAGAGTCACAACAAAATATTTTACATTGTTTGTGACTATTTTGAAAGATGTCATTTCCCTAATTACTTTCTCACCTGTTTATCCTTTGAGTAGAGGAAGGCTACTGATTTGTTTGAGTTAATTTTATATCCAGCCACTTGCTGAAGTTTATCAGTTACAGAAGTTCTCTTTTGAAATTTTTGGGGTCACTTAAGTATACTATCATATTATCTGCAAGTAGTGATATTTTGACTTCTTCCTTTCCAATTTGTATCTTTTTGACCTCCTTTTGTTGTCTAATTGCTCTAGCTAGAACTTCAAGTACTATATTCAATAAATAGGGTGAGATGGACAGCCTTGTATAGTCTCTGATTTTAGTGCAATTGCTTCAAGTTTTTCTCCATTTAGTTGCTAAATGTTGGCTACTGGTTTGCTATATATTGCATTTACTATGTTTAGGTATAGGCCTTGAATTGCTTAACTTTCCAAGTCTTTTAACATGAAGGGATGTTGAATTTCTTCAAATGTTTTTCAGCATCTAATGAAATGAATCATGTGGTTTGTTTCCTTTGAGTTTTTCATTTAGTGGATTATGTTGTTTGATTTCCATATATTGAACCATTCCTGCATCTCTGGGATGAAGCCTACTTGAACGTGGTGAATGATCATTTTGATGTGTTCTTGGATTGGGTTTGTGAGAATTTTATTGAGTATTTTTGCATCAACATTCATAAGGAAAATTGGTCTGAAGTTTACTTTCTTTGTTGGGTCTTTGTGTAGATTTGGTATCAGTGTAACTGTGGCCTCAGAGTGCGAACTGGGTATGTGTTCCTTCTGTTTCTATTTTGTGGAATAGTTTGAAGTGTATTGGTATTAGGTCTTCTTTGAAGGTCTGATAGAATTCCACACTAAACCCATCTGGTCCTGGGCTTTTTTTTTTTATTTGGGAGACTTTTAATGACTGCTGATATTTCTTTAGGTCTTGTGGGACTGTTTAGATGGTTTATCTGATCCTGATTTAATTTTGGTACCTGGAATGTGTCCAGAAAATTGTTCATTTTATCCAGATTTTCCAGTTTTGTTGAGTAAAAGCTTTTGTAGTAGGATCTGATGATGTTTTGAGTTTTCCCAGTTTCTGTTGTTATATCTCTCTTCTCATTTTTGATTTTGATAAGTTTCATACATCTCTATGCCCTCTGGTTAGTCTGGCTAAGTTTTATCTACATTTTTGATTTTTCAAAGAACCAGCTCCTGTTTTGTTGATTCTTGGTACAGTTCTCTTTGTTTCTATTTAGTGGATTTCAGCCCTGATTTGATTATTTCCTGTTGTGTAATCTTCTTGCATGTATTTGCTTCTTTTTTTCTAGAGCTATCAGATGTGCTGTTAAGTTGCTAGTGTATGCTTTCTCCAGTTTCTTTTGGAGGCACTCAGAGCTATGAGTTTTCCTCTTAGCACTGCTTTTATTGTGTCCCATGAGTTTGGGTATGTTGTGCCATTATTTCCATTAAATTCTAAAAGTCTTTCATTTCTTTATTTCTTTCTTGAGAAGTTAACATTGAGCAGAGCATTGTTCAGCTTCCATGTGTATGTGCACTTTCTGTTGTTTTTGTTGCTATTTAAGACCAGCCTTAGTCTGTGATGATCTGACAGGATGCATGGGATTATTTTAGTCTTCTTCTATCTGTTGAAGACTGTTTTGTGACTGATTATATGGTCAATTTTGGAGAAGGTACCATGAGGTGCTGAGAAGAAGGTATATTCTTTTGTTTTAGGATGAAATGTCTTATAGATAATCCATTTGGTTCATAACTGCTGTTAGTTTTACTGTGTCTCTTTAGTTGCTGTTTCTATGATCTGTCCATTGATGAGTGTGAGATGTTGAAGTTTCCCACTATTATTGGGTCAGGTACAATGTGTGCTTTGAGCTTTAGTCAAGTTTCTTTTATGAATGTGGTTTCCCTTGCATGTGGAGCATAGCTGTTAAGAACTGAGAGTTCATCTCGATAGACTTTTTTTTTTGATCAGTATAAAGTGTCCTTTAAGCGTGCCCTATACTCTCCGCGGATTGAAGCCAAGATGGAGGAATACGCCAGAGAGCCGTGCCCCTGGCGAATTGTGGATGACTGTGGTGGTGCCTTTACCATGGGTACCATAGGTGGCAGCATCTTCCAGACCTTCAAAGGTTTTGAAATTCTCCAGTGGGAGTGAACCACAGACTCCGAGGGAGTTTGACAGCTATTAAAACCAGGGCCCCACAATTGGGAGGTAGCTTTCAGTTTGGGAGGACTGTTTTCCATGATTGACTGCAGTATGGTTCAAATAAGAGGCAAAGAAGACCCCTGGAACTCCATCACTAGCGGTGCCTTAACAGGAGCCATCCTGGCAGCAAGAAATGGACCAGTAGCCATGGTTGGGTCAGCTGCAATGGGCGGCATTCTCCTAGCTTTAATTGAAGGCGCTGGTATCCTGCTGACACGTTGATTCGCCTCTGCTACAGTTTCCCAATGGCCCTCAGTTTGCTGAAGACCACTCCCAGCTGCCTTCAGGCCAGTTGCCGTCCTCGCCGTTTGGAGACTACCGACAGTATCAGTAGGACTTGGTTCCCAGAATTCCTGGAACTGAGTGGACTGTAGTTCAATAGGGTTTCAGAAGATCAAGTTACAGTCTGTTTAAAGCCTTAGGTGGGACACCGGCGGCCAAACGCGCCATGAAGAGACATTTAGCACATTTTTCTATTTAAAAGAGACTCAGAGGGTGGAAAATATACTGAATTTATTTATTCATGCTTGGATTGCATCTGTGATCAAAATAAATGTCTAATACCATTTAAAGGATGTATGTGAGCTTAGAAGATAAAGGACCAAAGGCCAAATAACAGTGAGACTCGACCACCATTCCTTAGGGACTTCTGCCTGGTGTTTTGTGTACAGTTATTCAGACAATAAGAGGCTTCTGGGACTTAACCTTTTAAAGTTACAGAGTTTTGCCTTTCATAATGAATACATTCAGATAATACATGCTTATGCCAGTCCCTTAACTTACATGAGATGAATTGTGTATGAGAAGGACTATGTAATCAGCGTGAATCTCTACACAGGAGCTTAAGGACTGAAAGATGTGCCTCATGTTCATCCTCTGCTTTGTAAGCAAACTGCTGTCTTGGTTTAGCAGATGCTGGATAGCCGGGCAGAGTGCACACCTTTATTCCAGAGCAGGTGATTCTCTGAGTTCCAGGCCAGCCTGGGCTACATGGGGAAACCCTGTTTCAAAAAAAAAAAAAAAGATACTGGATTTAAAACTCAAAAATAAATAAATAAATAAATAAATAAATAATAATAAATAAATAATAAAGTGTCCTTTATCTGTCTTGATAACTTTTAGTTGACAGTCAATTTTATTCAATATTTGAATGGCTACTCCATCTTCTTTCTTGGGACCATTTGTTCGGAAAACTGTTTTTCAGCCTTTCACCCTGAGGTAATAATGTCTGCCTTTGTCATTGAGGTGCGTTTCCTCCATGTAACAAAATGCTGGGTCCTGTTTTTGTATCCAGTCTGTTAGTCTATGTCTTTTTATTGGAGAATTGAGTCCATTGATGTTAAGAGGTATTAAGGAACAGTGATTATTGCATCGTGTCATTTTTGTTGTTAGAGGTGGAATTATGTTCATGTGGCTACCTTCTTATGAGTTAGTTAAAAGAAGATTACTTTCTTCCTTTTTCTAGGGTATAATTTTCCTCCTTGTGTTGAGGTTTTCCATGTATTATCTTTGTAGGGCTGAATTTGTAGAAAGATAGAGTGTAAATTTGTTTTTGTCATGGAATATCTTGGTTTCTA
This sequence comes from Mastomys natalensis, assembly GCA_021653895.1. Lineage (NCBI taxonomy): Eukaryota > Metazoa > Chordata > Mammalia > Rodentia > Muridae > Mastomys > Mastomys natalensis. The sequence goes on along the minus strand of JAJTUV010001191.1, from coordinate 854,194 downwards.
TCTACATCTATGGTAATTGAGAGTTTTGCTGGGTATAGTAGCCTGGGCTGGCATTTGTGTTCTCTTAGGGTCTGTATGACATCTGGCCAGGATCTTCTAGCTTTCATAGTCTCTGGTGAGAATTCTGGTATAATTCTGATAAGTCTGACTTTATATGTTACTTGACCTTTTTCCCTTACTGCTTTTAATATTCTTTTTTGTTTTGTGCATTTGGTGTTTTGATTATTATGTCACGAGAGGAATTTCTTTTCTGGTCCAATCTATTTGGAGTTCTGTAGGCTTCTTGTATGTTTATGGGCATCTCTTTCATTAGGTTAGGGACTTTTTCTTCTATAATTTGGTTGAAGATATTTACTGGCCCTTTAAGTTGGGAATCTTTGTTCTCCTCTATACCTATTATCCTTAGGTTTGGTCTTCGCAGTGTGTCCTGGATTTCCTGGATGTTTTGGGTTAGGAGCTTTTTGCCTTTTCTTTGACTGTTGTGTCCATGTTTTCTATGGTATCTTCTGCACCTGAGATTCTCTCTTCTATCTCTTGCATTCTGTTGGTGATGCTTGCATCTATGACTCCTGATCTTTTTTTGGCTTTTATATCTGCAGGGTTGCCTCCCTTTGTGATTTCCTTATTGATTTATTTCCAATTTTAGATCCTGAATGGTTTTGTTCAATTCCTTCACCTGTTTGGCTGTGTTTTCCTGTAATTCTTTAAGAGACTTTTATGTTTCCTCTTTGAAGTCTTCTACCTGTTTACCTGTGTTCTCCTGTATTTCTTTAAGGGAGTTATTTATGTCCTTCTTAATGTCCTCCATCATCACCATGAGATGTGATTTGAAATCAGAGTCTTGCTTTTCCGGTGTGTTGGGGTATCCAGGGCTCGCTGTGGTGGGAGAAGTGGGTTCTGATGATGCCAAGTAGCCTTGGTTTCCATTGCTTATGTTTTTGTCCTTGCCTCTTGCCATCTGTTTATCTCTGGTGTTTCCTGGTCTTGCTGTCTCTGACTGTGGCTTGTCCTGTAAGCCTGTTTGTCAGTGCTTCTGGGAGACCAGTTCTCTCCCAGAGGAATTTGAGTATGGAGACCTGTGGCACTGGGTCAGCTCCTGGGTGCAGAAGGAAACTGGAAGGATCCTGTCACAGGCTGCCTCTTGATTCCTGTGTCCTAAAGGCTCTAGATGGGTCCCTGGTTGGCCAGGTATTTGAGCAGAGGTGGTGGTCTTACCTGTGCTCTCATGTGTGCCAACACTCTGAGAGACCAGCTCTCTCAGGATTTGGGTATATAGAATTGTAGCACAGGGTCAAGTCCAGGTACAGATGATAACAGGAAGGATCATGTCCCAGGCTGCCTCTAGGTTCCTGTGTCCTGAGTTCTGCAGGCAGGTCCCTTGGAACAGACTGAAGTGGTGGTCCTACACAATCTCTAAAGAAACGTTCAAAATACCTAAAGAAATGTTCAAAGTCCTTAGTGATCAGAGAAATGCACATCAAAATGACCCTGAGATTCCACCTTATACCAATCAGAATGGTTAAGATCAAAACCTCAGGTGACAACACATGTTGGTGAGGATGTAGATAAAGAGGACCATTCCTCCATTGCTGGCAGGATTGCAAACTGGTACAACCACTCTGGAAATAAATCTGGATGTTTCTCAGAAAACTGGACATAGATCTACCTGAAGATCCAGCAATACCACTCTTGGGAATCTACCCAAAATATGTCCCAGTATGCCACAGGGGCACATGTTCCACTATGTTCATAGCAGCCTTGTTTGTGATAGCCAGAAGCTGGAAACAACCCAGTTGTCCCATAACAGAAGAATGTATACAGAAATTGTGATTCATTTACACAATGGAATACTACTCAGCTATTAAGAATGAGGACATCCTAAGTTTTGCAGGAAAATTAATGGAACTAGAAAATATCATTCAGAGTGAGATAACTCAGGCCCAAAAAGACATGCATGGTATGTACTCAATAATAAGTGGATATTAGTCAAAGAAAAAGAAAAAAACAGAACACCCAAGATACAGTCTACAGAACTCAAAAAGGTCAACAAGCCTAAGGGCCCAGTGAGGCCCATTGGGAGGTAGCAGAAAGCAATCACAAAAGATGAGGGAAAGGGACAGTGGACCAGGTGTGCAGGAAGATTGATCTGGTATTGGGTGGGGGAAAAGACTGAAGCCCTGAGGGCCATCAGAAAGAATGGTAACAGGAACCTCAGGAGGTAGGAGATTGGTGGGACCCTCCAGAATGTACCAGATACCTGGGATATGAGGGGTCTCAGGACTTAAAGGGAGGGACCTTAGATGAAATGCCCTACAGTGAGGAGTGGGAACTTGTAGAGTCCACCTCCAGCAAAAAGACAGGGCATCAAGTGTGGGATGGCATTGCCTGAGGAAATTAGAAGGTCCCATCGACAGGTCCAAAGTGGGATCCAGCTCAAGGGGAGGCCCCAAGGCCTGACACTATTACTGAAACTATGGAGCACTCAGAAAAGGGACCTATCATGACTGCTCTTCAACAAGCAGGTGAAAGAGTCAGATACAGATATTTGTACCCAACCAATGGACAGAAACTGTTGACCCCTGTGGTTGAATTAGGGAAAAGCTGGAAGAAACTGAGCAGGAGGGTGACCCTGTAGGAGGACCAGCAGTCTCAATTAACTTCTGAGATCTTTCAAACACTGGACCATCAACCAGGCAGCATACACGAGTTGATATGAGACCCCCAACACATATACAACAGAGGACTGCCAAGTCTGGGTTCAGTCAGAAGATGCACCTAACTCTTAAGAGACTGGAGGTCCCAGGGAGTTTAGAGGTCTGTTGTGATTGGGGGTAAGGTGGTGGGGACATCCTCATGGAGACAGGGGGTCATGGAGGAGGTATGGGATGTGGAACAGTCAGAGTGTGGACCAGGAGGGGATAAAATCTGGAGTGTAAAAAAAATAAATAAAAAGTTAAATAAAAAAAATAACAACAGCATACCTTCCAGCACATGTTAAAACGAGAGCATGTTATGTCTGTTCTCCTCTTCTTGTTTGGACATTTCCGGTGTCCTCTGTAATAATATAAAAATGTGCATGGCAATTTCTGTGGCAGTGTCAATGTTGAAAGATTATAAAGGGTCCATTGGCAGGTGTGCAGAGCAACATGCATGGAGGTGGCACGTGGTCCCTGTCACAAGTGCTTGCCTCCGCTGACACGGTGCAAAAGCAGCTGTTGGTGTAAACATATGAGCTTGGCGGAGCTTGAATGAAAGTTTATTTATAGTTCCAAGATCGACTTTCATACCATCTTCATGTTTCATGAATTACACTTTTCATGTCATATTTTATTTTGGGTTATTTTTTAAATATTTAGAAATGTTAACCTTATTTTTAGCTTGTGGGTCAGACAAAAAGAACAGTCTTATTTTGTGCAGCAGGTTCAGTAGAATCTCAGAGACCTGAAAGTTCTATGACCTAGGTCTTACTTTGAGAGTGGGCATTTGAAGGAATAGGAAGCCTTAACTCTCTTGTTTCTTTTAACGTCCCGCATGTGTAGATGCTCAGCAAGGCTTTCCTGAGTAAGTGAACAACGATGTTTTCTGGCACATGACAAAGCTGGGACGATCTTCTGGGTGAAGGAACTACGTGGTAGCATGCCATGTGCCTTATGCCATACAAGAGCTTAAATATAACATAGCTAAATGGAGTTGTTTTCCTACTTTATTTTGATAATTATGCACATAGGTACATGTATGGAATGTATTGTGATTAAACTTACCTTGCTCCCAGTTACAGCTCTCTTCCTTCTGACTCCATGGGATATATTTTCTCCCTGAGTAGCATGAAGAAGTGTCAATAGTTGCTAATCATTTCAACCAGGTAACTAACTATAACTAGAATCATATAATTTTTGAAAATTCTGACATGAAGAAAGTATAAAAAATGAAATATTCTAGACTTTTCTACAGTGTTTATTTAGAGTCTATGGCAAAAATCATTAAGTTGTTCAAAAACAATGAGAGTATTTCACTAAAGAAAGAACTTTTAGCTAAAGAAACAGTTTTCTTTTCTTTTTTTTTTTTTCTTTTTTGGTTTTTTTGAGACAGGGTTTCTCTGTACAGCCCTGGCTGTCCTGGAACTCACTCTGTAGACCAGGCTGGCCTTGAACTCAGAAATCCACCTGCCTCTGCCTCCCAAGTGCTGGGATTAAAGGCATGTGCCACCACCACCCAGCCTAAAGAAACAATTTTCAATAGAAATTTTTTAATACTCAATTTTGTGTTAGGATATTGTAACTGATTAATATGTGCACTAGTTAAATATATTCACGATGATGTGTACTTTCACATTACTTGCTTATCTTCATGATAGGAGTAATTATGGGGCCTACTGAATTACTTATAGGCCTATTTTACACATTCTTAGGTTGAATTCAATGGCTTCAATATGCTTTTCCTGATTGCCTTTGATGTGGACCATGTTTCTCAGATTAGTCCTAGTCTATCTCTTAGAGGCATTTCTGTGTGGCATCTGTAATCCATGTTCTCTTGTTTACTAGAGTAAGACTCTATCAGAGAGGGTAATGATTCTATACAATCCCTGTTAAATTTCTTCCTTTGGTGGTACAACAGTAGAAGTACAACGACTGAGGAGGAGGCTGTATTGAGAAGGGGTGCCTAGCTAAAGTCACTGCTGTAGGTAGGTGCTTATCTCCTATGCTGAGCCTTGGTTTCTTTCTCTGAAAAGTTCTCACCTGATCTACAGCAGAGCTTGACTGTGGGATTTGAATGAGACAGCACATGTTTAGCACAAAGTGTAGAGAATGGTGATGGTAGCTATTATTTACATTAAATGACACATTTTACTGTAACATTTCTTAATTTAAGATCACTAGGTGACTGTTGTCACTGCATAATACAATCTCATTATGGACAGAGCTAATGGTAACTACTTACACATGTGCATTTTACTAGACATAGGGTACCCTGTGTGTCTGCTGTGCATGTGTGTGCAAAATTTTTAAAGCTACTACTGTTTTATTGTAGTCTAACTCTGCTTGAAAAGTAGTAGTGAAATTTTCATTGAAATTTTGGAGAAAAAACATTTAAGAGTTATTATTCCTTCTTTTATTTATTCATTAATTCTTAATTTCCACAAATTCTGAGCACCTATCCTCAGCAAACACAGAATCAATGGAGGAAGAACCAGTTTTGCATTTTGCATCGGCTTACTTTAAGCTGGGAGAAAATTAGCTAGTGACGGTTCATTAGCAGCAAGTGTGCCATGATACAAGCATGTAGGCCAGGGGGACCTCTTCTGACTCTGGAAGACTCGAGAAAATTTTCTAGATGGATTAAAACCTGACAGCCAGAGAAGTGTGAGGGTGGGAGCAACATGAGGGGGGCTATTCTAGTAACTGATGAGGCTCTTAAGGGCCTTTGTGATATATTATATGCGATACAGACACTATCCTAAAGGAACCTCCAAGTCTCTGACTCTGTCTGCCTCTCTGTGTCTGTGTCTCTGTCTCTGTTTTTGTCTCTGTCTCTCTCTCTAAACTCTCTCTGTCTGTCTCTGTCTCTGTCTCGTGTCTCTGCTCTCTCTCTCTCTCTCTCTCTCTCTCTCTCTCTCTGTGTGTGTGTGTGTGTGTGGCACATGCAGATCAAGGTCAAGTGTCATCCTTAGGTTTTATTCATTTTTTTTTCCAGACAAGGTCTCTCACTGGGTTTTGGGGCACAACTAAGATAGCGGCTAGCATTGCCTAAGCTAGCTGCTGAGTGTGCCTCAGGGATCCTCCTCTCTGACTCCCCAGTGTTAGGATTACAAGCCTGTGCCACTCTGCTGCCTTTCTTAGGTGGGCATCTAACTGAGCTGCATCCTCACCCCTCTCTGAAAAGTGTTAGGTTCACAAACAATATTTTATGTAAAAATAAAGTGGATATAATGTGGGACAAGGAAAGACAGTGGGGAAGGACAGTTAGGAGGGTCTGTGCACTGACCTGAGATGAAGTGCTGCTGACCCTAGGGGAGGGGGACAAGCAGAACAACATCTCAGTGGTCCAAGAAGAGGTTGGAGGGCACGTGCCCTGCACAGCGCTTGTTAGGGAGGATGCGAATGGTGGAGGTATAAATGCGACTTCCTCTGTTTTACTTTAGCCTTCAAGGTTAGATATCATTAGTTCCATTTGCTGAGATGGGAAACAGGGCAGATTGTGTTTAGAGAACAGAGGATTATTTAGCGAAACAAGGATTACTTTAAATGTGTATGATTTAGGAGAGCCATGGCAAGTTCAGTTTCATCAATCAAGAGCACAGGTACAGCAGTCTCATAAAGGAAGAAAACCAGCATTCAAGGAAAGATTAAAAAATGATAGGCACCCATGCTGTAGTTGCACCAGGTGGGCGTCAAATGTTAGAAGGAAGTGAGGAACAAGCATAATAACTGCTTGAACGAATGAATTCTTATTAAAAGGTGAAGAGCTAAAATTTTACATAGATCAAATTTAACTTGAATTCTACCCTTAAGAATAACTTTATCAGCATCCATATTTTTTGAATGCAAACACTGATTAAATGGCTGTTTAAATGCTTTGGAAATCACATTAACTTTTTGAACTTGTGAAATCAAAAAACTTCATCTTTGTAAACTATTTAAATGCTGTGACATGTGATTCAATTACATGGGGACTAATGAGTGTCTGTATTGTAAAGTCTCATATTCAAGGCAGATCCATTTTCCAGTTTGTATTCCCTTGATCTACTTTAAAGTCTTATGCAGCCATTCAGCTTAAACATCCCACTCAGACTTGGCCTCTTTCTTGGAGGTCTGCATAAGGGCAGCTAGTGTGTCTCTTCTTTCAGCTTATCTTCCATTTGCTGTGTATGCTGCAGTTTTCTTACCTTTGTCCTCCACTGTCACACCAAGTGCAGTGGTTTCTTTTTAATGGTGCCACACTAGGCTTTCAGAAAAGCATAATAAAGAAAGGACATTCCCTTGCAGCCACTTCTGCATTGATCCTGGAAGCAGGAGTACAGTGTGGTGACAGAATGTAGAAGGGATGGTTGTTTTCTCAAAAGGAAGAGTGTGATATAAGAAGGTGAAATAGGAGATGTAAGCCACTAAACATACCTCACTCTTCTGAGTTATTAAACAGCAGAGAGACCAAAAAAAGCTAATTTATATCTTATGAAATTACCATATCACTCAAATGTAGATAATTTATCAATGTTATTAGTAAGTGAATGAATGATTCTGCTTTACTTCTGTATAAACTTCTGTTTACCATGAGGAATATGAGCTTCATAATTTGGTAAACAAGACACATAACTACAATGTCAGGGAATGACTGAGAGTGGTACAAGGCTATAATGACTGCCATTTGTTTGCTTGACTGAACGTTAACAGAACTCAGAAAATCACTTGAGTGACCCCTTTCCTTGTTCTCTTGTGAATGTTCTTTTCTAATTTGAGAAATTAGCTTATTGCATATCATGGATCTCTCAGGACACTGGGGTTTATTTCCCTTGTTGTATGTTCATTGGTTAGTTTGTTGCAATGTTACAACTAGTTGTTGCAATGTTGCAACTAACCAATGATTAGTTGGTTAGCAATATTCAGTGATCAGTTATTGTTTATCTGCTAAAGTTGTCCTGTGAGACAATTAGAGCTGTGAGCTTAAAGTCATCTTCTGCTAGAAGAGTATGATCATAATATACACAGCTCAGGACTGTTAACTGATTAAAAGGAATAATGGTAAGAGAGTGCCTGACACTTACAAATACCATCAAAGGGATATGTTAATGTGTTGAGACACATTGATATCTTTGTACCTTATGATTTGATGTTTCCTTATACCTTCCTGAAACAGAGATATTTTAAAAAACATTTTACTTATTTACATTCCAGTTTGTCCCTCTGCTGTTGCCTCTTCCACAGTTCCTCCCCCTCCCTTGCCTCTGAGAGTGCGCTCCCCCACCAGACGTCCCCCTTCCCTGGGGCCTCAAGTCTCTCGAGGATTAGGTGCACCTTCTCCCATTGAGGCCAAACCATGCAGTCCTCTGTTGTATATGTGCCTGGGGACTCACACACATTTTAATTTCCATTTTACAGATGAGAAATATGAGGCATTGAGAATTTACTTTCCCAAGGGGACACAGCTTATAAAGGGCGTATAGCAACTAGCTGAAAACTCAGAAGAACACCTCTGCAAATATGGGTAGAAAGGATTTTGGGCTTATGGCATGGTTACAAGCTGTTGTGCAGAGTTTTGTCCTGTCCATGTCCATCCAGTGCTTTCAACTGAAAATGGAAATAAAGGTTAGCAAAAATGTAATCAAAAGTATCATAATGTTAAGCCTCAAAAAAATAAATCTTTGTTTACATCTATTGAGTACAGAGCTTACACCTGGCCAGTGTTTATTTTTACTTCCTTTTGTATAGTACTGAAAAATATGCTGTAGTTAGACATTTGATGAAGCAGGCTTAATAGCATGCTCTTGATGATGTACATTTTACTTTACTTAGGATAATGAGTGAGCTTATAATACAATGAGGGGATTCTGGCTTTGGGATCAAACTCAATTTTAATACAAGTCATTTGAAACAACACAATTCAGAACATTAAACATTTTTCAGTTAGCAGATGTTCTTGTCTAGCTCCATGTTTTATATTTTCAGATCATTATGCTCAGAAGTAAACATAGGACCAACTCTTATTTGGAGTATGGATAATTAAAAATAATTTAGTTGTAAAGGTTTCTGTTTTTTTCCAGAAAAAAATTATTCATGGTTCATAGTCATTATAAATATAACCATAGTAGTTATATTTTAAAAAGCACATGTCTGGGAGCTGAACATAGTGGCTTAAATCTGTAGTCCTGGCACCTAGGAGCTAAGATAAGGGGATTGAGTTTAAGACTAGACTGGGCTACATATTGAATTTAGACTGACCTGAGCCAATAGCAAAATGCTACCCAAAGAAAGCTATATATGGCCCTCTAAACACTAAGAAGCCTAGCTGGAGTCTTGTAGCTTTTGCTCCATGCTGGTCAGGTAAGTTTCCCAGATCCCTGCCTGTTTGTGCTCTCCTTACATTCCCAGGTCTAGTTCTGTTCTCTCAGCCTGCGCACTATCCCAGCCTGGTGAGTGATCCTGCTTTTAGCCTGCCTGTTCAGTCTCCACTCCTGGGTCTAGCTTCCTGGCAAGTAACCTAGTCTCCTTTCCATCCATACTTCCAAGTCTATTTAATATCCTCATAGCTATACACTAGCCCAGCTCGGAGAGTGCCCCTGATCCTGCCTTCTCTCACCTTTCCCATACTTTTAGGTCTAGTTTGGGCCTTGAAACCTTTGGACCAGATGAGACAAACCCAGGCAAGAGTGTCATTCATACACTTTCTTAGTTGACATTCTTTGGGAATAAATGTAGTAAAAGCAGCCCTCTTACCAAAAGCAATCTACAAATTCAATGCAATCATCATCAAAATTCCAACTCAGTTCTTCACAGATCTTGAAAAGGCATTTCTTAATTTCACATGGAAATATTAACCACTCAGAATAGCTGCTAAAAGAATTCTGAACAATAAAAGAATTGCTGGAGTGTAGCAGTACCCAATTCAGGATCAACTGAGTAGCTTAATTTGGCACTGCTACACTGGCGGTCTCACCATTCTAATTTCAAGTTATACTACAGAGCTATAGTGTTAAAACCTGCACAATATTGGCACAAAAACAATCATGTTGTTTAATGAATTGAATTGAAGACCTAGACATAAATCCACACTTAACAGACACCTGATTTTGGTAAAAGGGGCCATGAATACACACTAGAAAAGTCAGCATTTTCAATAAATGATGTTGGTCAAACTGGATGTCTGTATGTAAATGAATGCATAGTTCTATATTAACCACCCTGTACAAAACTCAAGTCCAAATGTATAGATATACTGCCTGATGGAGGAGAAAGTGAGGAATAGCCTTGATGCATTGGCACAGGAAAAGACTTTTTGAACAGAATACCAATACTACATGCATTAATACCATCAACTAATACATAGAATCTTGTGATACTGAAAAAAAAAAACAAAACCAAAAAACAAAGGTCATAGTCATTTGGAAATAGTGGCAGCCTATAGAATTGGAAAAGAAAAAGAACTCAAGAAACTAGATGTCAAAATAAAAACAATAATACAATTAAAAATGAGGTATGGATCTAAATAGAATTCTCAGGAGAAGAATCTCAAATGGCTAAGAAACAATTAAAGAACATCAATATCCGTAGACATCAGAGAATGCAAATCAAAACTTGTTACTGATAATATTTTAAAATGGCAGCACCTGATCTGTCTTGTAATATGGGCTGCCATCTTCCTGACTAGGCAAGGCCTGAGGTCACGAGCAACTGCGTGTGTCCTTGCTGCTGCTCAGCCCACCAGCCAGCTTAGGCAGGCCAGAAGCACCGGCCCTGTCACCCAAGAGATCCACAATGCTTGGCTCAGCCCAGACTATCCCACCATCCATGTGGTATTCGGTAGAAATGAGATACTAATGTTTAAAGATTATCCAATAGCTTTATATATTTTGTAATACTCAAATAACAAGATGCCCACACAATTAGAAGTGTTAATCAATTAACTAACCTAGATATAAGTTGTTACCCAGGATTGCTCTCAATACATGCATGGCCCTCCATGGTGCCTACGTCTCCTCCTAGCTCCTCCTCTTCCTTCTCCTCTTCCTCTCCTCACTCCATCTAGCTCTCATACAGGCCATTTGCGGAGCTTTATACAAATGTAGTGGGATGGTATTCTGCTACAAAAACTACTTTGAGATTCCATCTTACACCTGTCAAAATGGCTAAGATTGATAACACAAGTGACAGTTTAAGCTAGTGTGGATGTTGGATAAGGGGAATACTCATCTACTGCTGGTAGGAGTGCAAACTTGTATAGTCACTATGGAAATAAATATGGTGGTTCCTCAGAAAACTGGTAATTGATCTACTTTAAGGTCCAGCTATACCACTCTTGGGTATATATATTCAAAGGATGCTCCAGCCTACCACAAGGACACTTGCTCTACATGTTCATTGCTGCTTTCTTCATAATAGCCCCAAACTGGAAACAAACTAGATGTCTCTCAATAGAAGAATGGATAAAGGCAATGTGGTATATTTACATAATGGAGTATTACTTAGTTGTTAAAAATGATACCATGAAATTTGTAGGCAAATGGATGGATCTTAAAAAAATTCTTTCTGAGTAATACAGCCCAGATCCAGAAAGATAAATATGTTGAGGTTCAGTCTTTTGCTATGTATTGTAATGCTAAATACTGGCCCCCAAGGCTTGGTTGCCTCCCAGAGAAATCTGTACGTACACAAGTGATGCTATGTAATCTTGCCCTTCAAGTTATCCCTGATTGGTGAATAAAGATGCCTATAGCCTAAAGCTGGGCAGAAGAGAGATAGGTGGAGTTTGGGTTCCTAGGCTTAGAGTCTGAAGAGAGACCATGAGGAAGGATGGAAGAACACAGAAAGATGAGAGACACCATGGGGTAGGTGGGTTATGAAAACATGGCCATGAAGACTGGCCAGTTGGAGTTAAGGGCAGACCAGATGGAACACAGCAAGTTATTATTCAGGGTTATCAGCAAGGAAGTAGATATCTGCCCAGTTCTACTGCTGATTAAGGCTTATTATAAATATAAAGGTTGTATGCTTTTCATCTAGGAACTGAATAATCAAAGGTAGAGTAGAAACCCCGATCTGAGATTAAATATTAACTACAACATAAATAAGGTATATATTCATTTATATGTGACTATTCATAAAGCCAGAGAGATTAGATATAAAGGAAGAGTCTAGGGTGGACAAATAGATCTCTCTAGGAGGCAGAAGTAGAATAGATTTTACAGGTGGATCAGGCATGGGAGGATCAGGTGGCAATGGGGAAGAGAGATGGGGTTGAGGGAAAGAATGTAAGGAGAGACAGCTGGAATTGAGGGACATTTACAGACTGGTATGGAAATCCAATAGAGTGGAAGCTTCCTAAAATATATGAGGGCAATCTTAATGAGGTCTCCTGATAATGAAGGATAAGGAGTTTTAACTGACCATCTCTTGTTATCAAAGGAGGATTCTAGTAGTTGGACTGGATTGCATTCAATTGAGTTGTTCACCAAAGGAGTCATGTGAAAATCCCCAAACACCCAGTCTCCTGCTAACACAATGTTTCCTCTCCTTAAATTGACATAAGGGCCCCATTGCCAATGACAACAGCTACCCAACTCAGTATTATCTTAGGGTTTCTGTTGCTGTGAAGAGACACCATGACCAAGACAACTCTTATAAAGGACAACATCTAATTGTGACTAGCTTACAGGTTCAGAGGTTCAGTCCATTATCATCAAGGCAGGAAGCATGGCAGCATCCAGGTAGGCATGGTGCTGGAGGATCTAAAAGTTCTAAATCTTATTCTGAAGCCAAACAGGAGAAGTGTATTCTTTTGTGATTGGGTTACCTCACTCAGGATATTTTCTAGTTCCATCCATTTGCCTAAGAATTTCATGAATTCATTGTTCTTTTCTAATGAGAAACAGAAAGGGAGTGGATCTAGAGGGGAGAGAAGAGGGAGAAAACAAAGGAAGGATGTTGAAACTGCAAGAGAAAGACCACAGGTTACATATGAAATAAAACTCATAGATTACAGATGATTTCTCTGTAGAAATCTTAAAAGTCAGAAGAACATGAAGCAATGGACTCCAAATTCTAAAAGCCTGTGAATGTAAACTGAGACTATGGTACTCAGCAAAACTATATGCCAAAGCTGAAAGAGAAAGAAAAACTTTCTTTGATATAAAAGTATAAAAAAAATTCATGTCCATAAAAACCAGTCCTGCAGAGAATACTGGAAGCAATACATCATATTGAAAACAGGAATAAACATATCCAGGAGACTCCAGAAAGAAAAGCTATGATTGCTGAGACACAAAATGTTCCAAAAACAAGTAGTATGATGTGCCAGGTTGGGCACCCTCTCAGAGGATAAGGGACTGAGGGATGGAGGATGGGGAGGGATTCTGTGAGGGGAGATTGGGAGGCAATATTTGGTACATAAATAAATAAAATATAAGTATATAAAACCTTAAAAAAGAAGACAAAGCAACACACATCTTTTTAAAAAAAATTAATTTACACCCCAAATGCTGCCCTCTCTCCAGGTGCCCCCCTCACAGATTCCCTCTCCAATTCCCCCTCCCCTGACTATCCACCCACCCTGGCACATCAAGTCTCTGCAGGATTAGATACATCCTCTCCTACTTAGGTAGGACAAGGCAGCCCTCTGCTGCATATGTGGTAGGGCCCTCAGTTCAACTCGTGTGTGCTCCTTGATTGGAGGCTCAGTATCTGAGAGAGCTCTCAGGGGTCCAGATTAGTTGACATTGTTGGTCTTTCTGTGTGGTTTCTATCTTCTTCAGGGTCTTCAATTATTTCCTCAACTCTTCCATAAGTCCCTAACCTCCATCCAATGTTTGGCTGGGGGTATCTGCATTTTTTTTTCAGTCAGCTGCAGGATAAAGCCTCTCAGAGGACAGTTATGCTAGACTCCTGTCTGTAAGTATAACAGAGTATCATTAATAGTGTCAGGGATTGGTGCTTGCCCATAGGATGGGTCTCAAGTTGGGTTGGTTATTGGTGTGCTGTTTGCTCAGTCTCTGCTCCATCTTTGCCCCTCCATTTTTTTTTAGACAGACAAATTTTGGGTAGAAAGTTTTGTGGGTGGGTTGGTGCCCTTATCCCTCCACTGGGGCTTCTACCTAGCTACAGGAGGTGGCTCTTTAGGTTCCATGTCTCCACTGATAGGCATCTCTGCTAAGGTCACCCACATTGACTTTTGTAAGTCTCCCACATCCAAGGTCTTTGGGACTTTTTAGAGATTTCCCCCCTCCCCACTCCCTATCCCTGGCAGCTGCAGATTTCCATAAATTCTCCTGGCCTTTTGGCTCTCTCTCTTCTCTCTTCCCACACCTGATCCTGCCTTCCTATGTCCCTCCACTTCCCTTCTCCCATGCAGATCCCTTCCTCAGTCTGCCTCCTATGATTATTTTGTTTCCCGTTCTAAGTGGGACTCAAGCATCCTCATTTGGGTCTTCCTTCTTGTTTAACTTCTTTGGGTCTGCCAACACATCCATTCAATATTAGTTTTAAACATCAATGGCCTCAACTTTTCAATCAAATGACATACTTTAGTTGAATGCAGTTAGAAACAAAAACCCATTTTTCTATTGCCTACATTGAAGGATAAATATAACTTTAGACTGAAATAATGAAAAATGCATTCCAAGCAAATGAGTTCAGTAAAATAGCAACTGTCTGATTTGTGACAAAATATACTTCAAACTAAATCAGAAGAGAAAATGAAAGGACACTTCATTTTGATTAAAGTAATAATTAACCAAAAAGATGTTGGTCCTAAACAGGTATGCATCAAACTCTGGAGCACCCAATTCCATAAAAAGAGAAAGAGAGGGAGAGAGGAAGGAAGGGAGGGAGGAAGGGAAGGAGGAAGGGAGGGAGGGAGGGAAGGAGGAAGGGAGAGATCAGAAATAAAAATATATATCAAAATACCAAAGAATACACATTCTGCTTAGCAGTCTATGTGAATTTCTATGTGGTCTATGTGAATAGACCACATACCAAGACAAAAAACGAATCTCAACAAAACATAGAAAATATAAACAACTTCATGAATGCCATCTGATCACAAGGCAATAAAGCTTTAAATCAGCAGCAAATTAATTTCTAATACATGAACTTTTGGAAATTAAATAACATATTACTGAATAATGAATGGATCAGAGGAGAAAACACAGGTGAAAATGACACACACACACACACACACACACACACACACACACACACAATACACTCTCAAATACTTTGAAATAATGTGAGGGGAATTTTAGCTTTAAGTACCTACATGAAAATATCAGAAACAGTACAAAATAAATGATTTAATAATACAACTCAAAATTTGGAAAAAGCAAGAATAAACTAAACCCAAATCCAGGATAGGAAGAAATGTTAAAAGCCAGAGAAGAAATTAATGAAACAGAAATAAAGATAACAATATTAATAACAATATAAGAATTGGTTCTTTGAAAAGACAAACAAACTCAACAAACCCTTGCCCCATTAATCAAAAGAACATCTGAGGAGGCCTGAATTAGCAGAATCAGAGATGAACATGAAATTGTTATAGTAGCCACCAAAGAACTTCAGAATCTAAAAACCTATACTCCATTAGTTTAGAAAACTGATGTATCTGAACCATTTAAGTTAAATCAAGAACAGATTAAGAACTTCACCAACCAGTAACAAATAAGGAGAATGAAATACTAGTAAATAGCCTCCTAACTAGGAAATTCCAGGTCCATATGGAATCATAACAAAATTCTATCAGACTTTCAAATTATAACCAATAGTTTTTAAATCATTAAAAAATTAGAAGTAGAAAGAAAATTAGAAGTAGAAAGACCACTTCCAAACACCTCCTATGAAGACACTTTTACTATAATATTAAATTACATAAAGATGTAACAACAGAAAAGAAAACTACAGGTTAAGATCTCTAAAGAATGTAGATGCAAAATTCTCAGTAAAACAGTTGTAAGACAAATAAGGACAAAATACAACAAAAAGAATATCACCATGTTCAAATTGGCTTTATTCCAGACATGAAGGGATGCTTCAATATACATGAGTCATCATATACATCATACAAATGGAGTTAAATATCAAATAAATGGAATTTCTATCAAATAAATGGAATTAAAGGCAGAATTCTCATGATCATCTCAGTATATGCAAAAAGGCCTATTATAAAATCCAGCATGTCTTCATGATAAAAGTCTTAGAGAAAGTAGGTATATAAGGAACAGCTCAACAAAATAAAGATTATATATGATCATCTGGTTACACTCAGAAAGTACCAACGACAAAACTCAATGTCCATCCATGATACAAACCCACAACTAACATCATCCTAGATGGTAAAATATGGAAGCACTCTCATTAAAATGTGGAATAAGAAAGGGCTATCCTGTATTCTCCCCCACTTCTTTTCTATATAATGTTCAAAGCCATATCTCAAGCAATAAGAAAAGGAAATTAGGTGATAATGATAGCAAAAACAGCCAAGTTACTCCACTTATAGATATGATAATTCATAAGAGAGATAATAATCCTATATAAAACTTCTGGAAATGAAGAGCACTTTCAGCAAAGGACCAGAAAAAAACAAAACTGAAAAATATTTTTACATTTTCTCTATATTAATTACAATTATGCTGATAAAGAGATCATGAACATACTCCTCACTCAGAATAGCCTCAAAAATAGTAAAATATCTAGCAATAAACCTATCCAAAGAGGTGAAAGACCTGTACAATG
This sequence comes from Mastomys natalensis, assembly GCA_021653895.1. Lineage (NCBI taxonomy): Eukaryota > Metazoa > Chordata > Mammalia > Rodentia > Muridae > Mastomys > Mastomys natalensis. The sequence continues at coordinate 837,761 of JAJTUV010001191.1, read as the reverse complement.
AAAACTTTAAATCTCCGAAGAAGATTGAGGAAGACATTAGAAGATGCAAAGACCTCTTATAGTCATGGATTGGTAGAATTAGTATTATAAAAATGAACAACTTACCAAAAGCAATTTACATATTTAATATTGTAAAAATGAACATCTTACCAAAAACAATGTACATATTTAGTTCAATCCCAGAAAAAAATTCTCATGACATTCATTCTTTTCATAAATCGAAAAAATTTAAAATTTATATAGGAGCACAGATCCCAGATATATACTACATACAGAGACATACACACAGGCCCACACGAACCCACATACTCACACACTGCATATTGCCTTTTTTTAATCTTGAGATATGTCTATATATAGATTCTTCAAGACTTTTTATCATGGATGGACATTGGGCTTTGTTGTAGGCACTTTCTGAGTATAATCAGATCATCATTTTTTGAATGTTTATGTAGTGTATTGCATTTGTTGATTTATGTGTTGTGAACCATCTCTGTGCCAATGGAATAAAGTTGACTTGATCATGGCTAGTAATTTTTTGGTGTACTCTTGAATTTGATTTGCAAGTATTTCTTTTAAAAAAGTTTTCATCTATTCTCATGAGAGAGATGTTTCTTTGTTGTTGTGTTATCTTTGTTCTTGTTTGAGTATTAGAATAACACTGACTTCATGGGATAATTTGAGGAATATTAGTTCCTTTTTGAAGATCTTGTAGAATTCTGCACTGTTTTCATCTAGTCCTGGCTTTTAGGACCAAGAATTCTATGAAATTGGTTCTCTTAGAAATGACAGAGAAGCTACACCCATGATACCTCAATAATATGGCTCCCTAGATAAGACCTGAACAATGACAACAGTAAGAGACATGTTAACACACAGGGGGAAATCTCATTGTACTTCTGCGAAGAGGGAAGAATAGGTTTTCTCGGGATGAGCCCCCCTGTTGGTTATCCAATACACAGTCATTAGTCCAGAAAGCATCTTCAAATAACCAACACTAAATGGATGCATCAGAATTTGTATAAAATTCTGTAACAAAATAAAATAGAAAACCAAACCAACACATTGGAATAAGGCAAAACAAACAAACAAAAAGGAATAAAAGCCTCCCAGAGGCACAAGAAGCAAATAAAAACACAGAAACCCACTCATTTGCATACTTAGGAATCCCATAAAAACACTAAATTGGAATTTGTAATATATACACAAAAGACCTTTTTTGGTAATACCGTTTTTAAAAACTATAGCATTATGATTCTCTGCATTCTCTCAATATCTGTTGTAATAGTTCCTCTTTCATCTCTGATTTTATTAATTTGAGTCCTTCCTCTTTTTCATTTAGTTAATTTGGCTAAAGATTTGCCAACCCTGTCAATCTTTTCAGAGACTCAACTCTTCATATTATTGACTTTTTGTAATTTTTCCATTTATTTTTAATGAATTCCAGCTCTGATTCTGATGATCCTTTTCCATCTACTCTTTTTGTGTGCTTATTGTTACTGTGTCCACAGCCTTCAAGATGCAGCAGCATTATGTTTTTAATGAGATCTTGTTTGATGTAGGCACTTAGTGCTGACAGTCCCTCTAGAGATTGCCTTCACTGTGTTTCAGAGATATTATTATGCTGTTTTAATTTTCAGTCAATTCTAGGAATTAAAAAATGTCCTTGTTTTCTTTCTTGACACAGCTTTCATTCGGTGGTAAGCTGTTCAGCTTCCATGAGGTCATTTACTTCCTGTCTACTGCATTGCTATTGCTATCCAGATTGTTTTTATTGTGGTCAGATAATACACAGTTATTTCCGTTTTACGAAATTTTATTAGACTTATTTTATGTCCCAATATTTGCTCAATTTTAGTCAAATTTAGTGAAAGCTCCATGGGTTTAGCATTTATATGGAATCTTTGGTACAACTGTTACATTCATTTGATTTATGCTATCACTTAGCTCCAGAATTTCTTCTTGTTTTTATCTGGATGACTGGTCCATTGATGAAAGCAGAGTATTGAGGTAATCCACTATCATTCTTTTTGGAGTGAGTTTATAATTTTAGATCTAGTAGTAGTTAGTTTATGATATTGGAGGCTCCTATGTTTGGTGCATGAATATTTAGAGTTATAGTATTCTGTTGGAGGATTTTTTCCTTTAGTAAATAGGAAATTTTTTTTTGTACTCTTCTATGTAGTTTTTTTTTTTCTGGTTTTTTTTTTTTTTTTTTTTTTTTTAGTTCTGTTTGATTTTGTTAGTCCATTCTACTATGGAAGCATCTATCCTTGATGGTGAGATATTACTTAGAGGTAGCAAAATATTAAGTTTTGTTTTGGAATTCAGTGTGTTAGTCTATATCTTTTTAGTGGAGAATTGAGACCATTTATATCAGCAGTTATTATTGAGAGTTAAGAAATAGTGTGAACATTTACAGATTTCTTTGATTATCTCTTTCTTTTATTGACTGTTATAATGCAAATAGTAGAAGAACACATAGACTAATCTGGACATACAGATGTGAACATTTCACCAGGCCTCTGAGACATGAGTCTTAGCAATATGCTGAATTCACAGATGTTCTAGGGCTGGAGTAAATAGAGATGTTACATTCCTCTGATATGCAGGGCATCAAAGATGGTGTGTTTATAATCCACATTTAAGTCAGGTGTGTTGGATCTCTCATTGACAACATAGCTGGATTCAGGTGTGTGGAAGAGAAAGAAAGTAATAATAACTCTTGAGAATGAGTAAAACAAATGAAGACACCAGTGAAGGGTTATACTAGCTCTGTAAGTGCTTAACAACAAAAGACAATATGTCATGCTCTAAGGATTCTATGCAAATTGTAGTAACAACTGTGGTGAGTGCTGGGAACTAAGGTGGAGACAGCTGAAAGACTGTCTTGTTGCTTTTGTCTGTAGCTGCTGAGACATGGACTAGAAGAGAATATTTTCTATATACTACTGCTTCTCAAACTTGAATGCTCATGTCATTTGGAAAACTTAAAAATAATGCCATGGTCTCTAGGAAAGACCCAGATTAACTGATGTGGTCTGGTGATTGGTCACCTATATGATTCAAATCTTACAAGTGATTTGACTGTCAGCAAGGGCTGAGAACCACTGCTGTAGGCAAGTGGTCAGTTAATGCTTTTTTTTTTTTTTCTAAAGCTACAGATAATAAATACTTTTAAGTGAGGTAGGTTTAGCTAATTAATTGTTATACTACAAAAGGATCTTATTGTAAATGAACAAGGATGTCTATGCTTCCTTATTCCTCCTATGATATTTTTCATTTCAAATTTATTGTATTGCTAATTTTCAAACTGACAAATACGTAATGTGCATTTCTACAGCATAACATGACATTATCTAATATGCATATATTGTGGAATATCTTAAACAAAATAAATAACATATTTCTGTATTTTCCACTTCTTATGAGAACATTTAAAGTGTATTATAAACTTAGCCACTTTCAAATACAATACATTTTAAAGATTATGTTATTTATTTACATTCCAGTTATTGGCCCCTGTCCCCCTGGCACAGTTCTTCATTCCATTCCTCCTCCCCCTTGCATCCTCGAGGGTGCTCCCTACCCCCTACTAAGGTCTCCCCTTCCCTGGGGCCTCAAGTCTCTTGAGAATTAAGTGCATATTCTCCCACTGAGGCCAGACCAGGCAGAACTCTGCTACATATATGCTGGGGTTCTCAGACCAGCCCATCTATGCTCCTGGTTGATGGCTAAGTCTCTAGGAGCTCCCAGGGTCTGGGTTAGTTGAGACTGCTGGTTTTCCTGTGGAGGGGTCTCTCCATTTCAGCTTCTTAAATTCTTCCCCTATTTCAACCATAAGGGCCTCTGATTGCAGTCCAATGGATGTAAGTATCTGCTTCTGTCTCAGTCAGCTGCTGGTAGGGCCTCTCAGAGGACAGGCGTGCCAGGCTCCTGCCTGTAAGCACATCCTAACATTAGTGATAGTGTTAGGCCTTGATGCCTCACCCCTCCCCCCCCACCTCGCCTCTCCACCCTGTCCCCCATGAGATGCATCCCAAGTTGGATGGTCATTGGGCTGTGTTTCTTTCAGTCTCTTCTCCAGTTTTTCCTGCAGTTCTTTTAGACAGGAACAATTCTGGGTCAGAGTTTTTGACTGTGGGTTAGTAACCCTGTCCCTCTACTTGAGGCCTTACCTGTCTACTGGAGGTAGATTCTTTGTGTTCCCTTTTGCCAAAGTTGGGCATTTTGACTAAGGTCACTGCCCTCTCCCCACCCCCCGGTGTGTTCTGAGAGTGTCTCACCTCATGGGTCTCTGGTACTTTCTATTGGGTTTCCCTCACCTCCCAATCCCTAGGCTGCTTATTTCTATTCATTCACTTGACCCTCTGGACTTCTTTCCTGTCCCCTTCCCCCATACCTGATTCTATTTCCATTTCCCCTTCCCCTCTCCCATCCAGCTTCCTCCTTCCCTCTGTCTCCTGTGATCATTTCCTTCCCCCTTCTAAGTGGGATTGAAGCCCCCTCACTTGGGCCTTTCTGCTTGTTACACTTGTTAAGGCTTGCAGGCTGTATTTTAGGTATTCTGTACTTTTTGGCTAATATCCACTTATCAGTGAGTATATACCATGCATGTACTTTTGGGTCTGAGTTACCTCACCAGGATGATATTTTCTAGTTTTATCCATTTACCTACAAAACTCATGATGTCCTCCTTCTTAATAGCTGAGTAGTATTCCATTGTGTAAATGATCCACATTTTCTGTATCCATTCTTCCACTGTGACATACCTGGATTGTTTCCAGTTTCTGGCAATCACAGATAAAGGTGCTATGAACATAGTGGAGCATGTGTCCCTGTGGCATGGTGGGGCATCTTTTGAGTATTTGTTCAAGAGTGGTATAGCTGGGTCTTCAGGTAGATCTATTTTCAATTTTCTGAGGAACCTCCATATTGATTTTCAGAGTGGCTGTACCAGTTTGCAATCCCACTAGTAATGGAGGAGTGTTCTTTTTCCATATCCTTGCCAACATGGACTGTCACCTGAGTTTTTGACCTTAGCCATTGGTGTAAGGTGGAATCTCAGGTCATTTTGATTTGCATTTACCTGATCACTAAGGACTTCAAACTTTTCTCTAAGTGCTTCTAGGCCATTCAAGATTCCTCTGTTGTGAATTCTCTGTTTAGTCCCATAACCCATTTTTTGATTGGGTTATTTGTGTTTTTAGAGGTTAACTTCTTGAGTTCTTTATAGATTTTGGATATTAGCCCTCTGACTGATGTAGAGTTAATAAAGACTTTTTCCCAATTTGTAGGTTGCTGATTTGTCCTAATAATGGTGTCTTTTGCAATACAGAAACTTCTTAGTTTCCTGAGGTCCCATTTATCACTTCTTTGTGTTATTTCAGGAAATTTCCCACTCTGTCAATGAGTTCGAGACTCTTTTTGACTTTTTCTTCTATTAGAGCCAATGTGTTTGGTTTTATGTTGAGGTCCTTGATCCACTTGGGCTTGTGCTTTGTGCAAGGTGACAAATATGGATCTATTTTCATTTTTCTACAAACTGTCAGTTAGACCAGAATCATTTATTGAAGATGCTTTCTTTTTCCATTGTATATTTTTGGCATCTTTGTCTAAGATCAAATATCCACAGGTGCATGGGTTTACCTCTGGATCTTTGATTCTATTCTATTGATTGACCCGTCTGTCTCTGTACTGATAACATGTGGTTTTTATCACTATTGTTTCGTAGTACAGCTTGAGGTCAGAGATGGTGATTTCTCAGAAGTTCTTTTCTTGTTGAGAATTGTTTGGGCTATTCTGTTTTGTTTTGTTTTCCCATATGAAGTTGAGAATTGCTCTTTCCATGTCTGTGAAAATTTGTGTTGGAATTTTCATTATTATGTGCCAAGAGGATTTTCTTTTCTGCCTGCAATCTATTTGGTGTTTTGTAGGCTTCCTGTACATATATGGCTATCTCTTTCTTTAGGTTAGGGAAGGTTTCTTCTATAATTTTGTTGAAGATGTTTTCTGGCCTTTGACCTGAGATTCTTCACGCTTTTCTATTCCTATCATACTTAGGTTTGATCTTTTCATTGTGTCCTGAATTTCCTGGATATCTTGGATTCGGAGCTCTAGACACCTATCAATATTTTCTATGGTATCTATGCCTGAGATTTTCTCTTCTATTTCTTGTATTCTGTTGGTGATGCTTGCATTTGTAGCTCCTGATCTCTTTCCTAAGTTGTCCATCTCCAGGGTTGCCTCTTTGTGTTTTCTTTATTGTTTCTATTTTCATTTTTTAGTTCTTCAATCATTTTGCCCAATGTCTTCACTTCCTTGATTGCATTTTCCTCTTCCTCTATTTCTTTAAGGGATTTATTTGTTTCTTCTTTAAAGCCTTTTGTCTGTATTTTCCTTTCTTTAAGGGAGTTCTTTTATACCCTCCTTAAAAGGCCTCTATCATATTCATGAGATGTGATTCTAGGTCACTATACAGGGATTGTTGTGCTAGGAGAACTAGGTTCTGATGGTGCCAAATTGCATTGGGTTTGGTTACTTATGATCTTGTACTTGTCTCTTAGCATCTGATTATTTCTGGTGTTAACTGGCCTGGGTGTCTCTGACTGGAACTGGCCTCCTTGGAGGTAGGTATAGCTCTGTTACTTGAGTTGGCCTTCTTGGAGGCAGGTAATGTTATCTCTTGTTAGTGTGGGCCTCTTGTGTTTCTGGTTAGAGCAAGCCTCCTATGTTTCTGATTACTGGGGACCTCCTGGGAGGCTCAGAGGCTATAGCATTTGGGCATGTATTGGGCTGCTGGCTTGGCCCAGATGGGGAAGTGGGACAGCAGGGGCGTGTAGCTGGATGTGGGGATAAGTTCTGCATCAATTGGACTTTGTGGGTGTCCCAGCTGGCTTGGGTATTTGGGCAAAATTCTCACCTGTGTCCTTGGTTACTGTGAACCTCCTGGGAAGCATGCAGGCTGCAGTGTTTCGGTAGGTATCAGCCAGGGTGCTTCTGGTCTGACCCAGGTGTGACTACAATACACTTTTATTACCTGGAACACCTAGTTTTATAGAAGATTTCTTGTATACATTCTTCCTGACTAACTGGAGTTGTGTGTCCTTTGATAAACATTTTTCTAACACATTCCCCTACCTGCAGCAGCTTCTAGTAACCATCATTGTTTTCTTTGTATGAATCAGAGTTGCTAAGAATCCTAATACATGTGAAATCATGTTATTTTTATCATTCTATTTCTGGGTATCTCACCTAATAATGCCTACTCATTCCTGTTGCAAATGATCGATTTCATTATTCTGTTAGACTGGAGTGGTTCATTATGTTTATCTACCATATTCTTTGTTCATTTATCCAATAATAAACACTTAGTTTGATTCCATTTCTTTCTTACTATGAATGATGTAACGAATTTTATTTATAGACACACAGAGTTGAATTTTGTATAATTTTCACTATATCTATATATCTCTATTATCTATCTATCTATCTATCTATCTATCTATCTATCTATCTATCATCTATCTATCTGTCTGTCTATTAGTTGTCTTTCAGAACTATTTGGAAATATAGAAAAAAATATTCTTAATATGCTCTATTGTCAGTCATTTCAGTTTATTGTAGAGTTAGGAGTCTAGTGAAGTCTTTGGTACTCAAATGTGATTCTGAACTAGCAGAACAGGTGTGAATCTATGGTAACTAATGAGAAGTTAAATTTAATTTTTCTATAGATTTTTAGATTTTATTTCATGTGTATGAGTGAATTGCTTGCATGTATATATGTATGCACATTACATGCATGTTTGATACCAGAGGTGGTCAGAAGACGGCATCAGATACCCTGAAACTGGAGATAGGATGTTTTCTATCTACTATGTGGGTGCTATGAACCAAACCCAGGTCCTCTGCAAGAGCAAGTGTGTTTTTTACTGCTGAGCCATCTCTCAAGCCTAAGGGATTCAATTTTGAGTCCCACCTTTGCTCCTTCTGAGTCACAGTCTTCATTCCATAAGATACCCACATGGTTTATGTGCAGATTGGCATTCGAAAATTATTTACTAACTCTAGGCTGTGCCATCCCCTCCTTAACCCATCTTCCTGCTTTTATCAGTGACTTACAGCAGGATAGAGAGTGTACATGGTAGAGCATCTGGCCTAGTGGTTTGGGATTTCTTAAAGATGGAAAATTATGTTCTAAAGTCTCAAAAATACAAGTAGGGAGTTGATATTCTTCTGTAAAAATGAGAAATTTATCACACATTTTAGCGCATATGCAGAAGTTATGTTTTTAGTACAGACATACCACACATCTTACAGGCAGAACTGGGCTTGAAGAAACACTTCATCTGTTCAATTGCCTCTACAAGAATTGTGAAACTCCAGAGAATTAATGGAAAGATCCTGTAAGAGATCGTTTTATTATTGGTTTATAAGAAGAAACCAGAGCAGTGTATTAAATACCTGAAAAGTAGAGCATACCCTCATAATGAGACTGTTATTAAAAGAAATACTGTGGCATCATGAAAAAAAAAAAGAGATTTGTTTAAGAAATTATACTTTCAGTCTGTGCCAGGAGCTTATTCTATGCCACAGAGCCCAGAGCTGATTCTGTGCCACAGTACTCTATACTCCAATACCGTCAGGAGAGAGCTGGTCTCCCAGGAGTACTGACACACCTATGAGCACAGGTAAGACCACAACTTTGCTCAAATTTCTGGCCCAAGAGCCATCAGGACACAGGAACCAAAGAAAATCCAGGGACAGGATCCTTTTCATTTTCATCTGTACTCTGCAACTGACCCTGCCCCACAGCTCTCCATACCCAAATTCTTCCTGGAGAGAACTTGTCTCCGAGGAGTACTAACACACAGGCTTGCAGGAGAGACAAGCCACAGTCAGAGACTGTAAGACCAGCTAATACCAGAGATAACCAGATGGTGAGAGGCAACAGCAAGAACATAAGCAATGGAAACCAAGGCTACTTGGCATCATCAGAAACCAGTTCTCCCACCACAGTGACCCTGGATACTCCATCACACCAGAAAAGCAAGACTCTGATTTAAAATCACATCTCATGATGATGATGGAGGACATTAAGAAGGACATAAATAACTCCCTTAAAGAAACACTGGAGAAAACAGGTAAACAGGTAGAAGACTTCAAAGAGGAAACACAAAAATTTCTTAAAGAATTACAAGAAAACACAACCAAACAGGTGAAGGAATTGAACAAAACCACCCAGGGTCTAAAAATGGAGATGGAAACAATAAAGAAATCACAAAAGTTGACCACTCTGGAGATAGAAAACCTAGGAAAGAGATCAGGAGTCATAGATACAAGCATCATAAACAGAATACAAGAGATAGAAAAGAGAATCTCAGGTGCAGAAGATACCATAGGAAACATGGACACAACAGTCAAAGAAAATGCAAAAAGCTCCTAACCCAAAACATCCAGGAAATCCAGGACACAATGAGAAGATCAAACCTAAGGATAATAGGTATAGAAGAGAGCAAAGATTCCCAACTTAAAGGGCCAGTAAATATCTTCAACCAAATTATAGAAGAAAACTTCCCTAACCTAAAGAAAGAGATGCCCGTAAACATACGAAAAGCTTACAGAACTCAAAATAGATTAGACCAGAAAAGAAATTCCTCTCATCACATAATAGTCAAAACACCAAATGCACAAAACAAAGAAAGAATATTAAAAGCAGTAAGGGAAAAAGGTCAAGTAACATATAAAGGCAGACTTACCAGAATTACAACAGACTTCTCACCAGACTTTGAAAGCTAGAAGATCCTGGGCAGATGTCATACAGACCCTGAGAGAATACAAATGTCAGCCTAGGCTACTATACCCAGCAAAACTCTCAATTACCATGGATGGAGAAACCAAGATATTCCATGACAAAACCAAATTTATACAATATCTTTTAATAAATCCAACTGTACAAATGATAATAGATGGAAAACTCCAACACAAGGAGGGAAACTATACCATAGAAAAAGCAAGAAAATAATCTTTCAACAAACTCAAAAGAAGATGGTCACACAAACATAAAAATAACATAAAAAATAACAGGAATTAACAATTCCTATTCCTTAATGTCTCTTAACATCAATGGACTCAATTTCTCAATAAAAAAAATACACTAACAGAGTAGATCAGTAAACAGGACTCAGCATTTTGCTGCATACAGGAAACACACCTCAGTGTCAAAGATAGACACTATCTCAGAGTAAGGAGCTGGAAAACAATTTTCCAAGTAAATTGACCCAAGAAACAAGCTGGAGTAGCCGTTGTAATATCGAATAAAATCAACTTTCAACTAAAGTTATCAAAAAGGATAAGGAAGAACACTTCAAAGAAAAAAATCTTCCAAGAACACTCAATTTTGAACATCTATGCTCCAAATGCAAGGGCACCTACATTCATAAAAGAAACTTTACTAAAGCTCAAAGCACACCTTGCACCTCACACAATAATAGTGGGAGGCTTCAAGGCTCTACTCCCATCAATGGACAGATCATAGAAACACAAACTAATCAGGACACAGTGAAACTAGCAGAAGTTATGGACCAGATGAATTTAACAGACATATATAGAACATTTCATCCTAAAACAAAAGAATATTCCTTCTTCTTAGCATCTCATGGTACCTTCTCCAAAATTGTCCATATAATCAGCCACAAAACAGGCCTTAAAAGAGACAAGAAGATTGAAATAATCCCATGCATCCTATCAGATCACCATGGACTAAGGCTGGTCTTCAATAGCAACAAAAACAACAGAAAGCTCACATACACATGGAAGCTGAACAACTATCTACTCAATAATAACTTGGTTGAGGAAGAAATAAAGAAAGACATTCAAGACTTTTTAGAATTTAATGAAAATGAAGGCACATCATACTAAAACTTATGGTACAAAATGAAAGTAGTGCAAAGAGGAAAACTCAGCTCTGAGTGCCTCCAAAACAAACTGGAGAGTGTGGGACAAAACGCGGGCAGGGTTCCGGGGCCCTAAGCCTCCCTCATGGCAGCCTGGAGTCGGGCAGAGCACTTCTCTCCCAGAGCGCTGTAGTTCCCACCTGTTTGTGACAGTCGCAGTGGTAGAAGTAGGCCCAAGAGAAGACTGAGCTTCATGAAGTAGTTTTATTGATGAAGATGGTGAATCTGGTGCGCTCCCCCAAAAGCCAGGAGGAGTTCCCTTATATAAAAAAGGGGCTGGACTAGGGAGGAAACTTAATTACCTATGTCCCCCGGCCTCATTAATATGCAAATCTCAAGGCAGAGGGCTCTTAGGCACGCCCCTTACCCGTGTCTAACGTGACTAAAGTTCACAGGTGAAATGGAGAGGGCCCTAGGTTCTGGGGTATGGCCACACCTGCAATCTCAGGGTTTCAAGCCAATGTCAACCCTTCTATGGCCGACAGGAGAGAGCATACACTAGCAGCTTAACAGCTTAACACCTGAAAGCTCTAGAACAAAAAGAAGCAAATACACCCAAGAGTAGATGGCAGGAAATAATCAAACTCAGGGCTGAAATCCACTAAATAGAAACAAAGAGAACTATACAAAGAATCAACAAAACCAGGAGCTGGTTCTTTGAGAAAATCAAAAATGAGATAAAACTTTAGCCAGACTAACCAGAGGCATAGAGATGGTATGCAACTTATCAAAATCAAAAATGAAAAGGGAGATAGAACAATAGAAACTGAGGAAATTTAAAAAGTCATCAGATCCTACTACAAAAGCCTATATTCACAACACTGGAAAATCTGGATGAAATGGACAATTTTCTAGACAGATACCAGATACCAAAATTAAATCAGGGTCAGATGAACCATCCAAACAGTTTCATAAACCCTAAAGAAATAGAGGCAGTCATTAAAATTCTCCCAACCAAAAAAAGCCCTGGACCAGATGATTTTAGTTCAGAATTCTATCAGATCTCCAAGAAGACCTAATACCAATACTCTTCAAACTATTATACAAACTAGAAGCAGAAGGAACACTACCCAATTTATTCTATGAAGCCACATTATGCTGCATATTCTCCCTTGGAGATGGAACAGTTTCTGCCTAATCAGGAACTTGTCACAGTTTCCTTTCACAGAGGACTTCTTCATAAGAGATTTTTTCTACTTCTATCATGTTTAATGTTCCAAATAGAATTTAAAAATTGCTTGAGTGCCTATTATTTTAGCTTCAGAAAAGATTATGTATATTTAAGAGGCATTTAACTATTATTTTGATAACTTAAAAATGTCAATACTGAGTTGTATATTTTAAAATTAATTTTATTAGTTTAATTAAAAAAAAGGAATCATACTTTCTTCTAATACTCATTTCAGCCATATTGGCAAAAGGAGAGACGTGAAATCACATATTTCAATTCCTACATGTGAGAGTCAGTTACCTTTTTGAGACTTGGCATTTAATCTGTAAAATGATGCTTTTGAAACATTTTTTTTAACAAAATTTTGTAAATACTAAAAATGTGGGGATTTGCTTTGCAAAGTAGTAATTTTCAGAGATAAATTAACCCATGATTATTTTGTGTTCATAAATGCTGCCCTGAGATTGCGCTCACAGTCAACCCTTAAGGCCATCTGAAATGGTCCTCAACATGAATAGAGCCATTTGTTCTGTAAGGAAGAAATGTGTTTCCTGTAGCTTTGGTTATTACACTTCAGTGGGTTTACTTTCCATTTGATTCTGGTTACAGTAAGATTAATAATGGGATTTCAGCAAGACTAAAATGTGAATTCTCCTGGGATTGGAGAAAAACCACATGCATACAAATGTGTTTAACACTGATCCCACATTATTTATTTTGGCTAATTCTGTAAACTCATGTATAGATGTGCATTCAAGCACCTGTTCCAGAGAGTATTAAGTAGTGACTTAATTTACTTTTCATCATTTTTTATTACTTTATTCTGCCACTTTTAGAAAATGTAAGCCATCATTTCTTTCCTTTATTATCAGACAAAGACAATATGGATAATTGGCTTGAGTGCTGGTCTTTATATAACCAGAAAGAAACAAACTCCTGACTTCTACATTCCCTTTTAACAAATTTGATGATATGGAAATTTAAAACTAATGCTAAAATTACACAATTGACAAATCTCATCTCTAGAAACATTGAGTGGAAACTTCACAATAGATTATCAAAATGCAGGTAAACTGGTTCTGTCTAATGGTAGTTTCTACTAGACTACTGTAATATGTACACTATGTGTTAGCTAATGACCATGTCCTTTTCCCTGAAAGACTTTTATCCTGTGGGTGGGAACTTTAATTCTCATTGTCTTTATATTTAGAAAGTCCTCCAGCCACAATTTACAGACAAAAATCCTATCCATCCCTCAAAGTTTGGCTGGAACATTTCTTTATTCACATATCCTTCCTGATCTTGCCAAGTGGATGTGATATTTATCTCCTGTGAGTCCCCAAAGCACTGTGCATATACCTCTCTCATGGCGCTTAGCTCATTTTGCCTTATGTTTTTGTTATTTGTGACCTTGACATTTTTCCTCCTAGACAGCTGTAGAGTAGGACTGTGTCCTTTTCATTCTTGAAAACTGTTGGAAGAAAATTCTCTTATTTCCTCTAGAAGATTTTTCTCAGAAACTAAGAACAAATTGGTCAATAAAGTCCTATATTTTAGCTTTCAGATAATAAAAATCAATCACAATTATATTTAATAAGAAAAATTTACATATAAGTAGAATTGTATGTTATACATAGGACTGAAGATGCATGTATAGATTATAAAGAAATTTCTGCATTAATCAGGAGGAGAAAAAAGAATGTTGAAGTTCTTGTGTTCTTGAGGATGGGATGATTTGTGTGCTAAGTTGGGCAGTGCAACTGCTATTGTTGGTGAGCCATTTGTTATTTATTTTAGTCACCCCGTAGAGTAGTCATGTAGATGTGATAGACAGTATCTGTACTCATGGGCAGCTTCCCACTCTACATAATTTTGTCTTGTAATTTCTGATTGAGGGTTTATTTTATATCACAGATTTTTCTTCCATAAAGGGCTGTTCACAAATATTATAGATTCCATGTCTTAGTGAGTATAAAATTTTTACTTATTAAATATTTAATTATTTAATAGGGTATAAAAATTAGTTGCTAAAAATTCTGCCTTATCTGGACATTTCTGAGGTTTGATAGATGATCTTTCAGAATGTCATTGCTAAAGATGAACAAGAGTTAACCAGAACAGTAACATGATGGTCAACACATTCTTCAGTGGAATCTTTTGTAAAAGATTCTTTGTATCTTTTACAAAAATATATCCCCAAATTGTATTTCCAGATAACTTAATGAATAGTCTTCTTTTGGGTCTCGTCATCCTCAGTCATTCTTAAAAATTAGAGATGAAGTCTTAGCAACAAATAAATTTCTTTAACTGTATGGTTTCATTTAAATGATATTATAATGAAAACGTCTACATAATGAAAAAAATTGTGACAGAGTGGAGGAAATGTTCGGTTTAATTAGTTCATTTTCGAGAATGATTTTTTGAAGAGCCTGTGCAATGAATGAAGAATGAAGTGATAAAGGGATGGATGTTCTCGTGAGTAGATGAATGTGATTGTGTTATATCCCCCTGTTTGAAAACCTGAGTGCACTAATGATTCTTATATTTTCAGACTACTTTGGTGAAATTGTATAAATAAAGCAAATATAATATATATTTAATTTGACTACTAGTCCAATGCCATTACAGCAAAGGCAGTGCATCCAGAAATAGAATAATACACAGATCTACATTGTTATTCAGAATAATGGGGAAGCTTGTAAATAACTGACTAGTTGTGATTCACTAGTCAGGGATTAAAAAACTCACAGTATTTATTACACTTGTCTGTCAAATGTGCAGTTGCTTAATCTTCATTATGTTTATCTATATTTTGTTATAGCTATCCTAGGTAGACTTATATCTAAAGAAAGGGAAAAGTAGACAAAACAAAACCACCAAAACAAAACCACCCGGAAGTCTACTTTGAGGAGAGTTAAGGGAAAAAAGTAGGTGTATGGAAGGAGTTAGAATTTATAAGTGAACGAGTAACAAAATCTCATTCAAGTTGGGCCAGGACACCTCTTACATCAAAAAACTAAAAGGCCCAGGAAGGGAGCTGCTTACAAAACTTGGCTTTAGCTCCGTGCTAACAGAACCTTTGTTCTAGCAAGGATCTGAATTGAGGAGGTTTTGTTCTGGGTCAGGATAGTGAGGAAAGAAAATCCAAAGGCACATTAGCATCAGAACAGATAGCACAGATGAACAAAGTATTTATGCCAACTCAGAGGGTTTCTCACTCACCCTCATTTGTTGCATGTGCTTGTCTCTAGAGGCCAGAATAATGAAATTAGCACATCAATTTATTTTACTTTTCAAGCAATTAATTCCCTTTTCTTGCCTTATTGCATTAGCTGAATATAAAGGAGATCAGATATAAGAAGCATTTTATGACTTGTACAAATTTTCTATGAGTATCTTAAAATAATTGTAGTAATTCTGGTTCATGTAAGCTTGTAGACATAGGATTGTTTCTATTATTACAGAGTCCACTAATGATTACCTAGTTAAGTAGTAACTAAATTCATTGTCAACCTTGATACAGATTACAAGTGTATAACCATCTGGCACAAAGATTCTTTAGTTACTGTTAAAACAGTAACTCTGGATGTTGTAATATCTTTCTGCATTACTGCCTTCATTGGAATCACCAGTTCAACTCTCAGTACCCTTTGATACTACTCATCCCACCTCAACTCAGTCTCCAGAGATTGGCTATGATGTAGCCTAGAGGATGGATAAGATGTAGGATGTAGGAGGAAAAAGCTTCTTGTACCTATGCTTGGGTAAGTTTGAGCTAGATTGGATTGATAGTAAAAGTACTTACTAAAGAACAGCCCAATTCTCTCCCTTGACATTGTCACGTTTTCACTTTGTGTCCTTTATCTTAGTTATGCTTTCCATTGCTGTGCTAAAATGACAATTTATGGAGGAAAAGTTTATTTTGCTTATACTTCCACATTAGCAAAGAAGTCAGGGCAGGAACTCAAGACAAGAATCTGGAGGAGGATTTGAAGCAGAAGCCATGGAGGAGTGTTGCTTTGGTTTTCTTCATAGTTTGCTCAGGGTTCTTTCTGATAGCACCCAGGACTACTAACCAGGGATGGCACCACCCACAATGGACTTGACCCTCCCACATCAAGCATTAATCAGACAGTATCTCATAAACTTGCATTTAGGAAAACTTATGGAGGTATTTTTGCTATTAGGATTCTCTTTTATGAAATAGACTATAATGTTATAATGAGATAGAGGCAAAACTAGAATAGGAGGATTAAATGGGGAGGAAGCTGGGAGAGTAGGCTAATGGAGGTATTATAGGGATGAATAATTAACACAAATTCTTTAAAAGCCATATGGATATCTTCTACTGTAGACACTATCTGAAATATATACATATGAAAAGGAATTTAAAAGGAGTACCATATAGTGGGGGACACAATGACATGTGTTGTATGTGTATGTGTAACAACAATTAAAATTAAAAGAGGTCATGGATTTGAGAGAGAGCATGGGGTGGGGTATGGGATAGATTGGAGGGAAGAAAGGGCATGGAATATATTTTTATTTAAAAATAGAACAATTAGAAACAAGATACATGGTTTAATTTTATTGTAATGACAATAAAAAATAGAATTGTATGTATTATACTAGTTGACAATAGAGGTAGACTTCAGATGACTAGACAAGGCCTCTGGTCCCAGTGTGCTCTGTGATCCCAGGGAGTGGAAATACTGAATACTAAACATTGGACAAGGAGACAAGGAAGCCAAATAGGATAGAGACTACTGATTTATTAACCTACTTAGGATACTCCTGGGTTCAAGCAGAGAACGATCAATTAAATTGAAGAGTTCTGGAAAGGTAAGTTAAGGACTAATTATTTTCCGGGCTTGGACTTTCAATCTTGCCATCTGGGAGTTGCCCATTCAATTAATCTAAGGAATGATTAAGCCTTAGGGAAAACAGACTCACAATGACCAAGTTCTGATTTTAGCTGGAAACTAGTTTAATAACTTAAAATAGGAAATCCCTCTTCCTAGACGGGAAGTTTACATAAGATCAGAAATAACAAGAACTATAAATCAAGACCAGAAAGCAACTTGTTGAGTATATAGAATTTGAACAAAAAGGGAACCCTAAGGAAAAACCTATCCCAACTGTGTGGGTAGATATGTCCTGCTAACGCTTCTTTCCCTTAACAACAATCTTGATTCTTTTTATCTTAGGGTCCTTCAAAATAATGATTTTCCTCTTCCCTCCCTCCTTTCCTCCTTTCCTCCTTTCCTGCCTCCCTCCCTCCCTCCCTCCCTCCCTCCCTCTCTCCCTCCCTCCCTCCCTCCCTGCCTCCTTTCCTCCCTCCCTCCCTGCCTCCTTCCTCCCTTCCCTAACTCCCTCCTCCCTCCTAACTCCCTCCTCCTCCTTCCTCCTTCCTTCCTTCCTTCCCTTCCTTCCTTCCTTCCTTCCTTCCTTCCTTCCTTCCTTCCTTCTCCTTCCTATGCTTCCCCTCCTTCTCTCTCTTTTCCTCAATTATTACAAATTCTTTCATGGAATACATATTCAGTGAGTACTTGTATCAGTAATAGTTATTAATGAGTGTGTAAGTGTTTGTGAGTGTTGAATAGTGATCTCAGTGCTTTATGGGTTATCTCCTCTACCCTTCTTGTCACTCTATGGGATATATATAACCCCTTTCAATAGAGAAACCATGTAGAGTTTAAATATCATGCTAGGTCACATATTTATGGAGGGTAGGTGGAGATTCCAGGTTCATAGACATTTGATGATTCTGCTCTGTCTCATCTGTTTTCATTTTTAAGAGGTGACTCGAGGAGGTTATGGGAGCTTTGTGTATGCATGGCAGGGGACGCCTGCTCTTTCTGACATCCTGTGGCCTGGAAATCAATTGTTTTAATTAAGAAGGCGGTCTACCATGGCAGTAAAATTGAGACTAAAACAGAGAAACAATCCTAAAACAATATGCCAGTTCAGAGACAGTGGAGCATGTCATGCTCTTCAGATGTTGATTTATGTCTGTTTTTCTTCTTGTTCTTTTTAAGAAATCCACTTTGAAACAAATTTCACATTTGACTGTAATGTGTTGGGATAAGAATCTATATTTATACTTTAGTAAGACTACATTAGAAATTTTATAAATAAAACCCTCCTCCATCTGTTTCTTTACTCTCCCTCCCTCTTCCCATCCCTTTTCCCTTTCCTTCCTTCTTTCCTTCTGTCTTCCTGCCTTCCTCCTCCTTCCTCATCCAGAGGGCTTCTCTCATTGCTTTATCGTGATTGTATAGGATCTACCTTCTTTGGGCTGGGAGAGAGTTCGGTCTCTAAGCTTAAGTCCTGGACTCTCTCAAGTAATTACCACCACTTTCTATTTATGTGTGGACTTAGTGATGAGGACTGCTGTTTTCTGTTGATTTTGATGAGCATGGCAGAGGCATTTACTTGTTGCACTTCCCTTATCTTCTGGTAGACTAGATGCAGCTAGGGTGTGATTCTGAGCACAGGGGCAGCCTGCTTTTGACACCTACCTTTCTTATTATATGGGCTATCATTTTGCTTCTTGAGCCTTAGTGAACATATGTGAAATACTCTTTCATGTATTTATTTCATTGATTCTTTTCCACTTAGATGACTATAAACTACATGTTAAGCACAATGGTTTCCTTTCTGCTATAATTTTTTTAGTTTTATACAAAAATAATACACTTTTGATGTGTTTTTGATACTCTGGCACAAATATAAAGGGATAAATAAGCTTAACAATATAAACTCTTCTCTTTTGTTAAGATCCCAAAGATTTTTTTTCATGAAAACAAAGACTTGTCATGCCATATGAAGGTGAGCATCACATACCTCAGAGCTTTCAACTGATTTTATCTTACTAAAAACAGCACTGCCATTTTCAGGAACACTGAGCTCTGCTATTGGAGCTGCAATTCTGAAGGGACCAGAGGATAGATTTCTAATGGAAAACAATGGTATTTTCAACTGTCAGTGTGTTGAGAAAACTTGCAGCATATGTAAAAATGGAAGAGCCATTTTAACATCCAGGAAGAATGTTTGCATAGACCAAACAAGCTACTCTGTCTAGCAGACAGGACAGAGTACTTAACTTTTTTTTTTTTTTTTTTTTAAATTTCTGCCTGAGGCAATGGAGGGTCACACTCTGCTTTGATGTGTTTCATTCACATAATTCTCAGCCTTTACTCATTTCTTCATAGGAGAGTGGGATCGTTGACACAGTTGAATGGGAAGTGTGTTTCTTATGGTTGTGTGTGTGTGTGTGTGTCACTATATGGCAAACAGATTGAATTTACATGTCTCTTTAATCTCTCTGAAGATTGCTTTTGCATGCAGTGTCTTCTCCTGAGGATTCCTTTTGACTGGCTTGCTGACCAAGGAAAGTACTTAACCTTGATAGAATCATGCATTACTTTCCAGGCCATTTCTTCCTTGGCTTCTGTGGATTTGATTTTCCAGCTTTAAGCATCATGTGACAAGGAGTTAAGGACAGGGTCCATTAATAGAACTGTAGTGGCTTCTGTCAGGCAGGGAAGGCAAAGGGCCCTGGAAGAGGTCTGTCAGATATGTGAGCACTGCCCTGTGCAGTAGAAAGGTCTCCATCTGGACATCTGGCTCCTTTAGTTCCTATGACTGGAGTAAGTTTTCAGTTTCCCTCTGTAAGAAATGAAGAATTAGAGATAATGAGTTTACTGATGAGGTTATTTCTCCATGGTTCTGAGAAGGAAATCACCATTGGTCTTATTATGTTGGTCTTATGTTGGTTCTTGACATCCTGTGTAGGGGTCTGTATGCAGGCAATAACAAACCTGTATTCATTCTTTATCTTTTTCTCATCTGGAAAAGATATTCCTTCAAAGTAGTCTCTAGTTGCAGTTATTCTGTTTGTTCTGTCTTTGCACACAGAGGAAATATTGATGGACATTTGACCAGAGAAGCTATTTGCTGAGAAAAAAAAATGCTTTTGGGGCATCAGAGACTCTTTAGTAGGATCACATACTCTGCTAGGTTCTCAGTGCTTTTAAAGATAAATGCTTCAGCAGTTATGGGAGTGAGTACCCTTCATCATAAGTCTCCTATTTTCCTGGGATTACCCAGGCTTAGTTTGAACATGAAGGTAAGACTCTCTAGTGACTGGGTGGTGTATAGGGTTCAATTTCAATGTTTTGGCCTTTCTTCACCTAACATGCACATGTAGTCTTCTTTACCTTTCTGAGAGGTCCATGGGAAATATGCACTGGGAGTCTCCTATCAGAGCCCCTAGAACAGTGGAACTAACGCAGCTGGGCCTTCTCTAGGCTAAGTTGATAAAAGCCAAGATATCAGCTTCCCATGGGCTGAAAGAAGCAAAAGTCTTATTGCATTCACAGTGAGCTTGTCTTCAGGATGACAGACTTGGTGTTCCACTCTGCTCTAAAGTCACAGGATACTTAGGTGATATAAGAGATGGCTTACATGAATATGGAAATCAGTTTTTTACTTTTTGTAACAAGTATCACCTGTAGTAAGTATGTCTTTTCCTATTACCATTAAGTTAACATGTTTCCTGCCTTATAGTTGAATATGTAATGTTTTAATTTTTACAAGAAGCATATTTTCCTGCTTAATGTATCAGTGTTACTTAATATAGGACATACTTTAGAAAATTAACGTTTTTAAGAACCAGGAAATGTCCCTTTTAATTTGTGAACTCCTGTAATTGTGCTGCCACAGCAGATTTTAATTATGATGCCATTAGGAAGGTAAAGTGGTTTATTTAGGCTAACTAGAGAGCTAACCTGATTAGGGTTTGTGCAATCATGAGCTAATTTATCCTAATCTCTTTTATTCAGAAACTTCTAATTTAGTTATAAAAATATAGCTGGAGGATCAGGATGCCAAAACGCTGCCCTAGAGTGTTCGCTCTTTCAAAAGCTGTAAAAGGATGAGTATGACTTCAAGGTGTACTAGCTTTAGATGCTTCTTTATTTTCAATGGCAGCTGGGAGAATTGTTTGAATTGGGAATAGAAACAGATTCTTCAGCTCTTTTGTGCTGAGTTTTAAATGGTGCTATGAAGAGAAATAGTTCATCATGTAAAAAATAATTAGAAACGATGTCCACATTGCAAAATGAAAGATGCATAGAAAAAAAAGAAAGGATCAAGATCTTTAAGGCCTTAAAAAATACTGTAACAGAAAAAATATGAATGAAAATGAGAAATGAACTGCACACATAAAATCTTTGCAGCTTATTGTTATACAGAGTTTGCTGTTGAACTCTTCTGTTGAGTTCAGACAATTATTTTCCATTACTGAGTAAACATGTAGTTAACAGAAT
This sequence comes from Mastomys natalensis, assembly GCA_021653895.1. NCBI lineage: Eukaryota > Metazoa > Chordata > Mammalia > Rodentia > Muridae > Mastomys > Mastomys natalensis. The sequence goes on along the minus strand of JAJTUV010001191.1, from coordinate 816,303 downwards.
TATGTGCTGTCTCCAGTGCTGGATGAAATGGTGCCTAAAGTACAAGAACAATCCCAGAGTCTTTCTATTAAGATAAAAAAAATTAAAAAAAAGAAAGGATATTGTGTGAAATTAAATAAACATTCAATTTATCACATTTATGTTGATGAAAATAGAAAGTTCTGGGTACACTCAAATACAGTACAGCATTATTTATGGACCAGTTAAAAGTGGCATAGTTTAAGTCTTAAGAAGATAGAAATATTATGTTTCATAGTTTAAGACTATACCCTCTCAACAAAAAATGAAACACGTTGTAGGCGTTGGGCAGTCTGTCGTCCAGAACATGTAGCACTGGATATGAGGCCTAAGTCCTCTTCCATTTCTCTTGGTCATCCTATCCAAAGTATTTTGGCAGATTTAGGCTTTTAAGGGTATGTATGTATGTATGTATGCATGCGCATGTATGTATTTAAAAAGATTGGTTAGGAGTAGCACATACCTCCCACCCCAAATTTATTTCTCATTGCACAGAGAAGAATTGGTGCCATAGACTAGAAATGTGTTTCAATTTGTATTTCCTTTATACCATTGTAGCTTAAAACAGAGTATACTCCCTGAAATTGGAGTTGTCCTATCCATTCCCTTGGGATGTCTTCAGTTCTATTTTACTGTACTGATTTGATGTCAGTGACCTTTTCCAAGTCACTTGGATCAATGTACAATTTCAGAGTTAATTATAAGAAATGAGCTAAAATGGAAATATTTTTCTAAAATATGATATTCCTAGTGCACTTCTTAGGCTTGAAAACAATTTTTATTGTAGTTATTTCATTTTGTAAATATGAGTGCCAGGCACTCCTGCTTGGTAATGTGTAATGTGAGTATACACATATTCTATTTATCGTGTATGTTGTGTTTACTTTTGATTTCTATGGTGATGATTCAAATAAGTACAGTTTTATATTTTCGTATAAGCTCTATAGATAATTCATGCCTTTAGCTTATAACCAATTATTCATAATACTTCAGTTATTTTAATTTATTTTAATTATTTAAACATAGTTCCACAAAGTTTTGGCCTTTATATTTTGTTCCATTGTTTTTTATTGCTTTAGTGCAACTATCATCATCGTCATTATCAACACACCACCAGCATCATCATTTTGGTTTATACCCACTTGTGCCTTTTATGCTCTAGCATTCTGTTACCCAACCTTGCTCCATCAGTCCCTAGCTCCACAACTGCCTCTCTTCCTTCCTTGAGATAGGGTATTGTTACATTACCTAGGCTGGCCTTGAATTTATAATCCTGCCACATTCTTCTAAGTGCTGGGATTTCAGGAAGGTGCTACCACAGGCATCCTCTTGGGGCTAGAGATGGCTTAGTGGTTAAGAGCGAATAATACTCTGTCAGAGGACCTGAGTGTGGATTTGACCCTTGCTCTGCTACTTACTGTCTGTGGATCTGTAAGGAAATCACTTTTCTTCTTGAGCCTCTGTTATTATCATCTATGAATGGGTATTTTGAGGCTTTGAATGAATTTCCAGTGAAAAAATATCTTGATGGTACCTAGATCATATTACTACCACATTAACAGTTCTGTTTGTTATTATTTAATTTTTGTGTGATTTGCTTTCAGACAGGTTAAGTCATGTGCATGCCTGATCTTGGATCTCACATTCATGCAACACACCCATGTTATCCTTATAGGCACCTTAAAGTTTTGGCGTATTTTGACTTAATAGATAGGTGTTTAGTATGTTAGTTTCCTTTGTTACTCTCGTATTCACTAATATATTTATATTTATCAATTTTTGACATATGATTTGAATTAAAAAATATTTTATCTGAGGGTAATCAATAGCATTGTCAATGCTTGTAATGTTTGAGAGGTCTATGGACTCCTTTGGCTAAGAACTCAAAAGATGTAACCCATTCTGGTACTGGGTTTTGATTTGATAGTATATGATATTTGTTGGCCATTATCTCCTCTGTATATGTAGTGACTTAAGTCATATTTATAATTTTAGGAGTTTAAATGGTGGTTTTTATCTAGCTCTTCAAGTCCTATTATTTTTATCTTCCACAATTTTCCTGCTGTAACTTTCCAACCCATTTAAATTTCTATTCTGGATGGGGCTATCCAATAGCAGCTGTATATGGAGTAGTCTTCTAAAAAAAGTTGTTCAGTTATCATGGAATTTATTTTTTTTATCTCTAGTATCAGTTGCAACCATTCATGAGAATTTTTGTATGTATATCATGAGGATACTGGACTATAACCTTATATTTTTGTGGGTTTACACTTGATTTCATATTTCAATATTATTTGTTGTGAAGGAGCTTATTGTGTCTGAAATTTTTTTAAACTAACTCAAAAAGTATTGCTTGTTTAGAGGCTCTAATTCTTGTATAAGTTATCTACCTTGTATTGCTGTTGTTTCTTTCATTTATTCTGTTTGAATGCTTTTTAATTTTATTGCTGAAATAAAAAAATAAAAAAAAATAAAAATAAAAAAAAATAAATTTCCTATTCTGGTTACTTATTTATTTCTTTGTTTATATTCTATTCCTCCTTCCTTGGGAGATCCCCTCCCTCTTTCTAGTCCCTTACTTGCTATCTAACCTTTGTGGATATTCTTAAGAAACATAAATATTTAAATATTTAAAGTTAACAGCAACATATAAGAGAAAATATGCAGTATTCATCTTTTGGGGTTCTGGGTCAGTTCATTAGAATGGTTGTTTATAATTCCACTTATTTCCTTCCAAATTTCATGTTTCTTAGCATCTGAATAATATTCCATCATGTAAATGTAACACATCTTTTATTATTCATTCATCAGTTGATAGACATTTAGGTTGTTTTCGATTTCTGGCTATTATGACTAGAGCAGCTAGACTAGGAACCTGTATTTGACATATGTTCCTGACCACCTTTGCTTACCTATATCCCAGATGAGATAAGCTGCCTTGCCTCAAGAATTTAGACCTTGTGGGACAGAGAATCAAAAAGAGAAGTTATAATGACTTGTATTTTTCTTAAATGTGATTAGTTATTCAGATATAATCATGGACTGGTCTAGAAACCAATCCAATATTGGAACTAACAGTCTTCATTTAGTAGGCAGTTTCTGGACATTTTCAGAGACATATTTGAAAGTTAGCTGCAGTTGTCTATGATGTTATGTTAGCAAGTGATAAAGTTGGGACAAGATCTGGATTTCAGATAAGTATTAGTGCATGTGCTAAGACTCTTAATTGTCATGTTAAAATTACTTTTGTTTCTTCTACAGTATTTAATGTAAGTTGTATTGATTGTACACTTTCTAATTGTATTAGTGTGTTGAAACCTGGCATGTCTGTTATTGGGGGGTGGTCTATCAACCAGCTTTTGTTTTATTGCCCTGAGTATTACAGGACCTTGGTATTCTGAAAAAAGCTTGCAAGTACTGAAGAAGTGAGTCAGGCTTTAAGCAGAAGCAAGAGGGTAGTGGGCTTGATTATTGCTAGTATAACAGCTTTAATTACATTAATTGGAGCACCACTGCTTATGCAATTGCTTTGACACAAGAAGTTAAGACAGCTACTTTCGTTAATCATTTAGCAAAAAAATGGTACTAATGTATTGAGTATACAAGAGGATTTAGAAGGCTTTGGAACAACGGATTGATGCTCTTTATCCTATTCAAATTGTTGGAAGGAGGTTCAGAGTTTAAGAGTAAGGAGCCATCCTGAGTGTCATGCCAAATACTAATAGATTTGTGTTACTTCTAAAATTTACAATGATAGTCATTATAATTAGGAAAATGTTTAAAGACACCTGCAGGGTATTTGACATAATTCTAACACTTCTCTGGATGTTTGAACTTTGTATAGTGAGATTATGAATTTAAAGAATGCTGCTCTGCTGAGTTTTTTTTTCCCTTGGTTTTTTAAGACAGGGTTTCTCTGTATAGCTCTGGCTGTCCTGGAACTCTGCTGAGTTTTGATGCGGCAGATACTGCTGACAAAATTATCCATGACCTGAGGTCATTATTTCCATTTTGGCCCAGCTTCAAGAATGACATATATAGCTTGATCATTGTAGTCCTTTTTGTCATGGGAATACTTTTATTCCTGCCCATCATGTTAAAGCTTGTCTTTAACAAATCAACATATTGGCAGCCAAAATACATGGCTTGAACCTGAAAATGGACCCCCAGACAGAGTTATTAATTTAACAGGCTCGCAAGCCAAGGACTGGTAAGATTCTGTATAGAACCTTACCAACTGAGACAGAAGTGCATTGCTTTTGATAATGCATAGTCCAGGATGGATAAGGAAGGCATTCTTGTCAGAACGACCTAAGATAGGCTCAGTCTTGTTTGTGAAATAAAAAAGAGGGAGATGTGGAGAGCTTTTGGAGCTGCTTGGCAGGAATATGACATTGGCCAAAGACAAGGAAATGGGCTTCAGGAGGAATATGACATTAGGCTAGAACAAAGAAATAATTTCAGGCAGGAATCTAAATCTTAGTCTAGAACAGAGAAGAAGACTTCAGGCATGAAAATGACTTTGGTCTAGGACAGAGAAGTAGGCTCAGATATTTTGGTCATCCTGATAAACCCTTAGAAACAGTGATCAGAGGTGTGATCACAGTACTTTGTTTATTGTCTTGCTTGTTCTTTGACTATTTGTGTTTATTGTCTTGCTTGTTCCTTTACTATTTGCATCTATTGTCTTACTGGTTCCTCAACCTAGAATTGACCTTAATACTTGCATGTAATTAAAATGGTCTAAAATTAGATTGGGAAAAAATAAAAAAATAAAAATAAAATAGTAAAAAAGAATAGAGCAGCAGTGGACATGGATGAACAAATGCCTCTATAGTAAGATATAGTTTTTTGGGTATATGCCTTAGAGTGCCATAGCTGGATTTTGAAGTAGACATATTTTTATCTTTCTGAGGGACCACACACTGATTCTATAGGGGCCTTAACACTGCCTGATAGTAAGGTCCCATTGCTGAAGACACCACTTATTTGTGATACTCAACATGGAGAGATTGATTTGGTGCCTAACCAGAAGCTTCAGCTCTACTGACTAGCATTCACAGTTCTTGAAGTTATTCATGCTACTATAGGAGAAAATTAATCTTGTTTCTTTTGGCTACAAATCCTGCAACTTATAGCATTGGCCTGCCTACAAAATATACTAGTGTAATAGTGGGATAAAGGTTATTAAAGTAACCAAACACTTTATAATTTGATTTAAGATCTATGCTACGAGAGGGAACCAATTGCTGCCACTATTAAAGAGACTAAATGAGACTAGATAGGTCATGGTTTTAAGGGGAAACTATTAATTATTCTGTTAAAGGACCATGGCAATAAAATGACTGCTAATGGCACATTGCTGTATCCTTAGATCAGTGCATCATTCGATCTTCATCAGAGAAGCTTCTTATTGTAGTAGAAGGTAATAACTCAGAGAACCACAAATAGAAAATGTATAAAGAGTAAGAGATGTTGGCACACTTAACCCTAAATGGGATGTCTGTTTCAAACTCCTCCCAGGGAATAGATATTTATGTGGAAGAGAAAGAAAAAAAAGATAAGATCTAGGAGTGGTAGTTGATTTCTAGGAAACAGACTCTTTCAGATATATCAGGGCTTATACACATATGAACTCACAGAGTCTGTGACAACTGTATAACTTCAAGTCAGACAAATTCCAGTACTGAGAAAAGGAAATGGTCACAAAGTCCCACTCCTAACCAAGTAACTGTTTGCAATTGGTAGTTGCTGGAGTAGGGAAAAAATCTGTTTTCTCTAATGAAATGGCACTGATATATCAATCCCTGCTTCATGTTTAGGAGTACTTGAACAACAGGATCTATGTTTTTCTGTGTACATTTTTTGAGTAACAGTTTGGTGTTTTTCATCTATTTGGTTTTCGTTTTGTTTTCTTGTTTGAGAGAGGGAGAAAGAACATGAAGTTGGGTGGTAGGGAGGAGAGAGGATCTGGGAGGACTTCAGAGAGGAGAGAGAATGTGATCAAATGCATTGTATGAAAACATTTAACGATGTTTCTGTTTTCTTTTAAAATTTTTGTTGTATTGTTTGTTCTTAGTGATTTTTGAGTATATATGCATGCTTTACCCCCTTCTGAAATTAAATTTGTTATTTGATAAGGTAACATGTATATAATGTATTCTTTTTATTTCCACTCTGTGCTCTTTTACCTCCTTCTTTATCCTTCTCAGCACCTCTCCAAGTCTTTTTGCCATGTTCTTGTCTTATTGCTTTGTTTTGTGATCCACTGAGTTTAATCAGTGGTGTCTGCATGAAGATAGACATGAAACTGTCTACTGGAGTCACGAGAAGGATTTAGTTCAGCTTATTGTCCAGCATGGAGGAGTAAAGTCCTGTAAACTCCTCTCTAGTCCATTATTCATTGATGACAGGCCAGTCTTACCCAGGTTCACTAATATCTAAATTGGTGTAGAATCAAGAGTGCCATGGCTATGTAGGCCTCGGAGATAGCATTTTGCAGCCCTTCTCTCCACTATTTCGTGGCTCATACATTCCTAACATGTCCTCCTCTATAATATCCCTGAGGTCTAGAGGGCATGATAGAATACAGTCTTATTTAGGGTATAGTACTCAACTCATGTCAAGACATAGAGTGGCTCTGTACTCATCACCCTACATAGCAAAGAGAAGCTTCAATACAGAGAATAGCATTTATCATAACTATAAAAATAAATATTTAGTAGATAGTTTGGAACATATCAGTTTAGTTACACAATAATAGTAAGTTCCCCTTTTGGGCCTTATACCCACTTAGTCATGTAATTTTGACTGGGTTCACATGGCTGACATGAATTCTATGGAATGGGCCTCAAATTTAATCAGAGACCAATTGGTTACCTCTATAACAGTCATGTTACAGCTATACACACATCTTGTCTGATAGCTTGCATTGTTCTTCCTAGGGTTCACAACTGCTTAGGACTGTTGATGCCTTTCCTCCCTCAGCAGCCTGCACAGCACTTTCTCCTACTGTGAAAGCAAGCAGGGAGGAAGCTTTTAGCTCAGTTCCAAATGTATAGTGTCTTCAACACTGGGGTCCTTTCCTTTCTTCTGGCAGAGAACCAAGAGGAAAGCTAGAGTCTGACTCAGTTTGGGAACCTCAGGTACTAACCCACACCTGGCACTGAGGTTTTTGCTTAATTATCCCTAAGCTTTAGAAACAACATTATCCAACAATGTAGGACATTTCCCTTCTGATTCTTTAAAACACACATCACTTAATTGGCTTACAAAGTACACTTCCATATGAGATTTTTTTTGTTATCTATATTTTGGTTAATCCTCTCCCATCCATCTTTGTCTCTCCATTACCCACATTTCGCTCCATGAATGAACCTTTCCCCCTACAGTATACTCTTATTTCTTTTCCTTTTACCCGTTACTTTTTACTACCTTTTACTACCTCTCCCAATGTCTCCTTCTGGTTTCCTTACTTCCACAGGTGCTCCAACTTAAAGTCACAAAACTAGTGGGTTGAAGCTAGGATCCCCATGGGAGAGAGTATGAGGCATTTGTCTTTTTTGGCCTGGTTACGTCACGCAGTATAATTTTTTCCAGTTTCATCCAAATTACATATTGCAAGTAACTTGAAAATTTAATAAGTTTTATTTTTCCTTATAGCTTTATAAAATTCTGTTGCATATAAGTGCCACATTTTCATTATCCATTCTTCAGTTGATGAGTGTTTGGCTGATCCCACTTCCTAGCCATTGTGAATAAAGCTGTAATTAACAACCATGTAGTAGGATATAGAGACCTTTAGGTATGTGTCTTGAGGGGGTATTCTCCAGTATGTATGAGTGATGGGTTTTATGCACCTTACATAATTTTATGTTGCCTTTCTGCTGTCTGAACCAGTGCAAGAAAGTGAGCATATAGAATTCACGAGAAGTATTCTTCCCCTAATGAAAAGTTAGATGATTTGTTCCATCCCATATGTCCCATGATGGATGAGTAATCTAGGCCAACTTGCCTTTAAAAATTTGCAGAATGGTGAAGGCTTGATGTCCCAGTGTAGGAGAATGCTAGGGCAGTGAGGCAAGAGTGGGTGAGTGGCTAGGGGAGCACTTTCATAGAAGCAGGGGGAGAGGAATGGGATAGGGGATTTGTGGAGGGGAAACCAGGGAAGGGAATAACATTTGAAATGTAAATAAATAAAATATTCAATAAAAATTGCAAAAAAAAGCATTAGGAAAAAATTTGCAGTGTGAAATTTCCATATTATTGAAAAGTAATCATCAAGATTTGCCTAGATTTAATTAATTTCACCATATATTAGGTAAAGTTTTTGCTTAACAGATTTGTATTTTTACTTAGCTCATTATTTTTATTTAATGTACCACTCTGATTAATCTAAATGAATATAGACAGGCTAAATATCACCTCTTACTTCTTACTAATCTGTTGACATAGGCAATGGGCCATGTACTGTGAAAAAGCTGAAGAGGCTATGTTATTAATTATGTTGGCCAAAAAAGGGGCAGGCCTTTCTTCCCGCCTTTTGATTGAAGCCTCATCTACTTTTGGCATCCCTGTTCAATGTTCATTTGTCTTTCCTGTGCTAGTGTCATAGGGATAACAAATGTGTAATTTCTTCTTCTCAGGTAGAAGTACAGGGTACCAGCAAGGTTGCTTCCCAAGTTTATTTTGTGGTTTTCCCAACCCACAAATTGTATCACTCAGGCCAGAGACCTGAACCCTAATGGTTATCCATGTGCCCATTCTTGGCTTATTTCCTACCAGATATGATTTAGACACAGACTACTTAATTTTTATTGATGCATCTGCTTAACTTCTTAGTAAGACAGAATTGGAGGATAAACTTATGATCAGAGTGGACAAAATGCATTGTTTAAGAGAGTTTCCTATACCTAACACTAACCAAGTACACATCAGACAAGTAGCTGGTTTCCACTCTTCATCTTTGTAAGACAGGGTGAACTGCTCTAGTAATAGCCACCACAGTCACACCCAGCAGAAGTCTCTCATGGAATGCAGTTGTTTTATCTTATTTGTTTAGATTTTTTTTTCTCTAACGTTATTTGTAGGTTGAATTTTCAACAAATACTTTCTATAGTTTTGTTCTTTGGAGGAATGGCACACTGATCTTCATGTGCTCTTCCTTTTCAGTTTTGCCTGGCTACATTTTAGTACTTCATATGGCACTATGATTCCTGCAACTCAGTCTGAACTATACAGAATTAAGTATTGTTTTAGATTTTAGTGAGATGTTTGCTCCTTATTCTTTTGTTTAATGAAATTGTTAATTTTTCTTTAGCTCACTTTTTCTCATTGTAGAGATTTTAGAGTGTTTAATTGCTCAGAAAGCATAAATGAACAATTCTTAAAATTCACTTGATTTTCTGCTATGTTCTCTCTACACATTGAATTTATACTCTTTTGTGATTCAGAATGTCTTCATGAGTATTATTTTATCTTTGTATATTTGTTCATTCTTAGGTGGTAAAGAGTTCTTCTAACTTACTTTTTATCTCATAAAAATACACAGCATGGTTAGGTTCCTTTTGAGTTTTGTTAACATTCTTCTGTATGGCATACAAGTTATTCCTTAAGATTTAAAATTGAATAACTAGGTAACATACGTTTATATTTGCGATGCGGTCATTTGGAAGAAGTTATAGACACAGCAAGCCACATAGAGGGAACTCCCCTCGGCTTGGTTTACAGTCTGTCTGTCGAGAAGCTGCTGTTTTACACTCCAGCTTTCCATAGCTGGTTTCTTTTTCTTATGGTTTTCCATCAAGAGTATTGCTTGTCTATGTCTGGCCTCCTTCCTGGAGATTCTCCCAGCTGTTTCAGGCGTCCCCTTTACTTTATTTGGGAAAGTCAAATTTCTAACTCACTTCATCCACCAGAACAAACACCAGATGTATTAAAGATTTACATATTTAAAAAACTTCATAAGTCTTAAAATATGGAAAATCACTTATATACTATTTGGAGAAGGGTGTTCTTTAACTTCAATGCAGAAGGAATTGAAGTAGACAGATTTAGCTATTTAAGATACTACGTTATGCAGGAGAGGACTCATTTTGTGTGTACTGTGCTTTCTCTAGAAGTTTCAAAGTTTCAAGTCTTACATTGAAGCCTTTTGATACATTTTGAATCTATTATGTTCAGGGTGAGAAATAATGATCTAGTTTAATTTTATATAGCCATAAGTTCAGGGCCCTCACACCATTTATTGAAGAGGTGTTATTTCCCTCCAATGTATGTTTTTTGACCCTTTGTTGAAAATATCATGTGTTCTGTTAATTTTTTAAAAATTAATAGTATCTTGGGAAGAGAAAATTCCCAACTGTGATGCTCTCTTTAGATTGCTCAGTAGGCATGTCTGTGTGGAAATTTTCTTACTACTTTTTGATATAGGATGGTCAGTTCAGGTGGGCCTGAACTGTATTTAAAAAGTATCTGAGAAAGCCAGAGAAGCAAGCCTGTAAACTGCATGTCTCTAGTCTCTGCTTCAGTTTCTGGTTCCAGGTTCAACTGTCTTGGGTTCCTGCCATAGCTTTCCTCAGTAATGGATTAGAATGCATAAGACAAAGAAATCCTTTCTTCTTCCACTTACATTTATTGCAAAATTTTACCACAATAGAACCAGAAGTAGGACCATTGGTAACTGTGTGTTTATATCTGATTCCTCTGTATTTCACTGGTCTATATTTCTGATTTGTATTCCATTCTTACTTACAGAATCAAAAACAGAAACATAAATAACATTAAACATTGTAAGGCCTCTTTGTTAAACATTCTCCTTAGAATTGTTTTGTCTAATTGTGATCTTTAATGATTCAATATGAATTTTATGTGAGTGTTTTTATTCTATTTGTTTTTTGTTATTTTGTTTATTTTTATTTGTTTCTACTTTGTAGCATGTGGTTAGATTTTTGGTAAGGGTTACATTATATCTGTAGATTTTTGGAATATTGTCATTTGTATGAGATTGATTTTGCCAGTCCATGAGCATGGGAGGAATTTTATTGTCAAGGGTTATCTTTACTTTCTTTGATCCTTAACGTTTTCTTGTAGACATATTTTACTTCTCTAGATAGATTTATTTCTAGATATTTTATCTTAAAAAAGTATGATAAATGTGATTTTATACATAATTTCTTTTTTAGTAAGTTCATAGTTGTTACATTAAGGCTATTAATTTTTATATGTAGAAGTTGTATCTTACTAATGCTCTTCTGAAAGTATTTATTAGCACTAAAAGATTCCTAGCATAGTCATTAGAGTCATACCACCTGCAAATAAGGGTACCGTAGCTTCTTTCTTTCCCGCTTACACCCCCTTTCCTGTCTCCTATGCTTTGCTCTAGCAAAGACTTTAGTGCTACCTATATTAAGTGAGGTGAGAGTTGGTACTCTTATTTGACTCTTCATTTTATGGTCATGTTTTTAGTTTTGTCCCCATTACATATAGTGTTGGCTGTAGTTTTGTGTATATATATATGATATATATATCATATATATATATATCTCACTTAATACATAGATATATATATTCCTTATATTATTAGTTTTTCAGAGACTTTATCAAGAAGTGACACTGATCATTATGATAGGCTTTTTCTGTGTCTATCGAATTGATCATGTGAATTCTATCCTCAAGTCTATATGCACTGAACTACATTTATCCATTTATATTTGTTGAACCAACTTTGCCTCCCTGGGCTGCAATCAGCTTGATCATGGTGTGTGGTCTTAGTGTATTATTGTTTATAATATATATCTTGTATATGTTATATATTATAATATATAGCACACACATAATATATGTATATATTTGAGACAGGGTCTCACATTTTAGCTTTGGCTGGCCTGGAACTCACTGTGTAGATCAGGATGGCCTCAAACCATCATAGAAACCAGCCTCATAAGACTGATGTTCTTAAATATGATTTTGCAAGAATTTTATTGAAAAATTTTAAATCTGTGTTCATGAGGGGAAATTGTCTATAATACTTTTAACATATCTTTTCTAGTTTGGGAATTAGTCTAAGACTGAATTCATAGAATGAATTTAATAGTATTCCTTCCTTTCTTTCAAATGGTTTGCTTATATTTATTTATTTTATACATGTGTATTTTGCCTGCATATATGTATGCCACATGTGTGCCTGATTCCTGCAGATGTCAGAAAAGGACAGAAAGAACACAGGAACAGATAATTTCTGGTGAAATAAACTGCTAAAAGGACCAGAGGAACAATGCCCTGTACATTGTTTTTCCTAGTTAGTTATTCCTCTTAAAGCTTATTATTTTCTTTTGCCAAGAGTAACTTCATTTTCAGTGGTCAGGCCAAGTTGTTATTTCATTTTGTTTATACTTTATTATACACAGTTACCTAAGGCCATTTTATGCAAATTTATGATACATTGTATAATAACTTAGAGAACATTTCTCCCATATCCTACTACCTTCCTTTCTTCCTTCCTTCCCTCTCCCTTGTCTTGGTTCCCCAGACAGCTTTGCCTCTGCTTTTATGTTCTCTGTTCATTTACGATTTTTATCTACCTTTACATAGAGTCTATGACATGCAAATAAGACTTTTTGAAACTGATTTAATTTGTTTAATATGATTATGTTTGCTTTTATTCATTTTTCCTGCAGACAATATAGCTCCATTATTGTTTGCAGTTAACTAGTTACACTGTACATGCAAACCCAAGTTTCTTTATGTATTCTTCTCAGGGATGGACACCTAGGTTGGTTCTCTAACTAAACCGTTGTGTTTGGTCACAGAGAAGGTATCTTGAGGAACATCGTGTTGATTTCCACAGCGGGTGGATGACTTTTGTCCCTACCAGCAATGTGACCATTGCCTTTTGTCTGCATAGTCGCCACCATTTGTTCTTGTTTGTTTTCCTGATGAATGCCATTCTGACTGGAATTAGAATGTCATACAAATTATCTGATGACTGATGATATTGACAAGACTTTTATGTTGATTAGCTGTGTGTACCCCATAATTTGCTCAGTTCAGCCATTTTGTTTTACTGGGCATTTGCTCTAAGGACTTTAAATCAATGTATCCCAGAGATACTTACAAATCAGCATTTGTTCCAGGCCTATTTATTATAGTGACATTATTGAACTAACCTGCTCAGATAACTAGTTCATCTATTGATTCAGATGTTTCTTTATTTGGTGCATGTTTGCTCTTACTTTTTGCATTTTTGAGAGGTTCTTCTTCTTTCAGATGCGTGGGTTGCAATGATTAGTGAAAATGCCTCCCATGTTTTCTAAGGCCATCTCTTCTAATTGTTTTCTTTCCTATGCAGAAGATTTATTTATTTATTTATTAAACTCCAGATTTTTTCCCCTCCCAGTCCACCCTCCTTCAACTGTTCCACATGATATAACTCCTCCCCTGTCTCCATGAGGATGCCCCCCTAAGCACCCCATCTAACCAGATCTCTGAACTCCCTGGGACCTCCAGTCTCTTGAGAGTTAGGTGCATCTTCTCTGACTAAACCCAGACCCTGCATTCCTCTGCTGTATATGTGTTGGGGGCCTCCTATCAGCTGGTGTGTGCTGCCTGGTTGGTGGTCCAGTGTTTGGGAGATCTCTGGGCTCAAGTTTAATTGAGACTGCTGATCCTCCTTCAGGGTCACCCTCCTCTTCAGCTTCTTCCAGCTTTTCCCTAATTCAATCCCAGGGGTCAGCAGCTTCTGTCCATTGGTTGGGTGAAAATATCTGCATCTGACTCTTTCAGCTGCTTGTTGGGTGTTTCGGAGGACAGTCATGATAGGTCCCTTTTCTAAGTGCTATAGCTTCAGTAATAGTGTCAGGCCTTGGGGCCTCTCCTTGAGCTGGATCCCACTTTGGGCCTGTCGTTGGACCTTCTTTTCCTCAGGCTCCTCTCCATTTCCATCCCTGCAGTTCTTTCAGACAGGAACAATTATGGGTCAGAGTTTTGACTGTGGGATAGCAAGTCTATCCTTCTTCACTTAACGCTCTGTCTTTCTGCTGGAGGTGAGCTTTATAAGGTCTCTCTCCCCACTGTAGGACATTTCATCTAAGGTCCCTCCCATTGAGCCCTGTGAGTCTCTCACCTCCCAAGTCTGTGGTACAGTCTGGAGGGTCGGTCCTCCCAACCTCCAACCTCTATAGATTGCCTGTTTCCATTCTTTCTGCTGGCCCTCAGGGCTTCAGTCCTTCTCCCCAAGGAATCCCAGATCATATCCCACTCTTCCCCCAACCCCCATCCATTTTTCCTCCCATGTCCCTCCCTCCCTCCCCTCTTGTGATTGCTTTCTTCCCCCTCCCAAGCGTGACTGAGGCATCCTCACTTGGGCCCTTCAGCTTGTTAAACTTTTTGAGTTCTGTGGACTGTATCTTGGGTATTCTGTATTTTTTTTTTTTTTTGCTAATATCCACTTATTAATGAGTACATACCATGCATGTCCTTTTGGTTCTGAGTTACCTCACTCAGGATGATATTTTCTAGTTCTATCCATTTGCCTGCAAAACTAAGGATGTCCTCATTCTAAATAGCTGAGTAGTATTTCATTGTATAAATGGACTACATTTTCTGTATCCATTCTTCTGTCATAGGACATCTGGGTTGTTTCCAGCTTCTGGCTATCACAAGCAAGGCCATTATGAACATAGTGGAACATGTGCCCCTGTGGCATGGTAGGGCATCTTTTGGGTATATTCCCAAGAGCAAGAGTGGTATAGCTGGGTCTTCAGGTAGATCTATTTCTAATTTTCTGAGGAACCTCTAGATTGATTTCCAGAGTGGTTGTACCAGTTTGCAATCTCACTAGCAATGGAGGAGTGTTCCTCTTTCTCCACATCCTTGCCAACATGTGTTGTCACCTGAGGTGTTGATCTTAGTCATTCTACTTGATGTAAGATAGAATCAAGGAAAATAGTCGTGAATTCCTGAAGACACTAGAGTATTTATAATGACGTTTAATGTCTGATCTATTTGTTCTTATGGTCACATTGGTTTCATTTTAGATAAAGGAATGGAACCTGTTAAGTTTCATTAATTTAATTAAGCCTTTAGTATTAAATTTTATACTCATTCCTATAAAGAGACAACTGTACATTTACTATTTGTTTTTTGGATATTTAATTTAAAAATTTACAGGCTGTACTATTTTATTAATTGGGCTCAGGATGAGTATTTACAAGTAAAACAGTATAAATTAAAAAAAAAAGATAGAATCTCAGGGTTGTTTTGATTTGTATTTCTCTGATCACTAAGGACGTTGAATATTTCTTTAGGTGCTTCTCAGCCATTTGAGATTCCTCTGTTGTGAATTCTCTGTTTAGTTCTATATCCCATTTTTTGAGTGAGTTGTTTGGTTTTTTGGTGGTTAGGTTCTTGAGTTCTTGTATATTTTGAATATTAGCCCTCTATCAGATGTGGGGCTGATGAAGAATTTTTTCCCAATCTGTAGGTTGTGGATTTGTCCTACTGACTATGTCCTGTGCCTTACAGAAGCTTTACAATTTCATGAGGTCCCATTTATCAATTCTTCATCTTAGAGCATGAGCCACTGGAATTCTGTTTAGGAAATTTCTCCCTGTGCCAATGAGTTCAAGACTCTTTCCCACTCTCTCTTCTGTAAGATTCAGTGTGTCTGGTTTTATGTTGAGGTCCTTGATCCACTTGGACTTTAGCTTTGTGCAAGATGACAAATATGAGTCTATTTTCATTTTTCTATATATAGACACATAATTGGACCAGCACCATTTATTGAAGATGATTTCTTTTTTCCATTATATATGTTTGGCCTCTTTGTCAAAGATCAAATTTCTGTAAGTGTATAGTTTTATTTCTGTGTCTTCAATTCTATTCCATTAATCTTCCTGCCTGTCTCTGTATCAATACCATTCAGTTTTTATCATTATTTCTCTGTAGTAAAGCTTGAGGTCAAGGATGGTGATTCCCCAGCTGTTCTTTTATTGTTAAGAATTGTTTTCGCTATTCCTGTTTTTTTTTTTTACCTTTCCAGATGAATTTGAGAATTGCTCTTTCCATCTCTTTGAAGGATTGTTTTGGGATTTTGATGGGGATTATATTGAATCTGTAGATTCCCATTAGGAATCCCAATCTGTAGGATGACCATTAGATTTCATCATTTGATTGATAATATTTTGTGACTAGTGTCCTATTCAGAAAATTGCTTGTTCCAACTTTTTAGGCTAATTATTTAAAGTTCAGGGTAGGCTGTTCCTAGAGGATTTGGGGTCAAGGATTTTATGTTCTAATATCATTTTTAAGTAATATACATCATTTTAAAAATGTTTTTCTTCTGCTATAAAAAGTATATTTGAAAATACTTATTTATTTTCTCCTTTCTTCCTTCCTCCCCCAAGTATTTCAAATATTTAATTACTAATATATTAATATCTTTTATTTCCTTTTTTAGGTTTATATCTAGATATTATTAAAGACAATTATGAATGAGATTGCTATTTTGAATTTCCTCCTTTTACATACCTATAATTTACTTCTCATTTCTCATTATTTTAGTTAAGATTTTGCAACACTGTAATGAGTAAAAGTAGGGAAAGTCAACACCATTTTCTTGTGCCTGATTTCAGTAGAAATATATTTTATCTATTTAATAAAGAATTGCTTGTATAGTTACTAGTTGTAGTTAGTGTTGATTGTTAACTTGACAGAATGTAGAATGATCTGGGATATAGGCTTTTTGGTATGTCCGTGGAGGTTTATCTTGATTTCATTAAGAACATCTTGCCCACTGTGGGTGGTATAATTGTCTAGACAGGGAATCTTGACTGTTCTGTTTCTATACTGTGGATGCAAAATGACTAGCTGCTTCTGACTTCTGCTGATTTCCTCTGCACTGATGGACTGTGGACATAGAACTATGAGCTAAATAAACACTTTCTCTCATCAGTTTTTTTTTTTTTCAGAGTGTTTTATCACAGCAACAGGAAAAGACACTAAGATATAATCTATAACCTTTATTATGTTTAGTTACATATTTTCTATTCTAAGTTTATTGTTAATAGATGTTGTATTTGTCAAACATTTATTGAGGATCTTTTCTACATCTATTGAGAGAATCATGCAAATCCTGTCTTTGAGTCCCTTTAAGATTTGTTCATTGATTTGTTAATGTTGAAGCATTCTTGTATCTATGAAATGAAGCAGACTTCATCCTGGTAAACGGTATTTTTTGACATATTTTTTTGAGTTCATTTGCAAATATTTCACTGGAAATTTTGAATCTACGTTCATCAGGGAGATTGGTCTGCAGTTTTCTTGACTAGTGTCTTTATTTGGCTTTGGTTGCAGGATAGTATTCACTCTATTGAAGGAATTTGGTAGTATTCTTTTAATTTTAATAGAACATTTTGATTTTATTTATGTATATTGGTTTTTCACCTGATTATAAGTCTGTGTACCATATGCATACCTGGTGTCCACAGAGGCCAGAATAAGGTGTCAGATCTCCTGGAATTACAGAGGTCAGCTACAGTGTCATTGCTGGGAATTGAGCCCAGGTTCTCTGTAAGTAGAAAACAGAGCAAAATCAAACAGAAACAACAACAACAAAACAAACAAAATCCCAAACCCAAACCAAACAAACAAACAAAAAAAATGTGTACTCACTGAGTCATTTCTTCACTCCATGGACTAGTTTTGAAACATTAATGTTCATCTTTTAAGATTTTGAAGACTTTACCAATCAATATCTTTACCAATCAATGAAACAACAACAACAAAACAAACAAAATCCCCAAACCCCAAACCTAACAAACAAAACAAAAAAAATGTGTACTCACTGAGTCATTTCTTCACTCCATGGACTAGTTTTTGAAACATTAATGTTCATCTTTTAAGATTTTGAAGACTTTACCAATCAATATCTGTCTTTTTCTTCCTTCCTTTTTTCCTTCCTTCCTTCCTTCCTTCCTTCCTTCCTTCCTTCCTTCTTCCTTCCTTCCTTCTGTTCTTTCTCTCTCTCTTTCTTTCTTTCTTCTCTCATGTTGGTAGATTTTATTTTTATTACTACTTCAGTCTTATTGCAGTTATAGATTTTTTAAGTTGTGTTTTAAAATCCTTATTTATTTTGGTAGGCTTATTAGCCTGAAAATTTACATCCTTTTAAAGATTATCTAATTCAGTGCAATGTTAATTTTTATTATATGTCCAATTAATTTTCTGAATCAATATGTGTTATTATGTCTCCTTTTATCATAAATTTCATTAATTTGGTTTTTCTCTTTCTTTGACTAGGGGTTTGTTAATCTTATTTATCTTGTCAAAGAAATAAGTCTTGTTTCATTGATTTGTTGTAATGCCCTTTCCATTCCTATTTCATTAATTTCTGCATTGATATTGATTACTTATTTCCTTTTGCTGACTTTGTGCTTCATTTGTTGTTTTTTTTCCAGTACACTAAGGTGCACCATTAAATTATTTATTTGAAAACACTCTGATTTTTCAATATTTCTGTTAACTTCTGTTTTAGTGTCATTTTTTTCTTGTATCCTCTACATTTTGGTATACTGTATTTTTCTTTCAGTTCTAAATATTTTTTAGATTTTCTTCTTTTTGTGGTGAATTCATTGTTCAGTTCTGTGATGTTTAGTCTTGATGTGTTTGTATGTATTCGATAGATTATCTTAATGTTTATTACTAGCTTTGTTTCATTTTGGTCAAAGAGAAATTATTTCAATTTTTACTATACTTCTTAAGACTTATTTTGTGTACCTTCATACTCCTTGTTCGATAGAATTGGATAATAATGTTCTTCAGTACTTTTTGGAATATGTTATTGTTGTCTGTGAGGTTCATTTGATTTATAATATCATTTAACTCAAATAATTCCATTAATTATTGTTTTTACTGGGAATAGCTATATATTGGCAAGAATGTGATACTGAATTATTATTATTCTCTTGATGTTAACTTGTGTCTAAATCCAATAGTGTTTCTTTTATGAAATTAGGTGTAATAATGTTGGCATGCTATGTGTTTAGAATTTTCTTTCCTTCTTGATGGATTGTTCCATTAATGAAGTGATTGTCCTCACTTCTGGTCAAAAGAGCTTTGGGATAAGTTTTATCTCAGTGAGGTACCATCTAAGCGAGGTTCAGAGCAGTACTTTTGGGGTAAAATTTCTGGCATGCAGGGGCTAAGATGGGGATATAGTTAATAGTTTACTCTTTGATGCTCTGTCTGATTTGGCAATGTTGTTTGGGGGAAGTGAAGGTGGTTTCGTTGGTATGGGTTCCTATTAATCTCAGTAGCACCTACATGGAACTTACATCTGCATCTAAGTGTTCAGTTTACCCCTTTGCTTTTGCCTACAAATTTTTGGAGGGCACTAGATCTTTGGTTCCAGCTTCTGCCACAGATCTTCCCTGGGTTGCTCCTTGGTATCAGTGCATGTGGGCGAGAAAACTGTGAGCTGTTATAGTGGTTTCTTCTAACTGAAGCCTGTCTGTCCTTTTTTTAAACTCTGCAGCTGCTAAACTGTATTGCCAATCATATACCCAAACCTTTAGTGGTCTAGGTAACTGTTCTTGAAGGGCTGAATACATGAAGGGAAGCACATCTGTAGTTTCCAGTCACCTCTCCAGAGCCACTTTGCTGCAGCTGGACACGAAACTATTCTCACCTTCTTCCCTGTGGAGATCTAATCTGGGCCCAAAAAGTGGTTTATAGCTATTGTCTGCTTCAGTAATGGAGATGGTTTTGCATCAGTCATAGTGTTTCATTTGACCTAGTCACATCTGGTGTTTCTCATTGTTACTGTATTCAGAACTCTAAGCCATGTTGTTGTGTCACAGTAGATATATATCATACTTCTAGGAAAGAGGACAGCACGGCACTAAGTTCAATCTGCCCTTCCATTTGGAGAAGACACCCTGCTTTGCTCTCATGTCCCCTGGCTGCCCTTGTTCTGCCCTTCCTACACACAAGGCTGAGGATTTGGTAGTCTTTCACTGTGGTTCTCATTTGGTTTCTATGTGGCCAAGGAGATTAGGTGACCTCTCCTGGGCAGCATGTTTATTTCAGAGATGATTCCCAGGTCTCTTGAGCCATTATCTGGGCTACAGGATCTCCAGGAGCTTTAAAGGGATATCTTCTGCCAGTCTCTAGAAGATAGTGAAGTTCAAGGCCTAATTTCACATGTATAAACCTTGAATTTCAACTAATGCCTGTATTCTGAGTTTCTCCAGAGAATTAATTGTGTAGCTAGCACTTGGGAAGAAAGGACACCTGCCCTGTCACTACTTACTAGGAGCAAGTTTGGAATATGATTTTACATTTTTAAGGCCAAGATTTTTATTTACTTAGTTTAGTTTAGTAAAACTTTACTGTGTGATTATTATGGGAAGAAAAGACTAGGATTAAAACTATTCCAACATAATTCATACCCTCAAAAACCTCACATTGCTGTATAACTAACATGAATGGAGAACAGGGGCAGTAGTGAGATGTGATAGTGGAAGTGTGAGCACAGAGAGGTTAGGATGAGTACCTGGATGACATAATCATCTCTCAAAATGAAAGGTAATTCTTGAAATACAAAAAACAAAAAGTAAATTAAATTCAGCTTGGATTTTTGGAAGTTGGATAACTGGTTTTTGATACATTAATGGACTGAGAACCAGTAGTCATAACACAATTGTGACACTAAATCACAAAGTATTTTTGTCCAATATCTCTTTCCTTTAGTTTTCATCTATCATGATCAATCTTCATTGCCAGCTTACATAGGTTAAGAAGTGCCAGAGGCTGGTAATGCAGACCATTGGGTGTGCTGTGAGGGCATTTCTAAGGACAGTCAGCTGAGGGGAATGAGACCTATCTGAATGTGGACAGTAGCACTCCATACCCTGGGGCCTGGATGGACTGACAAGAAGGAAGAAAAACATCATTCCTTCTCTGTTTCCTGGAAACATCGGGGACCAGGTTCACTTTCCCACTTTCCCTGCCAAGATTATTTGCTTTACCTCAGTCCAAAGACAGTGGAGCTGGCTGACCACTGATGGAGATGTCTGAGGCCATAAGTTCTTCTATCATTGTAGTTGTTCTACCAGGTTCTTTTCACAACGATGGTAACACATAGCCTATACAATATAGTGAATATCAATAAATTGTAAAGTAAAACAGTGGTACAAAAATAAAGAACAAGATTTCTATGATTGTAACATATTTTACAATCCACAAGCAAACACACACAGAATATTTTTGCCATACTGTAATTAAAGTAATATAACTTACAACAGTTGTAATTTTGTGACTTACATTTGCATAAACCCCACCCTATCTAAGTAGGCAATCTGCTCTTGAAAACTGTGTGACAATGCCTTTTAGAAGACAGTATAATATTATAAATACACTTGGAAATTATATTGGCATGAATATTACTTTATAGAAGAAAATCACTATAAAGTATAACAATTTTTTCTTTTTGTAATGAGATATAGCAGAACCATAAGGAAAATGTTGGCTTATGAGGTGATGAATTGCTATTACAGGGAATGAAAGTAACTTTTATATTTACATGTTGTAAGTGAATCTTGAAAATGATAATTCTTCATGGGTTTTATTAGTTGGTTCTTTTTCTCTTGGCAGATAGCGAAGGTACTGAAAGTAGTGTAATGAGATACTTGCTATTAGGAGGTCATTTTATTTTTCAAAAACTTAACCACATACACTTTTTGTATATTATTAGCCAACTCTGAATCTAGTCAGAATCCCCAGTTTACTCATGAATTACTTGATTCATTACTAAACAGGGAAAAATAATTTTGGCCTAAATTAGAAGGAAAATGTAGTCATTAAAAAGCCATTTTCTCAAGTTTTATTTTCAAGCCACAGAGCCATGTGTAAGACTGGTTTGTGTTTCAAGTCCTTCTTTCTTCACATGTACAGGTACACGATACCTGTAAGAGGAAGTGAAGGGACTTGTTCAAAGCCTTGGCCCTCTGTGCGTTTACACTCCAGGCCCAATGTTAAGGAGACCTACTGCCAAGAAGCAGTATCCACAAAAGCAAAAAGGGTTTGGGACTCTTGTGGAAAATTTGTCTCTAATCATTGACTTTGGTGGTCACCTCTGGCAAGGAGCCTAACTTTCTGCATGGTTTTGTCTAAAGTGTGGTTAATTAAAAAGCCTGTCATGCATGTGTTGATTCTGTTGCTCCAGGCACTGTGCTAAGTAGTTTGTATTATTGTCTCTTTGCAGATGTCCTTTGAGGTAGGTATTACCTGTGTTGTTCAAAGGAAGCTAGGATCTAAGATGATGGGTGTTGGTGAGCTGCAGAGGAGGAACCCATGCTCCCCATATTTGTGTTGAGCTTTCTCTCCTGTGCCTGCTTAGAATTTTGGGAGTAGAAAGCAACCACTGAATCACTGCTTAGTATGTGTTAAGGACTGAGGCTAAGTTATTGACTGCTGCTGAGAGGGTTCATGGTCTAGAGAGGATCCATCAAGGCAGGGTGAACTTTAAACTGTCTGGGCAGGGGGCTGGAAGGAAGATAGTAGGCAAAAGATGGTCTGGTGCATGAAGACAGCATTCTGCAAAGGTCTGTGCCTGAGTAGCTGTCTGGGCCTTGTATTCTTCCTTGATACAGGGGAATGTTCTTGAGAGGGTGAATGGGAACAGTGATGAAGGAGTAAGCAGGAGTCGGTCAGTCATAGACATTGCTCTAAAGGAATATGCACACATTGTACCCTAAAGGAAGACTGTGTGCACATTGTACCTAAAGGAACAGTGTGTGTGCACATTGTACCCTAAAGGAAGAGTGTGTGTGCACATTGTACCCTAAAGGAGACGTAAATGTCCAAGGATGTGTGTGCACATTGTACCCTAAAGGAAGAGTGTGTGTGCACATTGTACCAAGAGAGTTCGCACATTGACAAGGAAGAGTGTGTGTGCACATTGTACCCTAAAGGAAGACTGTGTGTGCACATTGCACTCTAAGAGCTCTTTGTCTTCTGTTGATTTGTCTTATTCAATTTTGATGTGATAGTTCTTATTTTATTTTACTGTATTTTTTAAAAAGAATAAATGAATAAATTAATGAAAACTTAACCACTAGGGTAAAGGTTAACAACTAAGCTGTCCCTTATTCTTGCTGGGAGAGGCAAAATCAGTTTCTTCCATTATAGTGGCACAGGGTATTTCAATCACTCTAAGATAGGCCTCATGTTCGGGAGTAGTTGACTAACATATAATTAGACTCCACAGATCTTTTTATATGGTTTTATTTAACCAAGTATTTTTTCATCTCTTTTTAGATGTGGTTTTATTGGTTTGGGTTTTTTTGGGGGGGGTATTGTTGTTGTTGAACTGGGTTTTTGTTTCTTTTTTTGAGAAAGAACTTAAAGTTGTGTGGGTATAGAAGGGGAGAGGATCTGGTGTGACTTGGGAGAGGGAAAGAAAAGGATAAAAATATATTTGAATTTTAAAATTGACTTTAAAAATGAAAACTACTATAAAAATTTAAAAAAATTTTAAGTTAGTGTGTGTGCGTGTGTATGTGTGTGTGTTGTGTTGGAGGGCTGTCCTACTGTCTCTTGTTTTGTGTTGACAAGAATAATGTCTGTATTTCCATTGGATCCACTGAAATTGTTTGCACTAACTTAGACACTTTATGAGATGTACACCATTTTCATTTTAAATTAAAAAACAAAAACAAAAACAACAACGTGTTTGACCCCTTCTAGTGTGTTCTGACCAATCTGTATTCAATGTAATTTTTGGCAATTCCACCCCTCCATAGACTTTTTTCCCTGTTGTCCTGATGATTGAACCCGGGGTCTCCTGCATGCTAAGTAAGTATTTTACCAGTGAACTTATGCCTCCCACCACCATAGTGCATCATTGTTCAATGTTAACATTGGAAACATCAGTTGTTTTTGCCGCTTAGGCATCGTAAGATGTTTGGTAGTGACACAGAAGATGACATGATTGTAAGTGACTTGATATTCTTTATTCTTTTGTTGTGTGTATTTCCTTTTTCATTAATTAATTAATTAATTAATTTACGCTCCAGATTTTATACTCTTCCCAGTCCACCCTTGGACTGTTCCACATCTCCTCCCTCTTCCCCCTCCCCTGTCTCCACGAGGATGTCCCCATCACCCACCACCCACCCCACCAGACCTGGAGGCCCCTGGGGGCATAGAGGATATTCTTCATTCTTAGAGAATTAACAAATCAAATACAAACATCATTTCCAAACATACAGTCACTACTAATTAATCATTACTTTGTTTAGAGAAATTGCCATTATTTAAAAATACTTTATTTTATATTTAAATAAAGCAAGTTTTAAAATGCCTAGTTTTTGCTCTTTGCTAAATAAACTGACCCATGAAATAGACACTGGATCATTTTATTGTCAGTTTTAAAGTGAGATGGCTGGAACTAGAGAGACAGCTCAGCAGTAATGAGCAGTATTTACTTTTACAGAGAGCCCTAGGCTTATGTCCTATCACCCACATAACAGCTCAAAACTGCCAGTAACTCCAGTTCCAGAGGCTTCAACAACCTCCTTTGGCCTCTGTGAGTACCTGGCACACAGATTTAGCACAGAGATACATAGAGGCAAAACATACATACATGTTTAACAAAATAATATTTTTAATAATAAAATGAGATGACTAAGCTACAGTGTGGGCAAATGGCTTACTTGGGTTACACAAACTAACAGCTTCTAGAGCTTACACAGGCTGAATCCACTGTCTCTGACTCCTGACTGAAGTTCCCAACTCTACAAACTGTTATCAGGGGCTTTTCAATGAAGTCTCATTTCCCATTTGATTTTGTCATTGTTTCTCAGTATACCACCCTTGTAGACATATCTGAACTCCCAAATGTTGTGATGAATACTGATGGAATAATTCTAATCTTCCTGATGCATTCTATATCCAGTACAAAAGGACACGGCTGCCTTTTAGATAACAGACCATTTTATAGAAAAAGACTTGACTAAATGGATTTGATAACACATCCAAAATATACTTATGAGTCCAGTTGAACAAAAGTTTTATATAACTTCCTTAACAGCATATGTTCCTACAAATTATATTTAAAAATTGCCCAATGGAAAGCCATTACTTTTAGTTTACTTGGAGGTTTTTTTTTTTTTTTTAATGTTACTAAGAATACAGTTGCCAGATTCCACTTAGTCACATTTTTATAGTCCAATCATTAAACTGCTGAAAAAACGTGTCTTAAATGGAAACATTGACATAGGGCTCATTACCCTGGCTCCAGTGCACTGCTATTGTAAAGCATCCATCTTCTAGTCCATTTTCTTAAGATGCTATTGAAAAGGCACTGGAAAATTAATGTTGCAATGGAGAACTTGATTCTATGCATAAAATTTTAACCACTCCAACACAGTGAATGTTTACAACATCAATGAGTTTATTTGGAATTAAAGTTTATCATGAACTTTATGATAGTTTAAAGCCTTATACAATTGGCAATATATTATTTCCGCTCCATTTTCAAGTTATTTTTTCATTTATTTGACAAAATACTTGTTAAGTGTCTCTGTTTGGCTAACAACATTATGTACAATCATTGTCAATAAGAAAGCACCAAGTTTTAGAATTTAAAGTGTTTAAATGGCACTTGATCACTTTAACTTTGTAAATGAACTTTTGGTATTTAAATTTTAAAGTATGTTCTCCAGGGTTAGAGAGGACCTGACAGTAGCAGTGGTTGACTTCTGGATCTGCTGTTCCTTCTGTCATCATTGTCATTGTCATCATTGTCATCGTCATCATCGTCATCATCATCATCTCATTATCATCATTGTCAATCATTGTCATCACTGTGGTCAATGATCATTGTTGGCATGCACAGTTTCCATAAAGAAAATAAGCCATGGGGAACTGACCCAATTGAGATGGGCCAGGAATACTGACATGTGTTCCATCCAGTGAGGTCATTTTTTTTTTTGTACACTCCTGAAATGTGTAAGTGTGTCAAAAGTTGTAAAACTGGAAGGATTTCACTAGTTATTTGAAAACTTCTGCCAGATTTTAAGTTGTTTGCAAGTAAGGGGTGGTGAGTCTTTTTTACTCTATAACTCTGGACAAGTTGTATCTCCATATGCTTCACTTTATATGCCTATCCAGTGGAGATAATGATAGGATCTAGCTGATAAGATGTTCCTGACACCTAGAAGCTTTAAATGCATAATGTGGATTCAATAGTCCTTGTGACTCTTTCAAACAGTGAATAGATTCATGATACGTTGTTTCAGGGCAGAATGTCAGAACAGGTTTGCAAGCTTGGCTTCTCATCCTAATTTCTTATTTAAAGGTTGTTTCAGCAAAGTTAGTGTACTCCCTAAGGACTTTTATTATGAGGAAAGTGGGGTAATTATATATACCCTGTAGGCTTTTTGAAAGAAAGAGATTACGTATGTAAATGATCAAGCATCGGGTCAGACCTGATAGTAGGTGGTCAGTGAATACGAGTCATAATTATCTGCAAAAACAAACAAAATCCCTTAGCAATAATTAGACTGAGTGCGCAAGGACCCTTGTCATTACATAATAGTATGGCTTTGTTCAGTAAAATAAAGAAAAAGTCAGTGTTCTACAAAGTCTCACGTAGTTAACTCCCAGCCAAAAGAAATACATTACAGAGTAAGTGGTTGTAAATGGTATGTTCTATTTATACATGAGGAAGGTGTTGTGAACCATGGAGCCATGTTTAAATGAGGGTTTTCTTGTTTCTTAGCTTGTAAAATGTCCTCAGTTGTTTTATTGTTATTATTATTATTTATTATTATTATTATTATTGTATACAGGATCTTGCTATGTAGCCCAGGCAGGCCTCAAACTTGCAGCAATCCTGCTTCAACCTCCTGAGTGCTGGGATTGCAAACACACACTATCATGCCACTTTGAAATAGCATAATTTTCAATGTCTTTAAGTAAATGTGGACATGTATGAAATAGCCCTGAACTTCTGGAATAAAATGAGAAAGATCTCTAAGCTAAGTCATATATTTCTTTTCACTTTTTCCTCCCAAACAATCCACCTCTCAAGATTTCATACTTGACCTTAAAATCACAGAGGTTTACAGCTGAAGGAGACTAGTCTAATACCCCAAATTTATACCCAAGCAAACTGTGACCTGATGAGTTAAGTGATTTCTCCAAGACCATATAATAAATTAGTGGCAGAATCTTGGCTTCTTGCTGCCAAGTCCAGAATGTTTAGGAAAAAGAAATAAAAATTGGATCCAGGCAAAACTGAAACTTTTAGCTTAGGAGAGGTGATATTGCAGCTCTAAAAGGTGACCTACAGCACAGGGCTGGAAAGAGGTTAGTTGGCTGCTTTGAGGACACGTACCTGAGGCAGAGATTGGCTCTTAGGAAATTATCTGGACAGGGCCATAAACCCCCATAAAGAATATTGTATTCTTAGTTATGCTCAGGTATTAGTTATCAAGAAATGTTAGGTGGGTTCAGAAAGGCAAGCAGAGTGTGTTTCCCAGCCTCACGGTAGGAAAGAACCTGAGTTCTGGAAGGTGCTGGCAGCAAAAATGTCGGCAAGCTGCATCTCTTTTGGAGTGTCTGTTTCCTGAATATGGTAAATGTATAATGATCCAGATATCATGGAGTTGTGCTGATAAACAAGGTGAATCGTAAGATGAATTTAGCATTGTGTCTGGCACACACCGTAACCACTTAACTAATAGCTATTCATGTGATTCCAGCTGATCAGTCTCTTTACACTAAAAGATCTGTTAAGGGGAGATGACCCCTTCCTTCTCCTTCAGAAAGGACCCAGAAGATTTACTAGATTTCAGAGTTGTATCCAAATCTCCTATTATTTAGAATGAAGAGGAAAGTAATAAATGACTTACACAGGCATGGTAGTAGAGAGGAGATAAGAATCTCAGAAGGAAAACATTGTATTACATGCAGTTAAATAAATAGTGTGCATGCATGTGCTTTGCATATATATGTGTGTGCAATGCACGTGTGAGTATGTGTGTGATGCTGGGATCAAACCCAGGTGTATCTAGCAACTATAACCACTGAGCTACACTGAAGCCCTAAAAGTTTGATTAACAGCCTATGTACAGAAGTTTCTCATTTTTTATTAATTTATTTTTTTACACTCCAGATTTTTATTGCCCCCACCCTGTCCACCCTCCGACTGTTCCCCATCCCATACCTCCTCCCCGCCCTCTGTCTCCATGAGGATGCCCTAATCCCCCCCCTCCTACCCCACCAGACCTCTAAACTCCCTGTGGCCTCCAGTCTCTTGAAGGTCAGGTGTATCATCTCTTGATTGAGCACAGACCTGGCAGTCCTCGGCTGTATATGTGTTGGGGGCCTCATATCAGCTATTGTATGCTGCCTTTTGGTGGCCCAGTGTCTGAGAGATCTCTAGGGTCCAGATTAATTGAGATTGCTGGTCCTCCTACAGGGTCGCCCTCCTCCTCAGTTATTTTGGCCTTTCCCTAATTCAACCACAGGGGTCACCAGCTTCTGTTCATTGGTTGGGTGCAAATATCTGTATCTGACTCTTTTAGCTGCTTGATGGGTCTTCCCAGGGGGAATCATGATAGGTCCCTTTTTGTGAGCACTTCATCGCCTCAGTAATAGTGTCAGACCTTGGGGCCTCCCTTGAGCTGGATCCCACTTTGGCCTGTCGCTTGACCTTCTTTTCCTCAGGCTCCTCTCCATTTCCATCCCTGCAGTTCTTTCAGACAGGACAGTTATGCGTCAGAGTTTTGACTGTGGGATGGCAACCCCAACCCTTACTTGATGCCCTGTCTTTCTGCTGGAGGTGGGCTCTACAAGTTGCCTCTCCCCACTGTAGGACATTTCATCTAAGGTCCCTCCCTTTGAGTCCTTACCTCCCAGGTCTCTGGTGTATTCTAGACGGTTCCCCCTACCTCATCTCTCCCTAGGTTGCCTGTTTCCATTCTTTCTGCTGGCCCTCAGGGCTTCAGTCCTTTTACCTCACCCAATACCAGACCAGGTTCCCCTCCCCATGACCCTCCCATCTATTTTCCCTCCCAGTTCTTTCAAGGAAATTTTCTAAGAACATAAACTATTTCGTTCTTATACATATCTTTCTCTTCTTATGATACCTTATTTATGAGATTTTATAGTCACTGAAAACAAAGCAAAACAAAAACTTTCTGGATATTCAGCTCTCCTATTTTAAAAAGCTGAGAAACAGGAGTAAATACAGTAGAGTAAACTAATTTATGGCACTTTCTTTGGCATTTATCCAAAGCCTTTATTTAGGAATCATATAAAATTACAAACATGATTATCTCCATAAGGGGATAATATTAAATATGATGTAGAATAGATGAGTTAATTTGTAAAATTAATATGGGAGAAAATGAAGACTCATATCCTACAGAGCCTTCTGACTGTCAACATGCTGGTTGCCCCTGGACAGGTCTGAAAGAAGACATAAACAATAGATTGATCTGTGGTGCTTCTTTGAGAAAAATTAGTTGTGCTTTTGAAAGGAATTGCTGACTGAACTAATTTGAGAAAGATCATTAAAAAAACTGTAGGCCTCTTTAGAGATTAAAACCTCATTAATCCTTTTGATTTTTTTTTTCCTACGAGACGTGTAGCCCTAGCTGTTCTGGAACTCACTCTGTAGATTAGGCTGGCCCTGAATTTAGAGATCTGCCTCATGCCTCCAAGTGCTAGAATTAAAGGTGTGTGCCACCACTTCCCTGCTAATCCTTTTGATTTGAAGAAATCAGTTAAAAAGGGCTGTTGAACTTGATTTCTCAAACTTTTTTGAGTGAAGAGGAGGTATGTATGTGGTGTCTGTGGATTGGTGTGTCTGAGTGGAGTTACTCAAAAGAGATGATTCTTTTTATTGTTATGCATGTGGTTCATAGAACTTGTTTGGGAAATGTCGTTAACAATCTAGTACAAAATGATTTCCATGTAGGTATAGATATAGGGATCTCTCAAGTGCCAGGCCCTGTGCTAGGAGACAACCTCACCCCATGAGCCATAGATTCAGCTTTCTTTGTTCATTGCTTCCTCCAAAACTACAATGCATAAGAACTACAGGAGGAACTTAACCAAGCAGGCCAGCCTTAATGCTGGCATATGTGTCACTGACACTTCCTCCGTGAGCCAACCTAGACTCTGACAGCACAGCTAGAGTTGCCAATGCTGGAACAGGCAATGGGTCTAGCCATGGAGAGAAAAATAGCATCATATTTGGCTACTTGAGACCCAATGAGATGGCAGGAGAGGGGCAGGGTATAAAGTCTCCCCAGTTCCTGTAATAAACAATTTGCTTTGTCACTTGACCAACTCCTGGAGTCTGTGTTGTTGACTCTGCACCTTCTTACCCCTCCCTCAACGGTCCTGGTCAGAATTGGAAGCAACAAGGAACCTGGTGACAAAGATCAAGGTGCCGTCAGAAATGAGGTGGCTGCTTCATCCCTATCCCTGCCTCTGCTTTTTAATTTGGATTTATTTTTCCTGAGAATCTCTGACTTTCTTACTTAGTTTCTGCCTTAATATGATCATCCCAGCCACCTCCTGAGTAATCTTTGAGTGATGCAATTGATTGATTCCTGACTTGCAAACCAGTTGACTGGCATAGGGATGGTAGCTTTACATAGTTGAAAAATATTTATTAAACATATCTTGTACTATTGGGGTGAAAAAGCTGTATTTTGGGAGATAGGCAATGGTAAAGTTTTCTTAACTCATCCTGTTACTATATATAAAAATTCCTCAGTGATTGTCGCATTTACTCATAGGAGAGGAATCTCAGACAAACTAAAATATAACTATTTCTCCAACAGTTAATTAAACTCTAAAGTAACCAACATATCTTGCTACCCTTGGATGTTTTAAATGCGGTATGTTCATTTGGTGGGAGGGGCAGGGCATAGAAGACCAAATCCGTCCTCATGAGTAGCTAAGGAGACTAGGAACACTGATTTTTTTTTTTTATTTTAACTGATGTAACAGAAAGACTTGAAGTTCTTTTCATGTTGTTTTGGAAGGTTTCTACTGGCTCTGCTTTTGAGTTACTTTGGAGATACAACTTCCTAATTTAACAACATTTTACTACATGTCTTCCAGAACACAATCAGAATAAGGGATCAAACATGGTGTATGTGCCTGTAGGAATCCACTCTTGGGTATAACCAATGTTGAAGAGATAGGTGCACACAGAATATTGTTCAGATTACATCCTTTTAAATGATTGTCTCACAGGCTAGGAATGGTTAACGTATGTTTTGAGGTCCTTAATCCTCCATCAACTTGGAATGGTTGTCTTGTATTGTTAGAAGTCTGAGTCTGTTTTTCTTTCTTCTAGTTGAATGTAGAGGGATCTGTGCACCTTTGATCAGCTGATTTGGGCTTAACGCAAGATTTTTTGAGATTTGAGAAAGGAAGTAAATAAACTGTGCTCAATTCATGTGTTATTTTGCCCCCTGAATATTAATTTCACAGGGAGAGATTTCTTTAGTTCCTAGCCCTGGAGTGCTGTGTCCATTCCATATGGAAGTCTTCCATTCCTTAGAGTAGCGATTTATTTTCCTGATATTCACCTTAAGCTTATGTGTGCTAGCTTGTCTGAGAGAAGCCCCCAGTTCTGCCCAGCCAGGACAAGGTTGATCTGTTCCATTCATCTGCATGCTTGTTTCTGTGGCAATATCATGCTGTTTTTGTTACTTGACTTTTTAATATAATTTGAAACCATATGTGGTGATGCAGCCAGGATGGTTCTATTTGTTCAGAATTGTTTCAGCTTCTATATGAGTTTTCGATTGTTTTTACTATTTCTATAAAGAATGACACTGGAATTTTGATGGGTATGTCAATTGGTTTTGGTAGGATAGTCATTTCTTACAATATTCATTCTGCTAATCTGTGAGCATAGGTGGTCTTTCAATCCTTTTATGTTTGCTTCTGTATCTTTTCTTGGTGTTTTAAATCTTAGCCTGTAGAGGCATTATTAATATTTCACTAAGAAATGAATCTTCAAGAAGTTCAAGGGATCTTGAGATAGATCAGTGGCAAAAGTGTGAACATCATGCACAAAGCCATGGAACTCATCTATAGTGTAGAAAAAAGAATAAACCTTGGAGTATGGTGGTTTCTCACTGTCCTGCTATACACTTCCCCCTTTTATCTGTTTGCTCTATTGCTTTTTTATTTTGCTTTTAAATTTCATTTATTCAACGTCTGTGTGTACATGTGCTTGCCATGTGCACGTGTTGACATTCTTGTGTATACCACAGAGTATGTGTGGAAATAAAATAATTTGGGGGACTCAGTTCTTTCATTCTGCATGTGTTTGGGGATCAAATTCAGATAATCAGAGTCTAATGGCAAATACCTTTACTCACTGAGATTTGTCACCAGCCCTATTCTATTACTTTCTAGAAATGTCTGTAAATTTTTCAGATGAAGTTTTCTAAAAGCTGACCCCCCTTTTTCTTAACCATAGAATTGACTTGCTTTAGATATATTTGAAAATAGAGTCTCCTCTCATACAGCAATCCCAACCACACGTTCTCTTTTTTCCACTCTTCTCAGTTCTTTTCCTCCTCCCTTCTACTCCACATCCACTCCCTGTCTTTTTCCCTTTAGAAAGGAGCTGGTTCCAAGAGACAACAAAACAAATGCAACAAACAAGATACATCAAGACAAGGCAAAAGCCTCACACTGGGGCTGCACATAGCAACTCAGTAGAAGGAAAAAGAGTCTCAAGAACAGGGAAAAGAGTCAGAGACATACCCATTCCCACAATTAGGAGTATTACAAAAACACAAGGTAACTGCTATGACATATACACAGAGGGCCAGGAATAAACCAGTGCAGGCCCTATGCATGCCATTTCAGTTTCTGTGAGCCGTATGAGCCCTGCTTAGTTAATTCAGTGGGTCATGTTCTATAGGTGCTCTCATACCCTGACTCCTACAATCTTTCCTCCCCCCTTCCTCAGGGTTCCCCTAACTCCAAGCGGAAAGACCAGATGGGAACTTTCAATTTAGACTCTCTCTTCACGTAATGTCTGGCTGTGGTCTCTGCACTCACTCCCATCTTCTACCAGAAGAAGCCTCTTTGATGATAATTGGGCCAGGCACGGATCTATGAGTGTAGCAGAATATCATTAGGAATTATTTTTTTGGCCGCTATTTCAAGAGGGCATTTCACCTGTTCCCACAGTCCACAGGGTCCCCCCTAAGCACGTATTCTTCACTGTCACACATTTCCCCTGTGCACTTAGGTTCCAGGTCCATGGCCAGGAGTTTATTTTATATTTGGATGGAATGCACATTTTACTTTCAGGCTCATGTCCAATTATTTGGTAAAAACTATCTGTAGTGTTTTCTTGAAAAGGTATAGAGGCTGATGTTATAGACTTACATATTAAACTTTGGCCTTGGAAAAATATAGTAAAAATACCTCCGTAAAGAGATGGAGACTGTCAGTGTCCAGTCAGGACACCTGGAACTGGAAGGAGAACATAGCCACCATCTGTCTAAGCTTCATCTTCAAACTTCAGTGAGCAGCTTTGGAGAAGGAAGTTGGCTGTGGTAGTCCTTTTTGGTACATTGTTCTTCACAGAGGATCCTGGTCCTTTATTCTTGAGAGTTGCTCTCCTACCCTATTTTCTGCTTCCAACTTTTGCAATCAAGTCTTTTGTATAGTGTTCAGTATTTTCTTTCAAAAGAAACTTAATAATTACATTTTCTTTTGAGAATTATGTGAGTACTATATTCACATCATTTCTATTCTATCCCTTTTCTCCTTCTAACAGCTCCCCCCTTTTCCCCTATTTCCTCTCAAATTCATGATTTCTTTCTACTTACTTATTGCTACATATATTGATATACCATATGTATATATTCATATGTAAATATAGCTTGCTGAGTCCATTTAGTGCTGTGCTTATGTGTATTTGTTTAGGGTGAACTACTTGGCATTGGAAAACTCTGGCTCCTGCTTGTCCCTGGAGAAGACTGATTTTCCCGTTCTAAGCAGCCATTAATTGCTGTGGCTCTTCATCCAGGAGTAGATTAGAGTCCTGTAACATTTTCCCCCTCTATGTTGTCATGTTATCTGGTGCTACCATTGTGGTGGTCATGTTTGAGAAATCATATTGTTGAGATTTCATGAATATAGCTTCCCTATCATATTTAGAAGACAATGTATTACAATAGTTTTATTGGTCCTTTGGCTCTTATTGTACTTCCTGCCTCCTCTGTGATGTTCCTTAAGGTGTAGAAGTTCATGATAGATGTATCAATTGGGGATGGGTATCCGCAGTCAATTGTTCTCAGCATTTTGACCAGTTATGGGTTTTTGTAACTCCATTTGCTGCAAAACTTGAGGTGTGACAGCTACGTATCTGTAGTTATAGTGATACATATTTAGAATGCACTTAGAAATTATCCTAAGTGGTGGTGGTAGGTTCTTCTCTAGGGTCAGTGACCTCATCCACTATAAACAGTTGGCTAGGTTTACACCACTAGGCATGAATCTTTCCTATTGAGCATCTTCAGATTCCTGAGGACTAGTCCTGGGAGAGGAAATTTTTAGGTCAGTTCCAGCTTGATTCTTTAAGTCCCTTGTTCAATGTGTCATGTCTTCAGCAATAGGGACTAAACTTCAATTTCTGGGAAACAACCAAGGACCTGGCAGTAACCTATATTATTTTGTTGATCTCCTGGACTCCCCATATCCAATGACCCTAAGGATGTCTTTCATTCACAGTGCTGAGATATTTAGTACTTCTTCAGTTTCTGAGTTTGTAGTTACATAATGGTGTTGATGTAACAAAAATAGTGCTATCTGTTGCCCAAATTCTGGTGCAGCAACAGTTGGCTAGTATGTGGGACATGATGTTGTTCTTTTCTGTTGTCCACAAACCTACGTGCACCAAAGATCAATCTCTTTGCTTCATAATATCTTTTGTGGGTGCTTGTCTTTTGCTTTTCCTATATTCTCTGTTTTGTTTTTTTTTTTTTTGTTTGTGTAGGCTAAATTCCATATTCTTGCAAAACCATTTTACTCCTGTGATCATAATCCCCTATGTAAAAACCTAGAGCAATGCTCTGAACCTTATCGTCGTAGCTGAGTCCTTAGAGTTTCCATATCTCTTATAGGCTAATCTATAACTCTATAGGGATTTCAAATACTATTCTGGCAGGTTTTGTACCTATTCCTTTCCACACCCTCATACTGTACCCCAATCACTGCTGTCCATAATCATGCTTTTTCAAATTACCTGGGATGAAATGTAGCTGTCTTGTGGGCCTGCACAGGTCTAACATTGGGTTTTTCTCCTGATTCTTGCCTTTGTGATTTTTCTTTACTAATAAATGTGGAGTTAAGATATGCTTGAAAAAATTGCCAAACAATTCCACATATTTCTTTTAAAATATTCTAACTCTCAAGTCTTTAGCTGGTGGTAGTGAAATGCTGCAACTGCTTGAATAAATTTTTCTCTGTACACCCTTTCCATGAGTCTGAGGTTGGTGTAGGCTTCTTGTTCCATGAGATATTTTTCTATATGTCATGTAACTGGTATAAAGCCATGAGTATCATACTATGTTTGGGATAGAAGAGGGAAGTTAAGGAAAGATTGTTACTGTCTAGGAATTTTTACACTGGAGTGTTTAGGAGAAATCAGACTCTCTTCTTCAGCCTGTTTGGCACTTTACATTAAAAGTGAGTGCTATTGAAAAACTTTCCAAGCAATCTGGATTAGGGCTCACTCTAACTCAGTCAGTTCAGGACCATCAGAAGTGATTTCTAGCTCATGTCTCAGGAAAAAAGATTTGATTCACTATTTTATGCTGCAGCTCTTTTTTTTTTTTTTTTGAAGAAAACCAGACTTTCCTCACAAAGTACTATAAGGAAAATGGTCTTCCTTTGTAACTTGTGAAGGACACAAATGACTGAAGCCCTTTCCTCCTGTCCTTTCTTGCGATTTCCTCTATGAGTGTTGCCAAAGCCAAGTGATTGAAAATCCTAGATAGGTTAAAGAGACTCAAAAATATCACTAAACATTCAAACTTCCTGTGGTTTTGATGAATTATAGCCAGAAATCCTCATATAACATTGCTTTCAAGGGCACTATAGAATTATGTAATTCAAGAAAGAGCTTGCATTCCGCAATGAGATTTCAAAATGTGTTATTCCACATGAAAAATGTGTACTCAGTGCCAAAATGGTAGTCGGGAAGCTTGAGAGGCTGAGACTAGCTTGCCATCTCTGTGTTGTTCCATTCCATCGATGACACTGTTCTTATCTGCAAGCAGTCCATGCCTTGGTGCCATCTGGCAGCTGGCTCCAGCACCATAAGGAGCACTGAACAGTTATCAGTAGGAAATAGTGCTCTATATTGGTCATGGTGTGCCAGCACAGACCCAGAAGTCAGTTGCCTGATGTTACAGAAAACATTATAAAGACAGTGAGGTAAACTTCATGGAATGTCTTTTTCCTGTGGATGATGAAGGGCATCTGCAGTGGTTCCTTTTGGTGGAAGAAAATGTTGTTAAAAGTAAGTAGCCTCAGGAAGGCTTAACATGTGTGTGATTTTTTTGGACGTTAATAACCCTAGCAATTGCACATACCTTATTAATGGGAGAGACAGAATTATAGACATCCAGACAGGGCAGTTTACAAAGAAAGCACAGGAAGGCATAACTATACTTCCCTCTTACCCTTGAGTATATTCAGTTGGTGGGGTATATCTAGAAGTCCATCTGTGGTGTTATCATTGGTGAGATCACCAACTAAGACACCCCTGGAAGCCCAGTAATCATAATTTCTGGAAAGGACTGAAAACTTCGATGTGCAACATATATTCTAGAATGAATCTGCATGCTACCCACATCCGAACATCTACTCCAAAGCCTCAGCTGTGATCACCTGTTGCTTCTGAAACTTCTCTAACTGCTCTGAGCTCACAAGTCCTCTTACTAAGGAAGTCTGCATGGACGGTTGGGAAATCTAATATCTCAAATTGCCAGCATTGTAGATCACCTTACGCTTTCTATTTGGAATCTTGCTACCTTTGATGAAACACAGTTGATAGAAAGAAACATTTCTTCCTCTAGGACGGATAGATTCTCGTGTCCTGTGAGGAAAAGCTTGGCTCTGAGTTTATTCTTGGGAGATGGTAGATTCTTGCCGTTCCTAACTTTTTCCCCCATCAGTTTATGAAGAAACAGGAGTTGCTTTTTTTTCCTGGGATTTGAATTCCTTGAAAGAAGAATCCTTCAGTTATGGATGTTTGCAGCTAAGCTAGGTGATGAAAGGCCTAGTGTACAATGCATTGTGTGTTGTGGAATTTGGTGAATGTGCAATCAATCAAGTGAATTGCAAGGAGTTGTTTGCAAATCTGGTGAGGGCTAGAGGTAGAGTACAAGGGATTTGAATGCACTAGAAATTCTCTGTGTGTACGTATGATAGTAATTACTTGATAGAGTGACCTAATCGAATCCCTGTCTGATATGAGCAGCTGCTTTATTCAGTGTATATTGTAGTTCTCTAGTAATAGCCTGAAACAGATTCCCTTCTACTGCTGCTGAATGCAGCTTTTCTATTTTGAGTGTTTATTATGCCCCATTTTTCACCTTGTGGCATGATAGTTCAGGCTGGGCTTCTCATTGACTTGCCCCATGCACACATTCCTCTTGTTTTCTTTACCATCTTCTTCCTTGGAATCATGGTTTATGCGTCTTTGCTCAATCATATTTTTGGTAATTCTCTAACTTTCCTACACTTTGTTGTTTTCTTTTTTCCATATCTGTCTCGGGGAAACCCTAAAAATAATACATACAAGAGTGTGTTTATTCTAAGGCCAGGTAACTAAAACGTAGGGGAAGGTGCTTGATACTAAGGTCTGGCTCCCTAATTGGTTGCTGATTTGGTCAATAAAGGAGGCCAGGAGCCAATTGCTGGGTGCAAGGGATAGGTAGGACTTCTGGGTCCCAGGAGGAAAAGTAGACACAGGGAAAGAGAAGGGCTTTTTTTTGGCCAGACTTTGGAATGAGAAGCACACAGCTATCGTGTAAGATCTTGGAAGCTAGATCCAGCGGTCTCCACCAAGGTTTGGAGGGAGGAGGTGGCTAGCTGATGCAGGCTAGCTTGTAAGTTTAGGGCAAGGAGATTCTGTGCTCAGTAATTGTGCTAGTAGGCAAATTCTAAAGTAATAAAGCTGTCTGAGTGTTTTTCACCCGTGGAGCAAAGGTGGGTAGAGAGAGAAGCTGGATCAGTGATGGCAGCTTGGAGGAGCTAAGCCAAGGGTGGTGGGGGAACAAAAGGAAGCTGGGAGGGACCAGAGCAAGGGCAGCAACAGTCATGGGCAAAGGCAATAGAATGTTTCTTATAATTACATGCAACACTGAAACTTGACAAAAGTAAGCACTCACTTATCTGGTATCTCAAGACATCCAATTTCAATTGTGTTTCTTTCAGTGCTCTGCTCTCTCATTGTGTATAACAAACTCTCTCTTATCTTCTTGTCCCATGTTCCCCTAAACATGCTCCAAATCACCCCTATTGCATGAGAATGTAGGAGCATCAGGAAACTTGGTTGGTTGGTGCCTCTCATCCAACCCACATGGGAAACATGCCTACATCCATGTCTGTACCAGACTTTGCTGAGGCGATTTGCATATGTTTACCCCACATCTCTCAGTGCTATTTCATCCTTGACTGACTCCATGCTGCATTCTTGAGCCATTAGAGAAGTTCTTTCTGAGAGTATAAAACATCACTCCCTAGAAATCTGTTGGTCTTTACCCTACTCTGCTTCTTGCTAAATGGTTCCATCTATGTGATTTATTCAGTTATACATTATAAGCAAATGATTGCCAAGATTTTATCTATAGTTCAGATTATAATCTGGTTCCTACTTGTGAAAGTTGCTCTGGGAAATCTCACAAGGTTCTCGTAAATATCAGTGTCACTGTGGCATCTTCCTTTTTGTTAGTCTGCCTCTTAAAACCACCATACCCAGTCTATTATAAATCCATTAGTTTCTCTCTCTTTTTTTATTAGCCCTATTTCCTTCTGTCTCTACTCACATGTCCCTTAGTCTAAGACTACACATTTTCTGTCATGATCATCACAATAGCCTCTTACTCAGCTTCCTCAGTTCAAATCTTATCCTCTGGCCAGTGGTTATACTGCAGAAAGAGAGATCTTTCTGAAATGCAGGCATGATAAGTCAAGTTCTTTTAATGACTTTCTATTAGCTTGATGGTACATAATGTATTTCCCATGGCCTTCAACTTCTTCTCTTTCCTTTTCTGCAGCCTCTCTGATCCTACTCTCTCTCTATTCTTGTGGTTCATTGCTTCTTCCCACCATAGACACATGTGCACATATCATTCTGTCTTTCATTACCAACTTACTGCTCCCAACTCTGTTCAATGCATATGTATGAATTCTTAGTTCTCAGTTTACAGAGCACTTTTCTAAGGGACGGTTTTTTCCTTCTCTTGCTTTGGCCCCAAAAACATTAGAACTATGTATTGTAAGATCACATTTTGGTCTGTATGCTTCCATTCTAGAGCCTGTCACTGTCTGCCATTATTTTTATCGATGATTGGTTGATGTGTGCTACTTTATTCAAATGTAAGTCTTATGTGACGGATCATTTGTTATGTTTTTTACCTATCATACCCAGTGTGATACATAGTGTATTATATCAGCAAGCATTTGTTAGATGGTTGAATAAATGTACCTTAACAAACTTAATTGTTATAACAATTTTAAAGGAAAGTGCTAATCATTTCTATTTCATTGAAGTAAAAGTCAAGCCTTCAAAATTTTGTAACATGCCTGATACTACACAGGTTAAGTAACATAAACCTAGGATTTAATTATCTAATTTAATATATTGGTTTGTGAAGATAAGAATAGATTTTTGTAGAAATAATTATTAACAAATCTCTGCAGTGGGTTTGCTACTCACCCCAATGGTTTATGTTCCCAGATGAAAGACACACACACAACCTTTATATTTTAAAGTGTCTTAAACAGCATAATAGCTAGGATACTGCCCAACTTCCACTGCTATTTGAATCTATCTCCCACCAATAATTTCAAGTTACTACTTACTAATTCCTATGTTCTATCTTGGCTGCTCTAGACACAGTTGGGCAGCCCTCTGGGCCGTGTTCTCCTAACTCCTTCACACAGTGGCTGTGTCTCTATATCTTGCACTCTTCTTTGGCATGGTGTCTCTCCTCTCCTCCACACTCTCCCAGCAATGTGGATCTCCTCCTTCTCTCTCTGCTCCTGGTCCCGATCCTGGGAAAAAATACCACCTCTGTCTGTCCTCGTCAGCTATTGACTGTTGGCATCTTTATTTACCAATCAGAACCAACTGGGGTAGGTTTTTAGAAGCAATGTATAGGCACTCTTGTGCAAGCAATTATTTGGTGGAACATAATTAGCATTCATAATACAAGTAGCTACAGATTTTAAAGAATTTTAATTATATTAGGCATTTTGTTATGGTTTCATTGTAAATTAAATTTAAAAATTTTATCAGTTATGTTAATGCTTACTTTAAATCTAATAGAATAAAATAAAAATGTCCTACAGTTTGAACAAACTGAGGATGTTTAATTAAATTTTGAGCATATATTTTGGTTATTAAAGTGATGACATTTTATTATTCTTGGGAGCAGTATTAACATTAAAAAGAAGACTAGCAATATAATAAAATATTAATTATATAAAGGTGTATATGAGAGAAGAAAGCTTTCTGTGAGCATATTTCTTTGGGGTATAATATTGTAGATAATTCATTTATTCCTGTCATAATCTTTCCCTGCCCAGTTTTCTGTGGTGCTAATTCATTTTTAGAAATGTTCTTTTTTAAGATATATTTATTTCATGAACACTTTAAAGTATTAATAGAGAATAGTTATTATGATAACTAGTATTTTATGTCAGTGTTATAATTTGTGTTCTGATCATGTTCTGTTGTCTTAAAGGCTGCTAAATGCCCACTTTCTAAGTGATCACAAAGTTCCCACAGTTTCTTAAGATTTTTTTTATATTGGTAATGTTTCATTACATAATGGAGGTTGAAGAAAATAAAAAGCAGTTCTTCATTCATTAAAAAGTAAGTTTATTAAAATGAAATGACACCCCACCTAAACTTATTGATCAGATCATGACCAAATTTTGAATGATTCTTTGTATTATACTTGACAGTTCCTATTTGTCACTTCAGCTAAAAAGAAATACATAAAATAGCAGAGAATTGGTATATGCT
The DNA here is from genome assembly GCA_021653895.1 of Mastomys natalensis. NCBI lineage: Eukaryota > Metazoa > Chordata > Mammalia > Rodentia > Muridae > Mastomys > Mastomys natalensis. The sequence goes on along the minus strand of JAJTUV010001191.1, from coordinate 774,959 downwards.
CATAGTTAGCCATGGTTCACTAAAAAAACCTGATCTCGAAATCCTTTGCAGCTGAGCCATAGGTCAGTTCAGACTCCCTTCTGGCCATTTGAGAAATACCAATAGTTATTCTTTTTTTTTTTAATTTCCTCTTCTTTTTTTTTTTTTATTGGAAATTTTATTTACATTTCAGATGTTCTCTCCTTATCCCATCCCCCCCCTTCCTCCCAGGAACTCACTATCCCTTCCCCCTCCTCCTGCCTCCACATTGGTGTATCCCCACCCACCCTCCCCTGTACCTCACCTCCCCACCCTTGAATATCCCCCCCCCCAGGACATCCAGGCTTCATGGGACCAAGGATCTCTTCTCCCACTTATATATAGCTCCCTTGCATATATAGCTGGAGCCATGGGTTCCTCCCTAAGCGCTCCCAGGCTGGTGGTTTAGACCCTGGGGACTCTGGTTGGTTGGTATTGTTGCTTTCCTCATGGTGTCGCGAATCCTTTCAACTCCTTCAGCCTTCACTCTGTCTTCTCCATTGGGAACCCCATGATCAGTTTGATGGTTAGCTATGAGCATCTGCCTCTGAGTATGTCAGACTCTTGCAGACTTCTAAGGAGACAGCTATATCAGGCTCCTGTCAGCATGTACATCTTGATATCCACATCACATGGGATGTCACATGGGATGGATATCCAGGTGGAATGGTCTGTAGACGGCCCCTCCTTCAGTTTCTGTCCTGCACTTTGTATCCATATTTGCTCCCTTGAGTATTTTGTTACTCCTTCTAAGAAGGACTGAAGCCCCCCCCCCCGCTTGGTCGTCATTCTTCATGAGTTTTATGTGGTCTGTGAGTTGAATCTTGGGTACTTCAAGCTTCTGGGCTAAAATCCAATAATCAGTGAGTGAATACCATGTATGTTCTTTTGTGATTGGGTTACTTCACTCAGGATAATATTTTCTAGTTCCATCCATTTACATAAGAATTTATCAAATTCATTGTTTTTCATAGCTGAGTAATATTCCATTATATAAATGTACCACATTTTTTGTATCCATTCCTCTGTTGAAGGGCATCTGGGTTCTTTCCAGTTTCTGGCTACTATAAATAAAGCTGCTATGAACATAGTGGAGCATATGTCCTTGTTATGTGTTAGAGCATCTTCTGGGTATATGCCCAGGAGTGGTATAGCTGGGTCCTCAGGTAGTGATCTGTCCAATTTTCTGAGGAACCGCCAGACTGTTTTCCATAGTGGTTGCACCATCTTGCAATCCCACCAACAATGGAGGAGTGTTCCTCTTTCTCCACATCCTCGCCAGCATCTGCTATCACCTGAGTTTTTGGTCTTAGCCATTCTGACTGGTGTGAGGTGGAATCTCAGGGTTGTTTTGATTTGCATTTCCATGATGACCAAGGATGCTGAACATTTCTTTAGGTGCTTCTCAGCCATTCGCATTTCCTCAGTTGAGAATTCTTTGTTTAGCTCCTTACTCCATTTTTTAATAGGGTTATTTGGTTGCCTAGAGTATAATTTCTTGAGTTCTTTGTATATATTGGATATTAGTCCTCTATCGGATGTGAGATTGGTAAAGATCTTTTCCCAATCTGTTGGTTGCTGTTTTGTCCTATTGACAGTGTCCTTTGCCTTACAGAAACTTTGCAATTTTATGAAGTCCCATTTGTCAATTCTTGATCTTAGAGCATAGGCCATTGGTGTTCTGTTCAGGAACTTTTCCCCTGTGCCAAGGTATTCGAGGGTCTTCCCCACCTTCTCTTCTATTAGTTTCATTGTATCTGGTTTTATGTGAAGGTCCTTTATCCACTTGGACTTGAGCTTTGTACAAGGAGATAAGAATGGATCGATTTGCATTCTTCTGCATGCTGTCCTCCAGTTGAATCAGCACCATTTGTTGAAAATGCTGTCCTTGTTCCACTGGATGGTTTTAGCTCCTTTGTCAAAGATTAAATGACCATAGTTGTGTGGGTTTATTTCTGGGTCTTCAACTCTATTCCACTGATCTTCCTGCCTGTCTCTGTACCAATACCAGGCCGTTTTTATCACTATTGCTCTGTAGTACAGCTTGAGGTCAGGGATGGCGATTCCTCCAGAAGTTCTTTTATAGCAGCCCAGCTAGTAGAAAATATTGCATGGACAGGCAACAGCTTTTGGAACAGCCCCCATTCTAGTTGTTCAGGGACCATATGATAGTCATCTGCTACATATGAACAGGAAGGCCTAATTTTAGCTGTGAATGTTCTAGGTTAGTTGACTCTGTTGGTCTTCCTATAGAGTTTCTATTTCCTTCAGGGCCCCCAATCCTTCTTCCTATTATTCTATAGGAGTCCCCAAGCTCCATCCACTGTTTGGGTGTGGGTTTCTGTATCTGTCTGAGTCAGTTGGTGGACGGGCCTCTCATAGGACAACATGCTTGAGTCTACAAGCATAATTTTTTTAATAGCACTTTTATTTATGTCAAACAGCAACATGAACAGAATAAAACCTTACCGTAGTTTTTAAATGCAAGATAAATTATAGCTTTAATTTTGATATCTGAAACTAATCATTCAACCAATTTACCCTTTGTCAACCCTTTATCATAAACCCTGACATTCTTCAGCTATAATCTTGGACATAATAGGAAGAGCAAGAAAGAAAAACCTGCGATTTCCCAGCTATAGTCTCCCAGTACCATGCAACAGATCTTTTCTTGCCCTGTGTATGTACTGTCTAATGCAGTGGGTTTGTAACTCTTAATTGTGAATTTAAAATTTAAAGTAACAGCTTTATTGATATAAGTTTTATATTATTTGCTCTCATAAGGGTATAATTAAATGAGGTTTAGAATGTTCACAGCTGTACAGTTGTCACTACTATCAAATTTTGAGCATTTTCATCACCATTGTTAAAAATATCCAAAATCAGTAGCTCTTCCTCATTTCTTACCAACTTCTCCAGCACTAGGGAACCACTATATTTCAATTTCTTTGGATTTATCTATTTTGGGTCATTTCTTTTGAAATAAATTACAAAATGTCATCTTCCTCTTATTGGTTAACATAAAGTTAATAGCCATATGTGCCTTGTGACTACCATACAGTCAACTGAAATAAAAAGACCAAAGATAGATGCTAGTGGGTAATGAAAATACTGCAAGGAGGGCACATGGACAGTGAACAAGACAGAGGGATAGGAGATGAAGAAGAACAAAAATGGATGGTAAGGCAGGGATGTGAGAAAATGACAGTATCAGTTGGATGTAGTATTAGAGTAACACAGTGGAAAAGGATTGGCAATGTGGTGTAAACAAGAATAGGTAGGGTACATTTTTATGCCTGTTAGAAATGGAGGGAAGGAAGCAAAATCATGTTTTCTTGTGTGGTATGGTGTTGATGCTATTTTCAGTGGAGGCAGAAGAGACAGATTAGTGGAAGAGAAGAAGAGACTAAAGATGACTACAAAGGAAGTAATCCAACGTGTCACAAATGTCAATAGAGAGGAGGAAAAAGTTTCCAGATTAGAGAGATGCAGTCCCTCTCGAGAGCACCTAGTGAAGGAAAAGCAGGTGAGTTTGCAGAGCAAAGCTTACCTAGGAAGAAACATAAGACAAGGAGCTTGTTGAGAAAGAGCTGATTGGGCAGTTGGAGGACAGAACTCTGTTCTCCACATGTGCAGGAGAGTCACCATGTCTCCTGTCTGCAGGCACAATATGACATTGGTAATAGTGTCAGAGTCATCTTTTCTTAATCTTTGTAAATACTTATACTCTTGGCTATAAAAAGTTCTATAAGGAAAAATGGAAACTAAGAAAACATGAAACTTTGAAATGTCAAAAATCATTCTACAATATAATGACTGTAGAATTTTGTGTTATAAAACGTAACACTAGCATTTTTTTAAATTTTTGTCACACCTTTGCAATGCTTTAGAAATTATTGGAAGAGGTAGGAAGCAGCTTGAAAGTCTTAAATGAAAAAAAAAAAACAACACAGTTATAAGAGAAAAGATCTGCACTGGGTTCCTACTGAATTGATGAATAGCATCATTTAAATATTTTAAACATTCAATATAGAATTATTAGAAATTGAACCTTTTTTTCGGTCTTGCTCATGTACAGACATACTAACATAGATATTTGTTGTTTCTTTTTAAGGCCTTTAAAACCAAGGATGGCTATCTTGTAATTGGAGCAGGAAATAACCAACAGTTTGCTGTTATATGCAAGGTAATCCATAATCACCAGAATGGGTAGATGGCAGGTTCTGCTGTTCATTTTGTTCAAACTGAGGGAAAGTTCAACTTTGCCTGCTTAGTCATTACTAGTTGAGTGCCTATGTTAGCACCTGAAATCATACCACTTGATACTCAACAAAGGGTGAGACATAGGTCTGATAAACACTCCCTTTCTTTCTTCCTCCTTTCTTTTCTTTTGTTGTTTATTACTTCCTTTCCTCCTTCTTTGTTCTTTCTATGTTTCCTTTCTTCCTCCCTCCCTCTCTCCCTCCCTCCCTCCCTCTCTCCTCCCTCCCTCCCTCTCTCTCTCCCTCCTCTCCTCTCTTTCTTGCTTTCTACTTTTTATTCTTTCTTGCATTTTGCATGCTTATGTAAGTATGTTACCTAAGGTATGCATGTGAAGGTATCTTTTCACTTTGTGGGTTCTGGAGAACTTTGTTGTTTACTTATTTGTTTTTGTTGTTGTTTGTGTAGCACCTAGGTTGGAATGCGAAATTATAACTTACAATTTTCTCAATTAAATCTTTAAAATTTTAATTAATATATAATTATCATTGTCCCCTTCTCTTTCCTCCCTCCAACCCTTTTCATGTCTCTTTCTCAGTCTCTCTAAAATTGATGGCATCTCTTACTTTGATTTATTAATGTTACATATGTATATACATTTACATACATACACATACATATATAAACACTTTCTCAAATTTGTAAGGACTTTTAGTCCTGTTTCTTTCCCTTCTCCTTCCTTATTTCTATTCCTCTCTTCCTCTATATTATATTTAATGGGTCCCAAATATAATTGAAGTATTTGCAAATTAATTTCATGTTCTGCTATAAGTTTTAAGATTTTTTTGGTTATCTTTGTTTCATGCATAGCTTTCTGTAGAATTCATGCTTAAATATTTTAGAAATTAGTATTATATTAAAAATGCTATTTCTTAGTAAGGCCCAAGAAAGCCTTAAAATACTTGGAGCAATATAGGATAGAAATATGCTAAACCGTGAGCATTGCCTAGACAGTTTTTAATATTTTCATTTTTTAATCTCTTTACATCTGTTTTAGGACCCTTTTAAAAATAAAATACTGAATTTTGACATTTTCAAAGTATCACTTCACTTTCATTAGTTTAAGTCCAAGAAATATAATCTAATTAAAATATATTTGTTTTACTTTTATTTTAGTTTTTGCATATAGACAAGGGTTTCATCTATTGAAAACTTTTTTTCCTGAGAGAAGATTAGATTTTTACCAACTGTGTGACCATAAGCTTTCTATCTTATTAAAGATTCCTGACTTTCTCAGGGAATTGTTTTCATTACAGTAGTTAACCTATTATGTACAAGAATTATTTATTATGGTGTCTCTTTTATGTGAGAGGTTAACAAACAGAGCTAAAACCCACAGCTAAGAGGTGGGAAAGACTGTAGAGAAGGTGGCCGACTGACATGAGGGGATGGTTCTGACTACTGGAAGGGCTGATGAGGCTGAGGAGGGAGGGAGGGCCAAGCCTTTATAACGGTGACCCAGGGAGTGTAGAGAGAATTGATTCAAACATTTGATCTTGGATCAAAGAATCTTTATTATGAATGGTCAGCTTTAAAAATATGAAACATACGGAAACCGTTGACGGTGAAGTCATTCCTGTGCTCAACTTCAGAGATGGAAACTTCGGCTCTTTACTCTAAACAAGTGCAGGTTTGCCTCCTGAGCCATATGTTTACAGCCTCTCTCTCTCTCTCCTCCTCTCTCTCTCTCTCTCTCTCTCTCTCCACACACACACACACACACGCGCACACACACACACACACACATTGACACATTCTTCAATTATTTTCATTACTGCCGATCACTTTGAAATGTTTAAACTTCTTCATAAGTATCTGTAAGAACACTTTTTGGAAAAGACTTTTATTTTACAGTAGAATGTTTGCTGCACATTTTAGTACTAAAATATGACTTTCCACTATAATATGCTTGCACATTGCTTCAAAAGGAAGCCTGTCATAGGCCCTGATATAATGGCATACTTGACTTTGCTTTTCCCATATGTGAGTTAGGAATGATAATCTCTGCTCTAAGCTCTCAAAAGTGTGCCATGAACACTCCGAGACCTCAGAGTAAGTGTTCTGTGTGGAGGGTTTCCTTGGTGTTTAGATTTTGGGGGTTTGCCGAGTGATTACTGCACTTTGATTGACTTTCTCAATCTTTGTCATTACATCATCCAAGTTAAAAGAAAATCTTTTGTATGTCTATTTGAATACAAACTTTTCTTTTCTTACCAGCAATACATAAGGAACAAATTTCTTATATATATTTCATTCACACTTACCTGTTAGGCATGGACTCATGCAAAACTGGCCTCACAGAGGTGAGCCCACATGAGATTCTTTAGAAGAGTCCTAACAACTCTGGCTCCTAGGAAGGGCAGGAGCAGCTGCATGGGATTTAAGTCCTCTCTTTCCAAAATAGAATTTGATATACTGGTTGATTAACAGAAAGGGCCCTATAAGGAAGTGCTTGTGTTCGGGGGCCAGAGTCGGAGCACAAATTCAAGGACTGGGGTCGGAAAAGTACTGCTATATATATAGTGAACCTTGGTTTATGACAATTTCTATTTTATGTCCCTTAACATGATGCAGAAGAACAGGGAAAGTGAGCATATGTAAGCTATTTTAAACTGATTGATGCCAACATTTATGGCTATTTCTATTTGAAGTATATTGACATCCCCTTTAAAGTCATTTGGACTGATGGTTTCCTTCACTGGGTACAGAATGTGTTGATTTTCAACTTCAATATATTTAGAATCTCTGATAGTCACCTTCTCAAAGATTTGACTTTGGTGTGTTTGAGGTAGGGCACAGGAAATTTCAACTTTAATAAATGTTGTACTTGATTCAGGTGCAGGCGGTCTGGGGACATTACAACATGATTCCTAAGGGCTTTATGGGTCTTGCTTCCCGTCAAGTAACCACTGGTAAAGTGCTTAATCTTTTCTAACCATCTGTGTCCTTATAAAATGTAGATTATAATATATAGCTGTACTGATGTATAAATTATGGGGATTATAAGGGCTAGTTACATAAGCAAAATGTAGCATGCCCCTGGCTCACACGAGGCATTTATTAACTTGCCTCTGAAACCTTGGACAGGATAATTCTGGTTCTAGGAAAGATCCATGTGTCACACTTCCCCTTTAACAGAGCTTTGTGATAAGACCTGGGGACCATAGAGGGGAATGTGCTTGAAGACTCTGTGAGTAAACAGCAGGAGCATTAGAGGATATCAGAACTTGAAGCTCTTGTAAGCTGGTAGCAGATCAGTTCAATGGAGCTAGAAGTGGAACGGTGGGTACCAGGCAAGGGAAATGAGCTCCAGAGTTTCTCTTCATTGCTGTACAAGGAAAATTAGAAGTGAGTTGTGGTCTCCATGTGGTGAGATTACTTTTTATCCTCTACATTTTCTTCTGTACTAGCCACTGAACAGTCCCAGCAGTACAGAGGGCGGAGTCCAGTAAGAAAGAACCTTTTCTCCATGATCGCTCAGAGGCATGAATTTATGTTGCTGTTGACCTGTGTTCTGGCCATTTGGCTTCTGACCTAAAAGTAAAAGTTTTGACACTGAACGTGGGATAATCAGAGAGAAAGACTGCAAAGAGGGAAAAGGTTTGCAGAGCAATCCTAGAAGTTGTTTATAAATTCTGGGCTTACGTTTGAGCTGCATATATACTGATCTGATTCAAATTACTGCACCAAAAATGCTGTGAGAAGAATCAACATACATGCCTTTATGCTCAGCTTATAGTGTGATTATTAAGTGGAGTACATACAAGGCAGATTCGAATGGCACTGAAAAGGTCTGGACATTGAACCAACATTAGATCCAAAATGATGGAAAGTGGATGAAACTTACAGCTTAGAACTAAGCAGGGCAACTTCTGAAAATGAAAATAGCATCAAAAAGTTTCTATAGGATTTAAACAAGACTCAGAAGTTCTATTTTTTAAACCTTTTTAAAAATTCACTGTACATTCTGTTCACTGATAAAGACCGAGCTGCACATCTACTACACATACACTTTGTGTGTGTGTATGTGTGTGTGTTTCCCTTGTTTTTGCTCGTATGGATTTACTTATTTCCTATGCTTTCTAGAATGTAGTTATCCTTCTTGAGTTGGAGTTTTCCTTGTAGTATTTTATGTAGGGCTGGATTTGTGGATAGATATTGTTTAAATTTGAATTTGTCCATCTATGGTTTTAAGAGGTTGCAGGATATCTGTCCAGGCCCTTCTAACTTTTAGAGTCTCTCTTAAGCCTGATGTAATTCTGATAGGTCTGCCTTTGTATGTTACCTGACCTTTTTCCCTTACTGCTTTTAATATTCTTTCATTGTTCTGTAGATTTTGTGTTTTGATTATTATATCCCAGGAGGATTTTTTTAAGGTCCAGTCTAATTGGTTCTCTATATCTTATATGTTTTTAAGCATCGCTTTCTTTAGGTTAGGAAAGTTTTTTTCTATGATTTTATTGAAAATATTTTCTGGTCTTCGGTGTCGGGATACTTCACCTTCTTCCATTACTTTTATTCTTAGGTTAGGTTTTTTAATGGTATCCCAGATGTCCTGGATGTTTTGTGTCAGGAATTTTTTAGATTTAATATTTTCTTTGACTGATGTATCAACTTATTTAATTGTTTTTTCTACACCTGAAATTCTCTCTTCCATGTTCTGTATTCTGGTGTTCCTGTTCTCTTCCCTAGGTTTTCCATCTCCAGGATTCCCTCAGTTTGTGTTTATAGCTTCTGTTTCTACTTTCAGATCTTGAGCAGTTTTATTTATTTCCTTCACCAGTTTGATTGTATCTTCCCGTAGTTCTTTAAGAGATTTACTCATTACTTCTTTAAAGGCTTCTGACATCTTTATAAGGTTGGATTTAAGCTCATTTTCTTATGCTCCAGTTGTGTTAGGATATCCAGGGCTTGCTGTAGTAGTGTAGCTGTGCTCTGAAGGTGTCATACTGCCCTGGTTTTTGTTGATTGTGTTCTTTTGAGGGCCTTTAGCCATCTGGATACCTTTAGTCCTTGGAAGTTCCTGTTGTAGTAGGTATTAGGAAAGGGGAGTCGCTAACTCCAATGATCCTGATGTGGCAGTCCTCTTACAGATATCCTTGGGATGTATGTTTCCAGATCAGCAGGTCTGATGAAGGTGGGCTAGAGGTGGTGGAAAAATGAGGAGATCCAGTGGGGACAGCAGGCTACTCAGGGCAGCTGGAAGTGCCCTGGAGGACTCAGTGGACAGGAAAGATAGGTATGGGAAAGGAGTCTAACCTGTATGCTTCCGGATCTGGCAGGTCTGATCCAGAAGTTCTATTTTTATTATCTTTGTTTATGTGTAATTTCTTGTCACCATGTGTATGAAGGTACCAGAGGAGGCCAGAAGAGGGCATCAAATCTTCTTGAATTGGACTTAAGGGTGATTGTGAGCTTTTTGATGCTAGTACTGGGAACCAAACGCAGGCCTTCTGCAAGATAGCAAGTATTCTTAACCCTGAGCCATTTCTCTAGGTCCAACTCAGAAATTCTTGGTACAATGTTTAAAATGTCTGGAATATTATCTAAAGTTATTCAGATAATGAAGAATCTAAAGTTTTACAAGAAAAGGCTAAATGTTGTTTATACCAATATCTGCACAACACTGATGTTTGAATTAATTCACAAAGGGTGTAATACAGCTGTTATTGAAATTCTCTTCTAAGCATTATAGGCACTCTAAGTAAATAAAAAAGTAGAAGTGTTCAGCAAAGGTATTGAAGATATGAATAATCAAATGGAAAATTTGGAATTCAAGAAATGTATGTTGATAGCCCATATTGAGGTGGTCTTTTTCAGTGAAGCAGATGGTTTTGAGTTACTCTTGCTTCCTATAAGTCACTGCCCACCTATGCTTTTGTAGGTAATCCCAATAGACCCACTAGTCCATAGATTGGTTTTAAAGGAATCATTACTTTGGTCTGTTGTCTGTACTCTATGTAGGCTTAATATTTGCTTGTTCACATCTCCCTGAGAAAAATCACACAACAGAATTACTGTCTGAACAGAGATCTTCAAAACCAAAACTAAGTAGAAGAGGAGCAGTTACATGCTCCCTGCAATGGATGATAGGGTATGCAACCAAAGTCAAACCATCTGAGAATGTAGTATCACTGACTGGCCCCCATCTTCTGCTTGGTTTTGGTTGGGATGCCATTTTACACATGGGATCTAGAGCTTTAGTTACTGTGGAGGTGTTCTCTAAACCTCTAATAGACTTACAGCTATGTTACAGTCTCTGAAAGTAGCTCATAAAGGACATGATCATGAGCAGGATGTAGCTTCCTTTGCATGACTTTACTGTGGGTGGTAAGGCATGCAACTAAGGCTCAGCCAATTTCCCAGAAAGAATGTTTCTTTGTAAGTGAGGAATTACAGTGGGGGAAAAGCTATACAGATATTCTCAACCACATTAACCTCTGGTTTGTTGGGGAAATGAAGACAAAGGGGAAGATGGATTAGAGCAGTGGTTCTCAACTTTCCTAATGCTGTGACCCCTTAATACAGTTCTTTATTTTGTGCTGAACAGCATTTATTTTTGTTTCTACTTCATAACTATAATTTTGCTACTGTTATGAATCATAATATAAATATCTATGTTTTGTGATAGTCTTATGTGGCCCCTGAGAAAGGGTCATTTAACCCCCAAAAGGGTAGTGACCCATAGGTTGAGAACCTCTGAGATAGAGTTATTGGCATGCCTTTTTTTTTTTTTGTTTGTTTGTTTGTTTTAAACATTTGGTATGATACAAGTAAAAGAGTTTAAATTGTGTCTGTGCTAAGGAACATTTCCTGGAATGCAAAAATTTGTAACCTGTAACCTGTGGGAAGAATTGGGCATTGAATAGGAATAAAATGAGATAGAAATTATGAAAGATGCCTCTGATGTCTGATCTTCAATAGAGAGGGCAGGAACATCTGTGATTCAGCATGAGAATGGAGACTTTCAAAATGGCCAAGTATTATGTTAATTATGGAACACTCAGCATCTGAGCTGCTTAAATTAGGGACAACATTTACTATTTTATTATTAGTGTTAATTATCATTAGTATTGATTATCATTATTATTTACTAGTTTTTTTTTTTTTTTTTTTTTTTTTTTTTTTTTTTTTTGAGGCAGGGTTTTTCCTTGTAGCTGTGGCTGTCCTGGAACTCACTCTATAAATCAGGCTGGCCTCAAACTCAGAGATCTGCCTGAGTCTACCTTGTGAGTGTTGTGATTTAAGATGTGTGTCACCAGGCTCAACAAAGAACAACTTTTAATCTCACAGCCTGGCTTGTGATGCTATGAGACATGGGGGGTAGATTTGATTATTCTGAGTGCAGTTAAATTGGTGAAACTGGGCAATGTAACTACCCATTCCTCCTTAAGACAATGACCGAGACAAACTGAGAAAATCCGGTCTTGATGGTCTGGCTTGCAGGAGTAAGTAGTGGCATTTGACTATTTCTAGCTAAGACTCCCATGGAGATCAATGACTAGAATACAGTGGAGAAAAACCATGTATGTTACCAAGAGACTGGAGCATGTGAGAGAGTGTATTTGATGTCTAGTGTGTTCATCTGGGTAAGACCGTGTGCACAGGAGAGCTAAGAAAGAGGTTGATTTGGTAGGGACCTCAAAACTAGCATGAGGCTTTAGTGACTTTGCCAAAGTCCATGGTGAGATGCAATATTTATGAATTTGGAGAGGCTTTGGTAGATCTAACTGGTTTAGACAAGCATGTAAATTGATTTCCAAAGTTATAAAACTATCAAGGGGGGATGATTAAAGGCAGAAGATGGGTCACTTGAAGGTAAGTGTGGCAAGGTTTGTGTCCAGCAAGCATTTCTAAGGAAAAAAATTGTCAGAAAACCAAATGTTATGCCAGTGAAGTTTCAGAAGGCTTTAAGATCTGAGCAACAGTTCACAGAAGACATAAATGATAAAACAGCACAGGTCAAAAAGATTAAGCTTGATCAAGAGCTGAAGAATTGGTTTTGAGTATGTGGCAGTGTGTATCTCTTCCTTATAGTAAAGCATGTTACGGATGGAGACTGTTCACCCAGCCTAGACCCTTTCAAGTGTGATGACTAGTAAGGCAAGAGCCAGTGTGGATCCAGAGTCTGTCATAACAGAGGAGCCACTTTGAATTGCTAGCTTGGCATGCTAAAACATGACCCCAGCAGGCCTAAGGCAGGCTGAGCATCTAAGCTGTCCTCCTATCGAAGACCATCTGTGGAGGGAAGATAGGTAATAGTCCTGTAATAGTGGCAGCAGCACTCTAGCATGAGAAGGCTGCATGGTTTATAAAAAAGGACTGTGGGTTATGGATGGCTAGATGGAGTAGTATATTTCACCTATGGCAGCTGTAACAAGCATTGCTATTTTATGAAACCACTGTAACAAGTAATGATATCTTTTTGTTTTATATTGGACTTTTTATTGAAATTTTTTTCATGCCACATAATCTGAACATTATCTTCTTTCCTCCAACTCCTCCTAGTCCTCCCTCCCTCCTCCCCACCCAACTCCATGTCCTTTTTTTCTCTCTTTAGAAAACAAATATGCAAATCAACCAAAATAAACCATAATAAAAAGAGATAAAGGTAACATTAGAAACACACACACACTCACTCCATAAAAACACAAAATCAGAAACCATACTATACAAGTAAAAGGCTAGTAAGATAAAACTTTCCCAAACAAAGCAATATGAGCCTAAAAAGCTAAAAAAAAAAAAAAATACCATTGAGTTTATTTTCTCTTGGTCACTATGCTAGACCTACCCATAAGTGTGGTTAATTTACCCATTAAGTGTAGTTAATATACCGTTGGAGAGAACTAATTTTTTTCTATGCAAACAGATGTAAATTGGATATAGCTTAGGGATGATCGCTTGAATTGATTTCCCCCCTCAGCACTGGTACCCTGTTGGATTTGAACCTGTGCAGGCTCTGTGCATGCTGCCGCAGTCTCTGTGGGTTCATATGTGCATCAGTCCTGTGGTATCTGGAAGACACAGTTTTCTTGGAGTCATCCATCCCCTCTGGCTCTTGTAATCTTTCTACCTCCTCTTCAGCATAGTTCCCAGAGTCAAGAGAGCAGGGATTTTATGATGACATACCACTGAAGACTGAGTGTTCCAAAATCTCTCACTCCCTGAATATTGTCTAGTTGTGGGTTATACTAAATTTTAAAAAAAATGAGCAATAAATTTACTATTTTTCCTATATACATTTTGTTTATTTTTCTTTTCTTTATTTTTATTTATGCTTTCCTTTTATTGAAGATTGATTTTTTTCTCGCATAATATATCCTCATTATAGTTTCCCTTCACTGCCTCCCTCCCAGCTCTTTTCCAACTCCCATTCTGTCTGGATCCACCCTCATTTTGTCCCTCATTAGAAAACAAACAGGGTTCTATGAGATAATAATAAAATATGATATAATAAGATAAAACACAACCAAACACATTGAAATTGTATAGAACAAATAAACAGAAAGAAAGGAGCTTAAGAGAAGGAATAAGAAACAGACACACTCATTCACACATTCAGGGATCTCACAGAAATACTAAACTGGAAGCCATAACATATAAAGCAGGGGACCTATAGGATAAAAAGAGTGAAGAAGGATATATAAAAAATGTAGAAAAAATGAGATAAATTTAGACAGGAAGAGCCCTGACACAACATTCTGAGACAAGGAACCCTCAAAGATGCCACTAAGCTCATTTTCTATCCGTCATCTCCTGCTAAGCATGTAGCCAACCCTTAAGAGTAGCTTGTTTCCGAAGGGAGACTCATTTCTAATGTTTCTTTTATTTATTTCTTTAGTCAAGACCATGAGGCATTTGAAATAGATAACAGTAGACCCTCAGAGATCACGCTATCTTCTTTAAAAGTTTATTTATATAATTATAGCCTTTGATTTTTCTGATAGATTTAGAAAAATATCTAGATGAACAGTAAAATAGTTTGAACAAAGACATCATTGAAGGCAGAAAATACTCTCAAGAACCAGAGGATAAATGAAAATCCCAGTGTCAGAGGCAACTTACTACTCTATTAATTATTGGCAAGAGAGGCCTCTAAGACTCAACAAACAACAAAGGTTATTACTACCCTGTTGGTTACATGCTAAAACCAGGGACAAGTCCATGATGTTGATGATACTACATGGTTTTTTTGCTGCAGGACATGGAAAGATCAGGTTGAAACAAAGCTGGAATATTTCACTTACTTTCTGGCTTTCTTTAGTACCAAGAAGCACTATATAGGATGCTAAGGGAGAATTGCTATCAGTAATCCGGTTCAGCTATCAACTCTGTTTAGTACCATCATGATGTGTCTACTTCTGCAGTAATGACCAGACTATTATGGTCTAATACATTGCTTTCTGATTGGAAGGAAAAGCCAAAAGCCAGTGTTTGGAAAAGTCACTGCTACTATTTGATTATTAAAAAATGGTGTCGTATATCTGTCAAATAACTCCACCCCAACATTTATACTTAGGTTCATAGACTACTATAACTAGCAATAGTCCTGTATTTAGTCAGACAGCTATATTATTCCCTTCCAGACCCATAGATAATTGTTGAAGACAGAGCAAAAAGAATCCAATAGCTAGAGGAAGGAATGGAATTTTAAGTTGCAGCTTCCTTCATATTGAAACATTACTTCCTGGAGGGAGGAGGGAAGCTTTTAAGACTCGGGAATTGAACAAATAATCCAAGGTACAGAAAGTGACTAAAACTACAAGACTCTAGAAACTAATGAAAGATATAAGATTTATAGGCCTTTCCTTCATGGCATATCAATAGTAACCATTGCTCAGGTCAAGAGACTCTAACCAAATGAGCTGCCTGTATATCATCTAGGGAGTCCTGGGAACATAGCCCTCATATGTTGTTAGCTTTTTTAAGGTAGGCTTTTCAGAAATGCAAAAGCCATTGAGTCATCCAAGGTCCTACAATAACTCTTTATCTATACACTTCTATAAGTAACTCCAGTGAGGCTACTAATTCATAAACTAGACTTCTGTGGACTCATTTCTTTGATGTGTTGTGGGTGACTATCCAAGGTAAATAGGCCCTTAAGTCATTGTTGGTCTATGTTTCATGCAGTGTTGACTTTTGCAGCTACAAATCTAAGATCCTATGCAAAATACACCTACTAGACAACAGTGGCAAGATTGTTGATGGGATAACCAGCCATGATGATGGTTGTATTTGAAGCCTGCTTTATAGGAGGGAACTCATTCCTGGTACTAAAAACATGGATAAAACTAGTTACTAAGGAAGTTATAGACTCACAGGAGAAATATTTTGATTTGTTTTGGTGAGTGGTCAAGTTGCCAAACCACCACCATCTAGATATTTATGTTTATAGCCATAGGTCAGCACCTGCTTTAAGTCTTGGACAGAGAAGCTTGTGATTACATTGGGTAGTAATTAATGCAGAGACTCCGTCTTTTCAAAGTGCTGAGAGGGATTGTGGATGCTTAGCCATAGATGAGGCATCTATATTACTCCTCCCACAAAGCTTAGGGAACAGTATAGAAGAGGGAGAGAAAAGAATGTAAGTGCCAAAGGATGGGGAAGAGTGCTGGAAAAAGCTGTCTTCTGGACATGCCATGGCTGTCAGACTCATGAATCCACAGCAGCTGTGCTTAAGTTTGATTAAGACCTGCACAAAATCAAGCAAGTTAACTTGGCATAGGGAAGAGGCTCTCTAGGCCCCATCCCTAGCTGAGGAGTTACTGTCAGTTTGTAGTCACTGGGGAGGAGAGGGTTACTTTTCTTTGAAGTGTGGCCCCTGGAAGGGTTGTCCATTCCTCTTTGGATGATCCCATACCTGGAGGTATAATAGTAACACTAATTGGACTCAGTGGGTTATAAGACAGTGTTGAAGGGGGGAAATTAGAGGGAGGGACAGGCGAATTGATATATTTAAAATGCATTGTACAGATCTGTGATATTTTCAATGACTATTAAAATGTAACAACAAATTGTTGGTGATGATCAGATTAAAAGTAATTTATTCACTGCTGCTAGGAATGTAAATTAGTCAAGCCTCATTTTTTGTTGTTGTTGTTTTTTTTTTTCCCTTTCTCTAAGCATCACACATTGGTTCTGCCCATTCTTAATTTCTTACAACATAGTGACTTCTTGTGTTATTTCATGACTCACTTTTTTTTTTTTTTTTTTTGGTTTTTCGAGACAGGGTTTCTCTGTGTAGTCCTGGCTGTCCTGGAACTCACTTGGTCGACCAGGCTGGCCTCGAACTCAGAAATCTACCTGCCTCTGCCTCCCAAGTGCTGGGATTAAAGGTGTGCGCCACCACTGCCCGGGTATGACTGACTTTCTTTAATTAATGGTTCAATTCTAGGCTCTTACCAGGAAATTCAAGCTTCAAGGATAATGAGCCTGGCAAGGAGAAGTACGAGAATGGTCAAAGTATAAAACTAAGCAGAGGTGTCGTAACCAAAGCTCATGTGGGCTTTCAGAGCAGTGACTGATGTTTGAAAGAAAAAAAAAAAAGCCCAGTAAGTCAAATGCAGAGGTCACATGGGCATCCAAGACCCTTGGAAACACAGTCACCTTTGTCTTTTTTTTTTTTTTAATGTAGCTGGCAGTTGTATGCTTTATATGCAGTCTGACTTGCAAATTTGGCCAGTTCCTTAGATGAGGAACTTGCTTGTTCTTGAAAACCTACGCTTCAGAAGGAGGTTTGTGACTAGGTCAGGTTTTGAGACCAATTCTGAGATCAGGTGCAGTGACTGGTTGGGTTCTAGAAAGAACACTATATGCAGTGTTACTTTTCAAAATCCTGCAGAGTATTACTGCTTTCAGAGAGTAGGTGGCAGATAGCAGGGGAATTGCGCTGCTGGGGTGGTCTCTTGACCCTGGAGAATCTTCTCTACTTCTGTCTCTTTTGTGAGATGATTAGTTGATTGATTTTATTTAAACTAGGGAAATAAGTGAAACAATGAAGTGTTTATATCAAAAGCAAACACATTAATGAAGGAAGTCATGCTTTCTGTAGGGCACCTGGCTTGCTCCCAGCCCATAAGTGCTCCTTCTGACTTTCCAACAAAACTGCCAAACTCTGTCTCCACACAGTCTTTCAAGATGTCTTTTCCCTTCCAAATCCACTTGGTACTTTCATTATGGTCTTGTTAAAACTACAGGATGTCCAATGGGGTTTGCAAGATGGATTTTCCCTTTAGCAAGGAGCAGCCAAAGAGGAAGTGCATGACAGCATTTCTAGTCAGTGTTCCTTCAGGGAGACACACTAAAGAAAAATAGTGACACTCTTTCAGGAAGAAGATATTTTAATTTGATGTTGTTTGAACAGCTAGAATTTGGACAAATACATGAGCTTTCCCTTCATGTTAGCACCTTATACAATATCCTGAATAGGACTCCTGGGATAAATAATATCATTTTATTAACATGTGGAACAACTCGGTCTGTGCCCCTAAGATATACGTTGACTGTAGGTTTTACATACATAAATATAGGCACTCTCATATAATTGACAAGAGCAATTCACCGATATGATTCCCTCAGGTGCTGCTTCCATCCCCTTGTAGAGAGGTATGGAGACAAGGAAAACGTGGGGAAGCAGATCCTGACTGCTGCAGTAAGCCAGGACCTAAGAGTACATGAAGAACTTGTGAACTATACGCTATATTTTCCTTTTAGATCTTGAATTTGCCTGAACTGATTGATGATTGCAAGTATAGAACGAACCATCTTCGGGTACAGAATAGAAAAGAGCTTGTGAAAATCCTGTCGGCACGGTAAGCTTCAACCTGATACTTAAACGAATCATCTGGTTCTCGCTGTCAGAGACTTTGCATGCTCCCTTCCCCTTTTAGATCAGTTTGTAACTCTCTTCCATATATCAAACTGATTAATGAAAGGACATCTTAAAATTGTTGTTATTAAACAACATTTGAAAGTATTTAAATATTTTATTAAATACCAACTTCTAACAGTGGTGTAAACAAAGCTACAGTAAGTTCACTTAGGTTGTTTCTCTGTTTGTATGTATAACTGTGGAGTATAACTGTTTGGATTTAGCATATCATAAGTTGTTAGCTGTTGCGTGGAGTTTTATGCTACTGCCTTTAGCTCTGGGAGGTGACTGTGCTCTGGAGCCCCCACCCATCTTTCCTTTTGCTTTACCTGCCTTTGCTCCAGGAAATGGGCAGAGCTACCTATCACCACAGGGCTTCCCTTGAATCCTCAGACAAAAGACAAACACACACACACACACACAGTTTGTTCCTTTACAGCTTGCCTTCTTGACACAATTGCTGGGTGCTGATACCTCCTGCCTGGAAAAGCTTGCCCTTACCAATTTATTATCTCTGTCTCTCTACCTGCCCTAAGCTTCAGTGGCTAGTCCCACCTAGCCCCTGTCAAACATCCCTAGCTACCTGTCTGTAGTAGTGGCCACAGGCCGCAGCTTCCCCCAAGACTTCACATGGTTTGTTTGTTTTTCTTTCTCCAAAGCATGGCAGAAACTCCTCTCTCCTTCCTTGTGTCTGCCTTTCCCTCCTGGAACATGGAAGTCCCGCCTGTATCTTCTGCTCAGTAGTTGGCCCCCAGGCTGTCTTTACTGACAAATCAGGAACTAATTGGGCAACAGGAAGTTAGCATCAGAAATGCCCCCTTCAGTTAGCATCAAGTACAACAGGAATTTAACATTACTTATATTTTCACTGTGTTGAATGCTCTATACCTCATTTCATTTAACTCTTAATTAGGTCCTGTAGTTCCCATTTTACAGATAAGGAAACCAAATATGTGGAGACGAATCTAAGAGTTTAGTATATTTTCTGAGCCCTTGGTTGAATGAGTTGCTGTGATGGGAAATGCCAGAATAAGTAACGAGTCATACAAGATTCATATTAATTGAATGTTTGGTTTCTAAATTTCCAGTTATGTCAGATTACACTTTTGGAAGACGTACCAATTTTTTAACTTTGTGTAAAAAAAAAAAGTAATAATTCCCACTCTTTCATATCAGTTTCACTTTGTTTGCTTCTAAGCTCTGTTTGTAGAAGGTTTTGTGACTCCAAATGCCCACAGGTGTTGTCATTCAGTGGTAAAGATTTGCTTTTGTCACGCCAGTGACTTAGGGTTCTGTTCAAATGCCCATGTGGTTTCATGTAATACGAATTGAAGTTCTTAGCAAGTGAAGTCATGCTAACAAAACTTCTATTATTGTTGTCTTGCATTTTGAGACCTTTCCATGAAATTCTTGCTATTCCTTTACCCATGTATGCCTTTCTGTATTGTAAACCCTTCTCTACACTGTATCTCCTCCATGTGTCAAATGCTGTTCTGTCAATGGAGGCTCTGTGTGGGGAGCTAACGCACACAGAGTATGGGAATGAGAATTAGGTGCCCCTTTCTGATCATTAGTTAAATATAATTCTGATTCTACTGCAAGCCTCATAGCCCTTAATGATTAACCTTTCTCCACAGGAGAATTCCCCATTCATTTCTACTTTTTGCCTCTTTGTCTCTAAAGCATTTTTAATTCATTTAATTCATTGATAGGATGTTTCCTTTCACACCATGATTACTAAGTCTCAATAATAGGCACTTGTGAGAAACTTATCAAAAGCTCTTTGATAGACTAAATAAATCATGTCCATGCTGTGAGAAGAGTAAGTCCCAATAAAGATATAATCCCAGGCAGATGCAAGTATCATCTTAAGTCACTAGCACCTGAACACACAAAATTAGGGATTCTTGTGCCTTAAAACTTTGATTAAATTCAGTTGTACTGTACAGTGACTTCCAGCAGACTCTGTAATAGATAAATTTAAAAAATTCCCTTTTGAGGCAAGCTAACATTCTCTCTCTCTCTCTCTCTCTCTCTCTCTCTCTCTCTCTCCCTTTTTCTCTCTCTCTCTCTTTCACACACACACAGAGAGAGAGAGAGAGAAAAAGAGAGAGAGAGAGAGAAACATTTTTTAACTCATAGGCTCATTATTTTTCTATTCAGATTCAAGAAAGAATAAAGGAAGAATCTAGTGATGGTCACAGAAAGAAACTTTGGGAATTCTTCACTTAGAGTGCTCTTTTTGTTGTTGTTATCTTAAGATTTTTATGATTTTTAATATTCCAATACTTTCTCATCCAGGGTATGTCAAATAGAGGGGAGGAGGAAAGACTAGCCTGTCTATCCATTCTCACCTACAAGCACATCCTCTGTGTCTCTGAGTGAGCACTGCCAGTGAGGTAATACTATTTAGTGGTGAGCTTCCAGAAGTCTTTACCAATGCCCTGAGGCTTGTCATTCTCATCTGTGATCTACCTTCTTTTCCAGTATGGTGAAAATTTACTGGCTTTCCACAAATTACAGGACTAAGTCCAGTTGATTCAGTTTGAAATCTATGGTCCGTCATAGTCTGATATTATGGAAATTTCCTGTTTGTAAGTATCTAACTCATTTCAGTTGGAGGCCCCTACTCTGGCCACACACACATTTTATGTGTTCTGTATTCTTTTCCAGACTTAGCAGGTCTCGAACTAGTTGTAGCTGCATGGCCATTCTACATTGTTATGAAGACACACTCTTATATTTCTTCCTGGGTTCTCAAACAGATACTAGCACCTTTAGTAGAGAAAGTATCCATTCTGTATCTCATATCTAGCCTGTAATCAAACACAAGGAAAATGGGCATTAGTCCTGGGCATGGTATTGTTCGGGGATCTACATTGTTCAGTATTCTCATCTTAACCTAAGAAGTTTCCTTTCAATCATTTCAGAAATTGTGAAACATTTCTGAATGCTCCATGGAATAGAGACACATTAGTACTCAGAGAGAAGGGGAGGAGGAAAACTGTTTGCTAGATACCAGCCAAGTTCAGGCCAGATCCAGGTGATTTCTTCTTCCTCTTCACAGATGGCAGTCCTGAAGTTTAGAAAATGTCTTACTTTTCAATTGCTGTGAAATGATCCTATGACCAAGGTCCAGAGGGTTAGTCCATGCCATCATGGCAAGGAGCGTGGCTTCAGACAGGCAGGCATGGAATAACTGTGAGTTTATATCCTTTTCCACAAGCAGGAGGAAGAGGGGGGCAGAAAGAGGGAGGGGGAAAGGGATAGAGAGAGGAAGAAGGAGGGGTGAGTTAGCTAATTGTGAAAGGTGTGGGCATTTGAAATTCCAAAGCCTACCCTCAGTGATGTACCTTCAATAAAGAGACACATCTCCTAAAACTTAATAAACAGTTTTACCAACTGGGGACCAAACATTTAGATATGAGTCTATGATGGCCATTCTTATACAAGCCTCACAATGAATGGATAGTAATGGTATTTTAAGGATTGTACCCTTTTCATATACCATATTTCTTTCTTGCAGTGACACATAGTAACTTTGTACTTATTTATTAGTTCAACATGTACTGCCCAGAGACTCTTGCTTAATAAGTGAATAAGTTATAAGGATTGGAGATAGATAAACAAGGAAAGTAGTTACTTAAAGACAATAAGGGAAGGGAAAGGACCAGTGCCAAAAGTTGAGAATGATAATGGTTTCATCCTATCCATGCACCGAGGAGCCTGGCTGATAAAATAAAGGGTGAACAGAGGCCTGTAGGAATTGAGAGGAGGGAGTCAGCAGACATCTGGAAGAACTTTCTAAGGCTGAGGGCATATGGTAAAGTTCAAGAAACAGTTCAAGATGCTGTATCCTAGGTTAGGGGAGCAAGGGGAAGGCCAAGGTTGGGGCATAGACATTGAGAGAGGTGAAAAATACCTTAAATAATGAAAATAAAGACTGCTTTATAAGCAGGGTGATGCTTAAATTATGAAATAAAGGAATTGTGGTTTTCTTGATACGGGGTTAAAAAATGAGTTTGCTCTGCAGCACATCTTTACTTGCTAGAAAGTTCAAAGTATTCCAGTAACACTGAGCCAGTAAAACTTCCTTTTATTTTAGTGGAGAGGCCTGAGTTTCCATAGCAAGTGCTTCTGTTATAAGAGCCTTACGCCGGCTCTGTTGAGGCCCAATAAGGGAATGCTTTCTCCCAGGCGGAAACATACTCAAAAATGTAAGACTTAATTCGGTAGGGCCAGTAAATCACCTAGTTAAAAACTGACCCCACAAACAGTGGGTTCAGTTAATGCATGCTAAAGAGATAGGAGGGATGGATAATCATCCTCTTAATAAGATCATGTACTGTGTCCCCCAGAATCCTTATTCTCTATACAGATGCCATGGAGCCCCTCTGATTCAGAAAGGTGCCGCTTTTCCTTTCTCTTCTTTGTCTTTTGGATATGGGCCAGCACCTAAGTTAACTTTCTCTAGAACCTTGGACTTTTTCACTTTTTCTCTTAAGGTACCTCCCTATTGCCTCATCTTGCTGATTCTCCGTATCTTTTGCTTTCCTGCTTTCTCTTTCCAGCCCCCTCCAGGCAGCTACTGAGGTTTCCAGCTAGACTACCTGTGGTTTTTCTATTAAATGTGAATAAAATTGTTCCTGACCTTTCATCTGAATTGTTCTTACGTGCTTTTATTAAGAAAACTAAGAACCCTGAGAGGGACCTCAATTTCACTAGTAACATCTAGTACTCAATACTGGACTCACCTAAATTTATTTACTTGATCTTCCATTCACTCATTTAATTTTATAAGTATAGAATACATAAGACATACCAAGAACTGTTCTAAATGTTGGGAAAAAAAGATATAGACAAAATGCCCAGCTCACTGGACATTTTCAGGCTTTCTAGAAGACAGTTCTTTCGGTTGTTTTGAGCATGTTTTTCGTATCACGTTTTTCTGCTTCAAAAAAGTATTACAACTGAAATGCGTTAACCATTGATTGTCTTTTTAAATACATTAATATAAGTGCTATATTTTTTTCTAGTATTTGCCAATCCCTTTTGAAGTGAAAGCAGATTTTAGATCAATAGTTACATCGTCATGTGAATATAGCAGGGGTTTGCCTATTGTCTATTATGAAAATAGATACTTCTGTGTACATATATACACTCATCTTTAGAATATGTAAAACTAGGGCTGGATTTCTGAGAATGAATTAACAGTACAAATAATTTTAAAAATAAACTCTAGGCATTACAGACTCATAAGAAACTCAGTTCTTGCACTCAATTTGACACCCCAAACTGAGAACTGAGGCATTACCAGATTTTTACAAGTGTATGCTCCTCAACAGACATATGAATTTCCTACTGTGGTTTAGAATCTTCCAAGAATTTTCCTCAGCAATGACTATTTCCATCTTTGCCACAGTAGGATTCATGTGAAGTCTGAGAATCAGGAATTCCCTTTGTACATGGTGGAATTCTTAGACTGCTCAAAGAGCCTGTGGGAGGTTTTCTTTGACTATTCTCTTGGAGTACTGTTGGAGGATTTCTCTGAGCCTCAGCTGCCTGCTTTGGTCATCAACTGTTTCTGTAGCCAGCACACACAGTTCCCTCCAGGGCTCTCAGGTGTTTCTAGTCCCCACTGTGCCTGCCAGCAAATCTTTTTTTCTTTTTGTAATGTGGAAGAGTTTCCCCTTGAGCTTGCCATTTTATCCTGAGTGTTACAGAAACTCTGTTTACCCAGCTGCTAATGTTGAACACCAGGTAAAGCTAAAACATATTAAACCTTAGCTAAAGCCCAAAGAGTACAAGAAACAGATTCGTCCAGGTTCTGGCAAACACAAACATATCCCATGTTTGCGAGGCTCAGGAACAACAGACTCATCAACTTGTATGACTTGTAATAGATAGGACCACAAGAGTGAGGGTGCTCATGTTCAGATGAAGAATAGGAGGGTGGAGATGACGTGTTGTAGTTTGGGGAGAGATATCAGCAAGCCCTGAAATGAGACTGAAGGAAAAGGCGAACAACAGAGGAAGTAGAAATAACATTCATAGCATTCCCTGCCTCCCTCCTGCTTTACTGACATTCTTTGGCCTTTGTGTACCCTGGTTCAGCAGACACTGGGGTGAAATGTGAAGCCTTAGCCTCTGAGGAGTTTGTGGCGTAATTAGGAAAGCAAATACAGAAAGCAGTGAAAGACTCCACACCAGCAGTGTGTGGCTAGTGCCAGGGTGGTCAGTGTGCTATGGCGCTTAAGAGAAGGGACTAATGTTTCAGCCAGCGTAAGCCAGGGAAGACTTCCTGGAGGCAGGCCCACTTGTCATGAATCTTGATGGACAGACAGAATTAAGTGGGAGAAGGAAAAGTTATTTTAAAAAACAGAAATATTTATGGGAGCTAATTTTAAAGACTCAAAAAATCCTGAAGGAAGAAAAAAAATGTGGTTTGGAATGACATGGATATCAACTTTTAAACTTTGGGAAACTGTTACTAATGTCAAGCCAGTGTCTCTTGGATTCAGTCCAGAAAGTCATTGTTAAAAGTGCTGTGCGGCTTTCGCACGAACAAAAGCAACACTCGGCACGATGCTCCAGCCATTGCTGGTTGATTCGATCCCTTAAACAAAGTTTCAGGTATAGGGTTGTGAGCTTATTTAATTTTAGAGTTTACTATAGTGAATCATTGGAGATTAAATGTTCCATTTTACGGATTTCTGAAAAGAGGTATTAAATGTTTTTGGAATTGAATTAAGAATTTATTTTTAAAAATTCCTCCAATCTGTCACAATGATTTTTTTGTTTTAATAGATATGTACAAAAATTTTGAGACTTGAACCTGGAACATAAATTCAGTGCTAAAAGAGGGACTATAAGTTCAAAGGTACCTGGTTTAATATTATTTAAACAGAATTAAACAAGACAAGCAACCCTCACCTTTTGTGTGAGGTCCATGATCCCATGTCAGGAGAGAAGAAGAGTTACCGGAAGCCAGGAGATTGAAGAGATTTTGAGAACACACAGTTAGTTAGGATATACCTCACTCACTCTGAACAGAGACTGCAAGGCAGGCAGGGGCTCCAACACATGCTGCCACACATAGGCTGCATACATGTAGGCAGCCCACAGGCTTACAGACAGACACAGTGTGGCAAAGGCATAGCCTCAGTCAAAGGCTCAAGCCTCTGACCTCAAAGTCATATTTATACAGAGTCACACAAAAATGGTGCTCTGTCAAAAGTATTTATACTTTTGTAGCAGATTATAACACTGTTACTTTTGGAGAGCTCTGGGAACAGGATCAGCCATTTTGTGCTGACTCTTAAATGTATATCATTTTGATTTTTGTTTCTCATATTCATTTGGGTCTCTGAAATTCAATAAATTATCTGTCAGTGAATACAAGAGTCAGTGTTGAATAGAGCTGTCTGAGTAGAGTTGAATTGGCTCAATAGGGAGGATTGCAGTGTTAGGGCCAACAAAGCCAAGGGAAAACCATAGGGACTTACGTTCACACAGTCAGAGGATCTAATCTGGAGGCCACAGTCTCCTAACACTCATCTTGAACCAGTCCTCTGTGTTTCAGGGTTTTGTAAGTTAGGAGCACGTGACAATGCCTATACCACAGTGAGCTCTATCATGAGGGAACAAACTGTGAAGCAGATAGCATTGTGCAGCATAGGCTACACGCCCAGGTTATTGGAAGATGTATTGTTAACTTTTGTGTTGTTATGACTTGAAAGATGACATATTATGACCAAGTGGACATACTTGACAGGCAACAAGAGAGTAATTATTTAAATTTTTGGTTTAAATTTTCAAAGTGTTTCAGTCTACCACAATAGGAAAAGTATAGTAGAATAGCTCTGTTCATGGAGATAGGAGAGTGGGGCAGAGGCCATTCAAATCTCTGTGGTCCAGAAAGCAGAGAAATCAGGAAACAGAGCCAGGGATACCTTGCAAATTGCAGACCTAGTAATATTTTTAACTCAGGAAGCCATATTTCCTAGAGTCCAAAGCCTACCCAAACAGCACTTCCAGCTGGGACACACATTTAATATAGGAACCTATGAGGTATATTTCAAACTATTACACAGGAATACCCCAATCCTCAAGAATCATCAATTATGGTATAACTTTTTTTCTATTTTTATTGTTTATTTTGTGTTTTAGAGACAGGATTTTGCTATGTAGCTCAAGATAGCATGAACTCATAACGATTCATCTAAGCCTCTTGAGTACTAGAATTACAGCCGTTGCTACCTTGACCCATTCTGATAATTTGTTTTTAACAATCCCAATTATTATCATTTTATTAAGTTGCAAAGTTCATGTATTTGAGAGATTTTTTTTCTGCTAAACTATAGTCATTACAATAATTAATTTTGGAAATTTTTATTTATAAAAATAATGTTTTGCTGTCAATCAGAAATCTTGATAGAAATGATTATATATATATATATATTATATATATTATTGTGTGATCTAATTTGGTTCATTTGGCCTTGGCTTGTTGCTAGAAAATTTATTTCTGGATAATTTCAAAAAAATTAAAGTAGCTTCCAGGACTCAGAAATACATTTAAGTTCGTACTGTTTTACTAATGAGGCTATTTATAGGGCTCAGAGTTTTTGAAAGCCTTTGAAGTGGGTCTTCATCGCCCTCCCCCACCCCTGGTTCATTCTTTTTCAAGGGATGCTTACTTGTTCCATAGTGTGCGTGATGAATTCGGAGATTTGAACACTTCACTGAAGCTGCTCCTTACATTTGCAGCTAGGTTTGCTTAGGAATGAAACACGTAAGTGTGCCCTTTAGTTGCTGGGCTGTTAAGTGTCTGTCTTTGTTTTCCTGTAGCTGTGATAGAACATTCTGACCAAAAGCTACTGGAGAGGACAAGGTTTATTTTCCTTACAGATTATAGAAGCCAAGTCAGGAATTCATGTAGAAACCTGAACCCTCATTAGGAAATGCTACTTACTGGCTTGCATCTAGGTTCACATTCAGTTACTGTCCTTGAACTGCCCGGGACCATCTGTTCAGTGATGGCGCTGCCTACAGTGGGCTGGCTTCTCCTTATCAACTAGCAATCAAGAAAATCTCCCACAGACATGCTTGAAGATCAATATATGGGAGAAACCTCTCAACTGAGGTTTCCTCTTCCTGGGTGTGTCAAGTTGACAACTGAAGCTAGCATGCTGCCTCTTGCCATGTTGACATGTAGACACATCACTTTTAAGTCATGACTTTTCCTGTCTTGCTTGTCATCATGATCTTATTTTAACAATATAATATAAAATGCAGCACTACTTTAAAAGTCTCTCAGTCTATAAAAATTGAAATGGTTTAAAATTCCAAACCAGTCTCTTTACATTATCTAAAGTCTCTTAACTTTGTACTCCTATAAAACCGAGAACTAAACTACTTTCTGCCTCCAAGAGGGAAGAAGCAAGGCATAGAAACAATCACACTTAAGAGAAAACCAAGTCTAATAATGGAGTTCAAATGTTAAATCAGTCTGATATCTGAGACTCTTTCATGATCATCTAGGCTCCAAAGAACTTAGAAGTAGCTCTCTTTCTTTAGCTCTGACATCTACAGCACATACAGCTTGTCTTATAGGCTCAGGCAGGCTCCACTCCACACTTGCACTGTCATTGCCAGACATCACATAGCCTTGGCATTTACAGTATGATAGGTTCTTCATTGAAACTGAGGCCACACCTTCACCAGTGGCCTTTTGACCTTTCTGCCTGACTTCTAACCCTGCAGAATGGTGTGAAGCCTTAGCTTCTCTGCATGGTTCCTTCAATCCTCTAGCTTTCCAGCCACCTAAACCAGTACCAGTGTGAGACCCTTAAACATTTCCAAATTCAGCTACCAGCTTAACATGCAGCCTTGGTGTTCCTTGGACTATAGCTTTTATGTCCTGAGCATGAGGAAATATTTCTTAGGAGATTTCTCTCAAATATGCTACTCTTTTATTAATGACACCTGACTTTTCAATCCTAGCTAAACAGCAATGATTGTCCAGTAGAGCACAAAGGTTTCACTTTCAGAGTATAGATTCTATGAACAGCAATATTAGAGTTTTTGCTCCTTCTGAGACTCACGAGCCAAACCTTCATTGCTCATGTTTTTCTTAAGTATTAACTTCTATTAAAAAATAACATACTAACAATGTGTTAAGGTTCCAAGTAGGCAGTCTGATTCCAAAAGAGACAAACAGGCCATAGCAAGTGGTTTAACAGCTAGGACAGTCTCTGTCAACAGCTTCAGCCAGTGTGTTCGAACTCTTTTTGAGTTATCCTGTTTTACTTTTATGGGTAAGGTTTCAGTCTTTTCTTATCCATTTGATTGCACTCTTGTGCTGTCTTATCCACCTTTCACAGTCTGAACTGTTTCACATTAACACAGTGAATAGATGCTATACTCAGTCTCCTAGCTGGGATCCCTTTATTTGCATGAAGATTTCATTAACTACCTGATTTTCTAAGAGAAAGGTAAATTTTTATCATTTTGAAGGGCCGGAAGGAACCTATATTCCATGCAAAATAGTACTTGCTTATACATAGTTCACCGATTCAGAAGATCTGACATTCTAAAATTAGTTTACTTTTTTCCTTAAGTTTGAGATAGTTTCAGGAGGGTGAAGGGACTCTGATTTCCTATTATGAAGTGGCCTTTCCATCAGACTGGGTTATAACTTAGAGAAGGTGGAGAGATCATCAAGCACAAGCTGCCCATGGTGGGTGGAGAAGAATGTCATGAAAAGCTACGACCAGTCAAAGGTCCATGTCTTTCTTCTGAAACACACACACAGGGCTCAGAGGCAGTGGCCGCCTCTTAAGTTTGGTGAATTCCACTGTTCCTGAAACCTGGCAGCCATCAACTCTCCTATGTCTATATGTTTTTAATATCCACAGAGAAACTCATTGTTTTCTCCCTCTGAACAGTTTTGATGGTCTAGTTTTCCATATGATCACATTCTAGGATCTCCTCTGCCAGGCCCTCTCTTGACTTCCATTAGCATCTCATGAGGATGCACTTCTTGTGATTTATATACATCCTCGCTCTACACATTTAGCTTATTGTAACCTCTCCCCAACCTCTCCTACTGCTCTGAATCATAGCGTTGTCAGTTTATCTTGCATCCACTGCAGCAGGGGCTAATTTGGATAAATGGAGCTGATATTTGGTGAGGGTCACATTTGTTTTCTTATGCATTCCTTGGCAGCTCTGCCATTATCAGCTAATAGACGGTCCCTTGTAAAATGTCTATATTTGATGTAGTACATTTTCTAAATGTTGATTATTTGGAGAGAGATTTAAGGCCATGTTGTTATTATAAAACCAGCCTGGAGGGTGAAATAAAGAAAACCAGCTCTGTGAATCATCCCTTTGGCTTACAGAAAGCCATGGGCCACTGCCACTCCAGAGAAGCTCCTGTGACCAGGGAGCTTCTTTTTATCTACAAGAGAGGTCTTTGTGACAGAGAGTCAAATGACGTCTCTAATAGAACAGGATGCCAGCCACTCTCTCCAGCCCTCTCCACTGTTTTCCAGCTATAAACTATTCCATACTGCCTTTTAGAAGAAAAAGCTGGATAGTGGTTGTGGAATATTTAATGTGTGTGTAGGGAGAGAGGGAGGGATGATGGGAGTGGGCAAGAGTCCAGTAAATTCTGCTTCCCTAGATAAAACATTTAATGTTCTCATTCTCCATTGGAACTTAGTGCAAAGTTTTCAATTTATAAAATGTTGGAGTCTGAAACACTTTATGGACTGGATAGATCTTGGAAAGATATCAAATTTAACTCTTTCCCTAGTGTAAAAACTAAATTATCTATATCATGATGGGCCAGGAACCCTTGGAAACCTGGTGGGAGATGCATGGCCAGCCTTACACTCATTCCTTGTAGGTAATAAAGCTCTCCAAACTTCTCTGGACACTCTTGTTTCATTCTTGACTTCTGCACTGGGTAGAGAAGGTGGAGACTCTGTCAGTCTCCCCACAGGCAGGCTTGCTTCTCTGTCTTCCCAGCTTATTCCTCCCCCACCTGCCTGCCTGCCTACTGTAGGCCTGAAACCTGTCCTCTTGGTTTTTATTCTCTTAGCCTTGGCTTTAAAGTAGAGGCCTCCCTTAGTCTTTGCTCTCCATGCAGTGATGTTATTGGTCAAAGCAGGCTTCACTTCTCTTTCTGCAATGACAGCTACTATCTCAGCAAAGTCCTGACTTGTGTCTATTGTTCCAAGATCTTTACTACTTATCAGGTTCCTGGCTATTGTCAGCTAGACTGTCCTTTAATGTTAGGTTTCTCGCTGCTTCTATGGTAAACCTACCTTAGTTCTAGTTTCTTGTATTTCCTTACTATTACAGAGTTTACTGGTGAGGCCCAAATTGGAATCTCTTGATGGCCAGTTCCTTTCTCAGAGCACTTGCACATCCCCCATTTTTCCTGTCCATAAACTTTATGTTTAGAATACTTCTGACTAGAACCATCCCCCTACCCTTCTCTGTTTTTCTCCCTTTCTTTCTTCCATTGCATTTTTTGCTTCTCTCTGTCCTTCCTTCACCCTGCCTCTCCTATTCATTTTCTTATTCCTTCTCTCTTTTTCTCCCTTTCCCCACCTCTGACTTTCTCTTATATCCATATAGGAATAAAATTTTAATATTGTAATTTATAAATTTATATTTTCCCTTCTTAATGACCCCTTTACCCCTCTTTTGTGAATTGTTTTTCTTTTCTCATTTGCTAACTTTAGAAAAAGAAAAATCCAGACATTGGAATGTCTGAGTTTATTTAAGTCTCAGTACTCTGTTCAATTTAATGAATGGAAACAAAAAAGGCAAATAAAAATGCTGGCCTGGATCTTTGTGGCTCTGGGATTGGCTTTTTTGGTGGCCATTTAGATAAATTGGTTTTGGAAAATAAGTGCAAGGGATGGTTTCAAGCTGTTTTCAAATGTATCAACATATAGCAGTATAGTCTAGAAAAAAATTAAAATGATCAGAGAGAAATTGTTAAAATATGATGTTATTTAATGATTTAATATGGTGTTATCTTTAGTAGAGGAGAGGAGAGAGGATGAAGTAGCTCTTAGTAGGTACGAAAATGCAGGATGTTATTAAAGTAGATATATTTGTTAGAGCAAAAAGGTACTAGATTACCAACACAATGTTAGAGCACTTCTTAGCATGTTACTAAATCCAAAAATCAATGTAGAGAAACAAAACTGGAATGAAGTGGTTCCTGGCATGTTTAGCAGCATTAGCTCCAGCAACTCAGATAGCTAGAGCTACTACCCACAAGGGAGTTCAAACATCTCAGTATGGTTGTTTTCTAAATCAAAATAATTCTTGTTAGGTTTAAGAATAGCTGGTTTTTGCTAAAACAAACACTGAAGGTGACAATCCCAGTTGTACAATGTCCTAATGCTAGAGCCTAAATGAAGATTTAACCTGCAGAGGTAATTTGGATAATAATTACAGAAAATGTAGCTGGTTTCAAGTAGGTGATTGACATATCTGAAGAAAAAAAAAATCTCAATAGAAACTCCAGAGATTAACCAAAGAAATGACTCACACAAGCTGGGATTCTCATGACAAACCCGTATGGAACAGGCCCTCAGTCTCACTGAAAATCAAATGTAGCCGTTACAATGACTCAAATACGTTTTTCTTTTCCACTCAAATATTTAACAATTTAAAATAATTATTATCAACACACGCATATATGGCATATTGATTCATGTCCTTTAGGGAGAAAATAACTGGGTAAAGGGTTCATAAAGTCCCAGGTGTCATTTCAGTTGAGATTTTTGCCCTTGATACACACTGAAACTCTCTAGAAAACTAAAGGTAAAGAAATTTATAATGATAAAAGGAAGCACATGCTATAAACACATAAAAGTTCTCCACAATGCTGGAAATAAACCACGTGATACGATATTTATATTCCCACTGAATATGAGTTTCGTAAGAATTTATAACTGTGTGGGATATGCTCATTATATAATATTAGCTTTTAAAGGCAAATTTACAGGTAACAATTGGCCCTACCTATCTCTATGACTTAGTTGTGTGATTTGTACATGTTCATGCAATAAACTCCAATCAGGAACATTAGAAATGTTGGATGCACATTGAATATGCTCCCTTTTGTCATGGTTATCCCCAATATGCTCCTACTACTATTTACATTGCATGCATATCATAAGTAATTGCCTGAGGATTTGAAACGCACAAGAAGCTGTGCTTAATAAGCTACATGCAAACACCATTTGCATAAGGGATTTGAACATTCAGGGCATCTGGTATCATCAGGGGTCCTGAAGCCAACTTACCATGGATACCAGAGAAGAATGTATGTGAGATAATAGAAAGCCAAAACACAAAAGAAAGATGCCAAATTTTAACTTGACTCTTCCTAGATACTAATGAGTAGTTTTTGTTTTAATATCCTTAGATTCCTGTTTCTTCAATTTTTAAATTGAATAAAATGAGCAAAAAGCATGAAAATGCATCTGCTTGCATTAAAATAACCCGTTAAATTTTCTATTGCCTATATTTGGGGGACAGGGCTTCACGTTTGCCATGTTGTTTCTGTGGAGGTCAGAGGACAACTTGCAGGAGATATTGGTCCTGGGTATTGTACTCAGGCTATCTAGCACCGTTACCTGCTGAGCTATATCATTGGCCCATAAGAACTCTTGTTTTTTTTTTTTGTTTTTTTTTTTTAAGATAAATAGTATTATATTAGAAGTAAATAAAGTAACAGAAGCAGCAACAAAACCAAACTGAAGCTTTTGGGCTCTGCTCTATCTGGTAAGCACACAGTGATTCTATTCTCAACTTATACTTAGGAAAGGGAAAAAAGAAAGAAAGAAAGAAAGAAAAGCACAGAACACAGAGGTTACAGGTCAGAAATTAATACTATTCACAGAGATGCCCATTATCAGTAATTCATGTTCTTTGACTTCATATGAAGTAATCAATGACTAACTCCTATGTTACTCTAGAAAAATGGCTAAAATTCTATAATGCCAATTTTTTTTGGTGTTGGTATAATGATATATATATATATATATATTATATATATATATATACACACACACCACACACACATATGAAAACCCAACCTGGTAGAAGCCAAGGACTCCATCTTTTATTTGTATGCTATGAAACTTTTCATTCTTCAGTGTAAAGGGAGGATGTTTAGATGAAAGACAGTCTACCAAGGACTTCTGTCATTAGCAGAATCTACTAACAATTATGCATGCTTCTTGTGGTTGCTTATGGTATTATTTAATAAAGCATACATACTCATATTAACCATATGAAGCCTTTAACGCAATACTCACTAGCAAAAGTTGTATATTTGAGAACTGTCAATAATTCTGTGCTAGTGGCTACCTTATTTTTACTAAATGCATCACTTTACACAGCAGCAGCAACAGAATGTGACATTTGATTAAACCTATTTTCACCACAACAAAACATAAAATAAAGACTACATTTTTCTTTCAAGTAGCTTCCATGCTTCACCTGCCTCCCAAAAGAGTTTGTTCCTTCTCCAGGAGAGCAGTACACTGGCTGCACATGCACATCAACAGCGACTGTCCATTCTTGAAGAGCTCCTGATGGTGGCATATCAGCACAATGAACTACGAATGCAATAACAAGAATCAGACATATTTAACCACTTATCCAAGAGCAAAAAAATTAGCTTCCAAGTTTGCTGTCCAGTTTGATTTGTTTCCAAGTGCCATTGGCCTCCTCTGGGTATATCCAGAGAGAAAATGACTTCAGGAACTCAGCCTCAATGAATATGAGACAGCTTTATAATTTGATGCTAGGAGTCCATGGGTGGCTGCTGGAGTGGTCAGGGTCCAAGTTTTATTTGAGCTGCCACGATTAAACTAAGAATCTATGTCTTACATTTCTCTCCCATTAATTTGCCTTTAGATACTCAATGTCTTTTTCAGTTACTGGCAGGCTTGGTAGGTGGCCTGGAGAGAATCATGCTGGATTCTCCCCATTCACCAAGCCCAGCTCCAACTTAACTCATTAAAATAGAACTTTTACCAATGTCAGAGCTACTTGTGACATGCTGAAGAATGTAATACTTAAGTTATCAAAAGAATTCAGGTAGTTACTTAAATTACTTTTACTTAGTTAAATATGTTAGGATAATCCAGAAGCAGCAGAAGGTATTATCATAATTTGACTTTGCCTAAAATCCCAACCAACCCATGATCATGGATATAATGTTTTATCAGGGAATTGATTCTAAAAAACGGGAATCAGTGTTGGCATTGCAGTAGTGTAACTCGACCATGCTGTGGCTACTGAGCATGGGGTGCAATATATTTCAGATTCATGGCCCCAGAGTATGGGAATCTGGGACATTATTTATCAGCCCACCTCCTAGAGCCTGAGGGTTGCCTCTAAAGTGTAATCCAAGCCACAAGCAAAGAAACACAGGGCTTTGAAGTGGGAGGAGACACTATAGGAACTTCGGTGGAATCCAGATTGACCAGAGGACATGGAATGAGGCATTTTTTTAGTCTTTACAGCTGTTTGTGTCTGAGGACAAGAGAGGAGAAAGGGTTGTGGTTAATGTAAGCTGAAGCTTGAATGAAGCTGTTGAAGTTTCAACAGTTGCTCTGTCCTATTAAGACATTATAGTAGTTAAGTTATAGGTGTCTTAGATTTTATTTTCTCTATAAATTGGGCATAATAATAATAATCCCCAGCTCTAAAAATGTGAGAGAATTAAAGGGACACTATAAAGTGACTGCCATACAATAAGCACTACTGTGTAGTACTGTTAGGGTCTGGCAGGGTCGCAGCAGTGTGGTGGTTACTCATTTGCTTTGTGTAAAATGAGTTTGTTAGTGTCATTCAAACTCTGTGTCCTGTTGATTTGTAGAAAATCTTAACCACAAAACACCATTTTTTTTCTATTTTCTTCTTAAGGTGAGTCTTGTTTTTTCTCATGCATTTATTATTTGAGACCTTAAATACATTTTTTATTATTCCATTTAAAATGACGTCAGCTCTGTTTAAACTAACAAGATTGCTTTTTCTATCTGCTTCTGTTTCTTACAATATTCACCAACATGACATCAGCAAGTCTCCATTAAAGTTTTGTAATAGAAACCAGCTTTACTACCAAAGGGTGAAACTGAACTCTCTGGGCATGTATGAACCACTTGATGGGGAGGGGTGTCACATGTTTATCTGACACACAATGGCATTGTCAGTAGCTCTTATCAAACACAGGGCATGTTACCTATGGGATTCCTCTAAGATTTCTATTTAAAACCCAATTAAAGCAATAAAATTGGATTAATATTAGCTGCCTCTAAGAAAACAGTATTGTTTACTAATTCTGTTTCCTTTTGTAAGTATGATAAGAATACTTAAACATTCATTCAACAAATATGTATTAAGTTCCTACTCTGTCAGTTATTTTTTTAGAGTCTTAGGATAACTTTCTAAAGCATCCATAACAAATTCCTTGTCTTCACAAAAGGCCAGAAATGATGGGTGCATACCAGGCTGCCACTGTGCTTACAGACGAGCAGAGCAGCAGAGTGCTCGATTCACTTTCTTTTCCCAGACTCCAGCAGTAGTGAAGACATACAGTTCTTATGTCCATAGATTCATCAGCTCCATCCATCCATGAGCATATTCACTGGCTCCTCTTTTGGTGTGCTTCGTGTAGGTGATGGGAAGAGTGTGGCTTCTGGAGCTTGCACTCTCTGGTTGCTTATTCTGTTCTTGTATATGCATGACCTTGGAAAAATCACTCAAATCTCCATATACTTCAGTATAAAATGGGATACTAATAGGATTTATCCCAAAAGATTATTGTAAGGATGTGATATCTATCTGTGGAAAGCACTTAAAACAGTTCCTGGCACATAGCTGTTCCATAAAAGTGTCAGCTATCAAATGTTAGGCTGTCTTGCTATAACACCACAACAGGAAAGGGTCCTGCTTGTCTTATAGTGCTTTCTGCCTTATAGTGCTAGCAGCCAGTGGGGATCCCCCATATGCTCCGTTAAACCACAAGACTGCTTTAATTGCTTTAATCATCCCCCCCTCTCTGTCTTTCTCTCTCTCTCTCCCTACTATCTCCCCCTCCCTCTCTTCCTCTCTTTCAAAGGGTTTGAAAAGCATTGATTACAAAGGAATATTACAAATTAGTTTATAACGTTAAATGTTCTTAGAAGTTTGTTAACATACTCATATAGTTATGTATATACACATAACATAAATCCTGTTTTTAAATTGACTTAAAATTGATTTATGTGCATGTGGTATAAGGTATATATGGCTATATACTTACTATAAATTAATCACAGACTTGCCTGTTGTATGTCTATTTTATAGTATATTAATAATTTTTTATTACTTTTTGTCATTTGCAGTCTTTTTTTAGTATTTGTATTTATTTATTTATTTTTAATTCTCATTTTTTAAACGGTTTTTTATTGGATATTTTATTTACATTTCAGATGTTATTACCTTACCCCATTTCCCCCTGCCCAGGAACCCCCATCCCATCCCCCTCCTCCTGCTTCTATGAGGATGTAGTCCCCCCATCCCCCCACTCCTACCTCCCCACCCTCAATTCCCCCACACTCGGCATCCAGCCTTCATGGGACCAAGGATCTCCTCTCCCACCTTTGCCTTACAAGGCCATTATCCCTAATATACAGCTGGAGCCATGGGTCCCTCCCTATGTGCTCCCAGGCTGGTGGTTTAGACACTGGGAGCTCTGGTTGGTTGGTATTGTTGCTCTCCTCATGGGGCCACAAACTCTTTCAGCTCCTTCAGCTCCTTCTCTTTAACTCTATTGGGAACTCCTTGATCAGTTCAATGGTTAACTGTGAGCATCCACCTCTGAATATGTCAGACTCTGGCAGACCTCTAAGGACGACAGCTATATCAGTCTCCTGTCAGCATGCACTTCCTGATATCCACATCAGCATCTACCTTTGGTGACTACACAAGGGATGGAAACCCAGATGGAATGTTCTCCAGATGGCCCATCCTTCAGTTTTCTGCCCCACACTTTGTCTCCATATTTGCTCCTTGAGTATTTTGTTACAAGCCCAAAGCCCTGGTTCTGTCCTCAGGACTGAAGGAAAAAAAAAGGAGAAGGGACAAAAGATTTCAATGTGGCTGGGTTGCTTCTCAGGCATCATGTGTGCAGCACTTTCTGTGCAAAGGAAGGGGAGACAAGCATGATGTTTGTTTCCAAGGATAGGGGGAAATTTCCAAAGGATTCTATTCACCTTTGACTCATAAAAAAAATTGAAGGAAAGCCAGGCGGTGGTGGTGCACGCCTTTAATTCTAGCACTTGGGAGGCAGAGACAGGCGGATTTCTGAGTTCGAGGCCAGCCTGGTCTACAGAGTGAGTTCCGGGACAGCCAGGGCTATACAGAGAAACCCTGTCTCGAAAAACCAAAAAAAAAAAAAAAAAAAAAAAAAAAAAAATTGAAGGGTATTTGACCCAAGATGCATATATTTAAAGCACAATTTAATTATATAAGACATTCCACATTTCACATAATTTCTACCTTTTGAGGAGAGAATATAAAAGTAGCCACTTTTGAAAAATTTAAACAGTGTGATACTATTAATTATAGTTATATTATTGGTTTAACTACAGATTAGTTGTGTATAACCAAAACTTTTTTTGCCTTATCTAATATTTTCCTATTTGTCTCTTTCACAATTAGCCACATACATGGCTAATCTAATGTAATAGTACTGTGATGTATGCTAATACTGTGTGTCTAATATGCTCTAATCATATTTTTAGTTGGTCCATATATTGATTTGGGCATTGAGTGGTATCATTCCTTACACAATTAGAATATTTTATATTTATAGTTTGTATACATTTTGTCCTGATTTTGGAGCTGGATATTCATTCTTTTGAGCAGCAGAGTAGCTTTGCTTTGGAGGTTACCTTATTTGTCTATCTTTGTTTCTTTTGCCTTTGATTTTAAAGTTATACTTTTAATGTCCAGACCACTATTGGTTGAAACTGTCTTTATCTTTAGTTACAGCATTTTATAGTTTCTTTTAATAAGTCTTACCCTGGTTACATTATGAGTTATTTGATATTTATATTTAGTATGAATTAACTAATTTTTTTCCTTTTGCATATAGATACATAATGTCCCCATAAAAATTTTCTGAAGAAGCTCCTCTCTGTTTGTGCCCACAACACTCTTGGTTTAGACAAATTCACCATAAAGGTGTGAATTTGTCTCTGGGCTCTTTTCCTGATCTATGTCTCTTTTATGCCATTGACCTGCTATTTTGTGTCCTGTAGCTTTGTAATTTATTTCAAAATCAGGAAATATGCTATCTTTAGTGTTGTTCCTTTCATGGTACAGCAGAATGCAAGTAATTTGAAGTGGGAGGATGGAAAAATGTTGGTGATTTAGGGAAGGGTAGGGATACAAGTATGGAAGATGGAGAAAGGGAAAAATAATAGGAGTGGATCTAAAAAGACATAAGGAATCAGACAAGAAAATATTATCATGAGTGAGGTAACCCAGACACAAAAGAATACACTTGGTATGTACTCATAAAGTGGATATTACCTGAAAAACTCACAACACCCACAATATAACCCATATGGAGCTTAGGAGGAAGGAAGATCAGGGTGTGGATGCTTCAGTCCTGTACTGAGTGGGGAACAGAATGATCGTGGGAGATGGAGGGAGACGGTGACCTAGGAGGGAAAGAGGAGGAGAGGAAATAATGGAGGCAGTATCAGGTCCTGGATTGGATGGAGAGAGGAGGGGGAGGAATAATCGGAGGCAGTATCAGGTCCTGGATTGGATGGAGAGAGGTACAGAGGATCAGGAAATCAAATAAAAATAAGTGGCTGATTTGTCACACTAGACAGTACAATGCAAGGTTTCATAGGAGGGAAGCAACAGTCTTCCTCAGCTATGTTGCCCAAGAACTGCAGCAATGACCAGCATTGCATGATAACCCTAAAAAGGCAATCATGGCATGCATACCTTGCTAAACAAGAGCACACAAAATGAAATGATGATGATAGGGTGCCTTTATATGCTACTATATGAATCTTTCACTTCTCAGGATTTTTCCTTGTTACTTTGTTGCTGTTGTGAATTGAGCCTAAGTAGTCTGAAACAGAATGAGTTTGACTGTGAGGGTGAATAGAGAGGAGACAAGAGTCTATGTGAACAGGTAGGAACAGTGCAGTTATAGTGCATAGCTATAGCACCTGTGTATAACATAGTTAAATACAGGCTTTGGGCAGCAAAGCCAAATCCTACAAAAAAAAATAAACCTACTTGTGGTATTTTAAGATATTTTCTGATAAATTGTGTATGTGATGTAAAACAAAGCAAGTGAAAAATTATTGATTAGTCTAATTTTATTATTACCTGTATTCACAAGAAAAAATATTTCTAAACATTCATACATTAAAGCATACATAAGTAAAATTTTAAGGTAAGTACAAAACTTAATATATAATTACCTTTCACATATTAGAAGGAAAAATAAATAGAAACCTTTTGAAATTCTGGAATCAGGAATTTAAAAAAATAAGATGTGTAAATTGCCTTAAGGATTAGGAATTGATGAGATGTGTCTTTTCATTTACAAAATTTGAAAAAATATCAAATGATAAAAATTATACCAAGGTTTAATAAGAGAACCTGTAAGCATAAATTTTTCTGCAACATACTTTTAATAAGGGTTCAACCTCTCCTCTACCCAACCACCCAGCAGTTGTAGTGGTGGATAAAAGTTATTAGAATATGGGGGAAGTGGACCTGTTCAGCAATAGTTTTGGGGGTGAGCGTGATCATCTTTCTCAGCAGTTCAGGTCTGTAGCAAACATCAAATACGACTCAGGAACTGCAGACCAGTCCTCAGGCAGGCATACACCAGGCACAAACCAAGAGCTACAGTCCACTCCTATTGGCAGGCAGACACCAGCACAAACCAACAGCTACAGTCCACTCCTATTGGCAGGGAGACACCAGGCACAAACCAACAGCTACAGTCCACTCCTATTGGCAGGCAGACACCAGCACGAACCAACAGCTACAGTCCACTCCTATTGGCAGGCAGACATGAGGCATGAACCAGCAGCTGTAGTTTAATTCTGAAGAAACTGCAAAGCTAGCCAACTGTCCTGAGGTGAGGCTGGGGAAGCGGCAAGATGCTGCAGGAACCTCACTAGCAGTTTCTTTGGCAAGTTCTCTCAATGGTGGTGTTACCATAAGTTCAGCTCAATGCTACATAAGGCGAACCAATACATGCATGTTATTAGCAATGAATAGCAAGGTGGAGCAACCAAACCAATGCTCAATGCTCAACTCCCACTGTCTGTGGGGTCATATTTATATTCCTTCATCACAGGTCCTTTCACATGTCTGCTATATCAAAACATCCTTTCACCTGTGTGTGCTTCAGGAAAACATTCCTTCATGTATCTGCTTTAGAAAGACATCCTGTCACCTGTGTGCCCCAGCAAACCATCATTTGATACAACTAACTTTCCAAAGAAACCTAGAAATTTCCACTTCAAAGACCTGCTTACAATTCATTTGACACTTCACCTCTTTTTTGAGTTCTTCTTTTGTTACCTATTAAATAACACATCAGCAGATACAAGGGCTGTGTTTTTAGTTTAATTTTTCTCCATAGAAATTCCAGAAGTGTTTACTCCTTTCTCTTTTGCCCTAGGTAAGTTGTTTGAAGATTTGCATTTTCACTTGTTTTGTTCAATATTTCAACTTTTTGACAGTGTCTCTTGACTGATTCAGGAAATAACCATCAAATATACTAATACAAAGATGTCTTAATGGGTGAAGTTAAATAATTTCATTTCTAGAATGAGATTTAGTTATAAATATGTTTATTGTGGATATATTCACAAATGTTGGGAAAAGAAAATGTATATATTTAGCAACTGGAGTTTGTTTAAATATCTGAGGTTTGTTACTTACAGTGGATATTCTTTAAAAATTATTAGTTCTTTGAGAATTTTGTACAATGGTTTTGGTCCTATTCACTTCCTCCTCCAATTCTCCCAGATCTAACTGCCCCTTCTCCTTCCACTCAACGTTGTGCTTTTTATTTTGTTTTAGCTCTAAAGATAGATATAGGATTTAAATCCCAGTTCCCCTATCTGTATTAAGAGGTGGTCTGGCTTGAGCTCCCATAGTTTATGTGTGTGCTGTCCTGACTGCTGTGAGTTCGTATGTGCAGCTTTCTGGCTGTGTCCAGAAGATAATATGTCCTTGAAGTCATTCATTGTGTCTGGCTCTTATATTATACTTTTTATGCCACCTCTTCTGCAATGATCCCTGTAAGTAGGAATGTAGTATGTATTCTATTTAGAACTGAGTGATCTGAAATTGATCTTTTTGTGCATTGGATAATTGTGAGTCCCTGTGTTAGTCACCATTGCTGCA
Source organism: Mastomys natalensis (assembly GCA_021653895.1). NCBI lineage: Eukaryota > Metazoa > Chordata > Mammalia > Rodentia > Muridae > Mastomys > Mastomys natalensis. The sequence goes on along the minus strand of JAJTUV010001191.1, from coordinate 733,321 downwards.
AATGGAAGCTTCTCTGATGGGGCCTGAGAAATGTACTAGTCTATGGCAATAATCAGAAAGCATTAGGAACCATTTTAATAATATGTCCATTTAGCAGAAATATTAGTAGTAAGTTCTCCCCTAAGGCTTGATACCTGTGTAGGCATAATTTTCTGGCCTGACAAAGGTGTGAAATACAGTTTCATCTTGTGGATTGAACCTAAACCCAATCAGAAACTGGGTGGTTACTAGATGACATTCATGTAACTATTATGCTCACAGGCATGGTTCCAGACCATTTATTGTTGTAGCTCGCTGGGTTCACAGCTAAGTATAGTTAATGATTACTTTTCTCTTCCAGTAGATAGCACTCTCTATCAGTATGAGAGCTAGTCAGTAGAGATGAACCATTTTTTCAGTATCAGCTTAATTTCTTCATGTTGTACAATTCAAATATTTGGTGTGATTTCTATCAAGTTCTAGTGGACAACCAAGAACAGTAACGATAACCTGTATTACTTGAGAGTCTATGAAACTCACTGGCCAACACTCCAAACAAAACAAAACAACAAACAAAAAAAAAACAAAAGAAAACAAACCCACCTCTAACCATTTCTAACTGGATTTTTATTTGTTAGACTCTAGAGTCTAGGAGAAGCATTGTTTCTTCTCTCTTATAGGGTCACTTCATTTATCTTTAAATTGTGTGTGTGTGTGTTGTGAATGTGCACATGCGCGTGCGTGTGCGTGTGCGTGTGTGTGTTGTGTTAGGAAGACTATAGTAGTAGGTTTCCATGTAACAGTTTTGAAAGGTCTTTAGTATTTTTTCATTCCTCTTTTTATCCTGTCCAATGGATATTCTTGAAGCAATTCAAATGTTTCAGTATGGCCAGGTGGTGGTGGCACACGCCTTTAATCCCAGCACTTGGGAGGCAGAGGCAGGTGGATTTCTGAGTTCGAGGCCAGCCTGGTCTACAGAGTGAGTTCCAGGACAGCCCGGGATACACAGAGACACCCTGTCTCAAAAAAACAAAAAAAAAAAAAGTTTCAGTATGTAACTTTTTAAAAATCTGTGCATATGATTGCTAAGGTTAAAATGCTTAATAAATATTGTAAATTATTTTTTTAATAATTTTTAACATATTTAAAGTATGTTTGTTAAAAATTGCAAAAGAATATGCATCATCAAAATTATTGCCACAGAACAAAGCTATAAGTGCTTTTATTTCTTCTTAACTAAATAACTTTTCTCGAATAATTTTATGCTGCTTTATTGTTGCAGGAGATATTTGAAATGATAGCAGCCGCCTGGCTGCTGGCTCTAAGTTCCCACACTTATGGCAGCACCGACTGGCCAGTGACACTAGCCTGGGACCCATGAAATGCTGGTATGGCTGTTACCTCCACTGGTCAGCTCTGTGGCTTTCATGGCTCTAGGCATGGCCCCTGGGCCAACTCTGCCACCCCCATAAAGTGATACATGATAATGCATAGTACATTTAAAACATCTCTGCAACAGTTCATTTGTGAACTATGAATGATGATAATGCATGTGAATCAGAATTGTTGATATACTGACAACTAGTGTTAGTTGTAGGACATATTGGCTACTCAAGTTCTTGTCTCAGTGTTTAAGAAAAAGTTGCATGAATAGTTCTGAGTGACACTGGGAAAGAAGCCTTTGACTGAATTCCCTGTATATATGTTCATTTTTTGTGTGGCCTGCAAATTAACATGCAGATAATGGGGAGAGATAGTGAATGCTGAGGGAAAAGAAGATAACTTTAACCATAATTCATAGTAATAGAGAGGAGAAAAAAAACCCAAGAGGAAATAAGGTCTGAAGAAATTGCAGGAAACATTAAACCCATGATTCTGTTTATGGTAGAATACCGACCAACAAATTCCAGCTGTTTCTCTGTGGGTTACAGAAGTGTCACAAGCCTGTTTATAGTTACTGAGCTGGAGACTCCAGCCTGGATCTTGTAGAGCCTCACTGGTTTGGTTTGGGTTTATTCAGATTTTTCTAAAGATCATTTCCTGTAGGAATGCAGCCCACTATCAAAATTTTATTTCTAAAATTCCCATTCCAATAACTGCCACTTCTCTGCCAATAATTTTCTCCCCATAATGTTAGCTTAGTTGTATATATCTAATACTAAAAGAGCAGTTAACTTCATACTATTCTAAATACCCACAATATGTCCATTTAATTTCTCATAACAATTGTATGAACTAGGTACTGTTATTTCTCAAAGCAGTATAAAAGCTAGAATTCTTCAGCACAAGAATAATAATTTGACTACATTAAAAGTAAAAGTTTGGGGCTGGAAAGATGCTCATTGGGTGAATGATTGCTGTACAAGCATCAGGACCAAAGATCAAATCTATTACTTATGTCAAAACCAAGCATGGCCAAATGAGCTTGTGACCATATCATTAGGGGTTGGGATAAAGTGGATCCTGGGAGATCACTAGCCAGCACAACTGATTTGAAACAGTGAGCTTGATCCATTTGGATTGAGCTTTGTACAAGGAGATAAGAATGGATGTATCTGCATTCTTCTACATGCCGACTTCCAGTTGAATCAGCCTTGTTTGTTGAAAATGCTGTCTCTTTTCCACTGGATGGTTTTGGTTTTAGCTCCTTTCTCAAAGATCAAGTGACCATCAGTGTGTGGTTTATTTCTGGGTCTTCAATTCTATTCCATTGATCTATGCATGCATATCTCTGTACCAATGCCATGCAGTTTTTATCACTATTGCTATGTAGTATAGCTAGAGGTCAGGGATGGTGATTCCCCAGAAGTTCTTTCATTGTTGATAATGGTTTTCTCTATCCTGGGTTTGTTGTTATTCCAGATGAATTTATGAATTGATCATTCTATCTCTGTGAATAATTGAATTGGAATTTTGATGGGGATTGCATTGCATTTTTAGGTTTTGTTTGGTAAGATGGCCATTTTTAATATCTTATTCCTGACAATCCATGAATGTGGGAGATCTTTCCATTTTATGAGGTCTTCTTCAATTTTTTTCTTCAGAGACTTGCTATAAGATCAACAATTGACAAATGGGACCTCCAAAAATTGAAAGGTTTCTGTAAGACAAAGGACACTGTCAATAGGACAAAATGGCAACCAACAGATTGGGAAAAGATTTTTTACTAACCCTACATCCAATAGAGGACTAACATCCAAAATATGCAAAGAACGCAAGAAGCTAGATTCCAGAGAACCAAATAACCCTATTTAAAATGGGGAACAGAACTAAACAGAGAATTCTCAACTGAAGAATCTCAAATGGCTGAGAAACACTTAAAGAAGTGTTCAACATCCCTATTCATCAGGGGAATGTAAATCAAAATGACCCTGAGATTCCACTTTACACCAATCAGAATGGCTAAGATAAAAAATGCATGTGAGAGCAGATGCTGGCAAGGATGTGGAGAAAAGGAACTACCATCCATTGTTAGTGGGATTGTAAGCTGGTACAACCACTCTGGAAATCAGTCTGGTGGTTCCTCAGAAAATTGGACACAGTACTATCTGAGGACCCAGCTATACCATTGCTGAGCATATACCCAAAACATGCTCCAACATATAAGCAAGGACACATGCTCTACTATGTTTATAGAAACCTTATTTATAATAGCCAGCAGCTGGAAACAACTCAGATGTCCCTCAACAGAGGAGTGGATACAAAAAATGTGGTACATTTACACAATGGAGTACTACTCAGCTATTAAAAACACTGACTTCATGAAATTCTTAGGTAAATGGATGGAACTATAAAATATCATCCTGAGTGAGGTAACCAGACACAAAAGAACACATAGCATGTACTCACTGATAAGTGGATATCAGCCCCAAAGCTCAGAGTACACACAATACAACCCACAAACCATATGGAGCTTAAGAAGAAGGAAGACCAAAGTGTAGATGCTTCAATCCTACATAGAAAAGGGAACAAAATAATCACAGGAGACAGAGAGAGGGGGGCCTGGGAGAGATAGAGGAGGGGAGAGGATGAAAAAAGGGGACCAGGATCAGGTATGTGAACGGACAGAAGTACAGAGGGTAAAAAAAACTGAGTAGAAGTATACAGCAATGGGGGGATGGGGAATTGGGTAACCACTAGAACGTCCCAGATGCTAGGGAAGGGAGTGGACTCCCATGCAATGACTTTAGCAAAAATACTCAACCAAGAGGAGATAGAATCTGTAGAGACCATCTCCATTAGATAGGCGTGGATTCCACTTGAGGGATGGGGCCACCCACCACCATCTCAAAATTTTTAACCCAGAAATGTTACTGTCCAAAGGAAAGACAAAGACAAAACATGGAGCAGAGACTGAAGGAAAGGACATCTAGAGACTGTCACACCTAGGGATCATTCCAATCTGTGGACAGCAAACCTCTACAGTATTGCTGATGCCAAAAAGTGCTTGCTGACATGAGCCTGGAATGGCTGTTCCCTGAGAGGTTCTACCAGCACCTGACCAATACAGATGTGGATACTCACAGCCAACCATCGGACTGAGCCCAGGAACCCCAATGAAAGAGCTAGGGAAAGGACTGAAGGAGCTGAAGGGGACCGCAACCCCATAGGAAGAACAATATAAACTGGAACACCCAGAGACTAAATCACCAACCAAACAGTATACATAGAGGGATCCATGGTTCTAGATACCTATGTAGCAGAGGATGGCCTTATCTGACATCAATGGAAGGGGAGACCCTTGGTCCTGTGGAGGCTTGATGTCCTAGCATAGAGGGATGCTAGAGTGGTGAGACAGGAGTAGGTGAGTTGTTGGAGGAGCACTCTCATGGAGGCAAAGGGGAGGAGGGAGGGGGGCGATGGGATGGAGGGTCTGTGGAGTGGTAACCAGGAAGGGGGATATCATTTGAAATGAAAGTGAATAAAATGATTAAAAAAGGAACAGCTTCAGAATCAGTAACAGATTAAGATGGCAAGTAAAAACGATATTTAATGTTTGCCTGTGTCCTTTGTAAACACACACACACACACACACACGGGGGTGGGGGCATACCATGCATGCACACACATACCCATCCAAACTCACATCCCTGCATTTCTCCACACCACACCACCACACATAACAGAAATTTTTTTTTTTAAATTTTTATTTTCAGCAAATCAAAAAAATTTAAAAAGCATTCAAACAGAATAAAATGAAAATAAACAAACAAGCAAAATACCAAGGGTCAGATATACTTATACAAGAATTCTATAGAGCCTTCAAACAAGCAACACTTTTTGAGTTATGTTTAAAAAAATTCAGAACCACAATAAGCTCCTTCACAAAGCAAATAATATTGAAATAGTGAAATCAAGTGTAGACCCAACAAAAATATATAAATTATAGTCCAGTATCCCTCATGAATATACATACAAAAATTCTCATTGAAGTAGTTGCAAACTGAATACAAGAGATATAAAAAAATAATATTCCATGAATAACTGAACAACTGTTTTTTTTTTGAAGACCATACTCCATATACAGGCTGCATGTTTTGGGATAGCCCCACTCCAGATGTTTGAGACCTACATGAAAACCAAGCTGCACATTTACAACATATGTGCAGGGAGGCCTAGGTTCAGCCCATGGAGGTAGATCTGTGTAGACTAGGTATGCTCCACGGTTGGTGATTCAGTCTCTGAGAGCTCCAAGGGTTCAGGTTCGTTTACTCTGTTGATCTTCCTGTGCAGTTCCTATCTCCTTAGGGCCCACAATCCTTCCACCTATTCTTCTTTAAGAGTCCTCAAGCTCCATCCACTGTTTGGCTCTGGATGTCTGTATCTGTCTGAGTCACCTGCTGGTTAGAGCCTCTCAGAGGACAGCTTGCCGTCTGTTCTCAGGCTGGAGGTTTAGCTCCTGGGAGCTCTGGTTGAATCTTTTGATACTCGTTCTAAAAAGGACAAAAACACCCTCACTTTGGTCTTCCTCCTATATGAAAAGATACATCAGAGAAAAAAAGCAATCAGTAGTGTAGAAGTAAATTGGAAAATAGGAAAGCATATATTTGGCAAAGGATCTTTGCTTTGATTATTGAGCAGTTCTGATAATCTCATGGTATCCAAAGAAAAAGAAACAAAATAATGTCCAACATTTTGTGGTTTTTGCATATACTGTGGGAAATGCAGCTTATATAGCCATAAGATATCATTCCATATACATTAGACTGACAGAACTTGAACTCTCGTAGCAACAGAGGTAAGAATGCGGGCTGTGGTAGAAGTACCTGTGAGTGTAGAATCTTTTAGAGAACTGTTTGGTCAAAGATAACAGGGTAAAATGTGTCTGCAACGCAGCAGTTCTACTTCTCTCTATGCTCCCTAGGGAAGCAAAGACATGTTACAAGGAAATGGATACACAGAAACAATATGTATATTTGAAACACTGGAGAGAAGGGATCATTGACAGGAGGAAAATGAATGGTATTAGCCAGGTGCAGTAGTTCATACCTGTCATCCTGCTATTCAAGAGGATGAGGTAGGATAATTGTTAAGTTCCATGTAGCCTGGGCTTGTGAGACTTTGTCTCATACACATGCCAATTGTATCCGTTCCTTTTATATTGCTGTGGCAAAACATTATGACCAAAGCAACTTATAGAAAGAAGAGTTTTGTGGGTTTTGGTTCCAAGAAATAAGTTATTATGAAGTTGGGAAGCTTGGCAGCAAGCAACGAGAATGATGGCCAACAGTTTACATCATGAACTGCAAGCAAGAAGCAGAGAGGAAAAACTGGGGATGGTACCAGTCTTTAAACTCTCAAAGCCTGCCTCCAGGATTATATTTCCTCCAATCAGAACTTGTTTCCTAAACCTCTCCAAACAGTGCCACCAATGGGGACTGAATATTCAAAGGTTTCAAACCACATTCTACTTTCTGGACCCCATAGTTTCTGTGGCCATTTCATTAATGCAAGATACATTTAGGCTAACTTTGAAACTCCCCATAGTCATTCACAGTCATAACCCTGTTTAAAATACAGAAACCCAAGTCTCTTCTGAGACTCCAGGCAATCTATTAATTGTAAACCACCATAAAATAAAAAAAGCAAGTGACATACTTTTAACATATTATACTTTGCTACTCCAAATAGACAAATGGGACATAATGAGGGAACAAGACCAAAAGCCAGCAAGGGAAATGCCAGATTGTCTAGTTTCATGCCCAGTGTCTGAGGCCAAGGATTCAGATACCAGAAAGTATGAGTACATCATGTTCAAACCACAACACCAAAGCAAAAAAACTGCTGTAGTACATTTAAACAAGAATATGTTTACTGGATGAAATAAATGAGGGCATATCCATGAATGACATAGTTGGATAGACAAATTAACATCAGAAATAAGAAAAGAAATTGTAGTATAAAATGTACAAATACAAAATATGTTACTTAGTAATTTAATGAAAAATACATGTTTATTTTAATTTCAGTAAAATGAAAAGATACACAGATGAAATGCAAATATTGTATGATTATAAAGATGCACAAGGTAATGTAAAACTAGCATGAATAGAGAGGTGGAAGATGTAATATACTCTACTATGAATAGAGAGATAAACAGATATGATATAAATAACTCAACATGAATAGAGAAACAGAGATGTAATATTAATAGTATAATACAAATAGAGATAGATGCACAGATGTAGTCAAAATATTATAGTCTGAATACAGAGATGCAAAGATGTGATATAAGTAATATAATATGAATAGAATAATAATTTGACATATAGTCAAAATATTCTATCATAGAGGTACACAGATGTAATGTAAATACTGTAGTATAAATAGCAAGACATAGAAATGTAATATAAACACTATAGCACCAATAGAAAGATACTCATTAAGTGAATCTTACATTCAAATAGACATGTTACCATCAACATATATGTATCACTTTTTAGACCTTTAGGCATATCTTGCCATAATGAGCATTGTTGTGGTTCATAGGCATCATTCAACTTGGTAAAACTATTAATTACATCTCTTCCTTTGGCATTTTACATAGCAACTTCCGATATTATGAAGATAGTTCCCAAGGAGGAGTCTTTGGGGTCAGGACTACCTTGATTCATTTAAGTCCTATGTCTGAAGTACATGGTGTATTCAGCAACAGGGGTTTACTTTCAATTTCTAGGAGGCAGTCAAGGGGCTCCAGGAATTGTATTATTTTAAGAGCCTCTTGGTCTTAGCCATTCTGACTGGTGTGAGGTGGAATCTCAGGGTTGTTTTGATTTGCATTTCCCTGATGACTACGGATGATGAACACTTCTTTAGATGCTTCTTGGCCATTCGATATTCTGCAGTTGAGAATTTTTTTTTAGCTCTGTATCCCCCCTTTTTTTAAAAAAGAATATTTGTTTGTTTTATGTATGTGACAACATTGTGGCTCTCTTCAGACATACAAGGCCCTTGGTCCTGTGAAGGCTAGATGTCCCAGTGTAAAGGAATGCCAGAACGGGGAGACAGGAGTGGGTGGATGGGTGGGGAACACCCTCCTAGAAGCAGAAGAAGCAGGGTTGATGTGGGACAAGGGATTTCCGGTGGGGAAACATAGAAAGGGGATAACATTTGAAATGTAAATAAAGAAAATATCCAATAAAATCGAAAGAAAAAAAAGAGCTTCTTGGACTCCCTTGGCAACAATTCAAAGTGGGATTTTTCGTATCTGATACTAGAGTTTTTGTTAGATTGCCTAGTGCTCTTATGGGGAGTATTATTACCCCATATGGTATAACTTTATTTCAACTGTATACATTTGTATATACATATACTTATATGTATTATAGTTAATTTTAGGTAAATATAAAGTTATATTATCTCTTATGACTTCTCAAACATCCTTAGTGGTATTTATTCCTCCCTTGCTCTCCTTCTGTATTGACTTCCATCTCTCTTCTCCAGTTAAAGCCCTCCATTTTCCTATTTATACTTTCAAATCACCTCTAGCCTGGTATTTTCATCTTTACTGCTCTCATAACCCTGTAATTACATTTTACCGTCCTAGTTCTTGTGGTTTCTGCAGGCTATATCCTAATATCTGAGGATCTGTAGTTAGGAACTACAGATAACAGAGATATGTATGTTTCCTTCTGGGTCTGGGTTCACTCACTCAGTATGATCTTCTCTATTGTATTCTTTTACCTAAAAATGTCATGATTTCTGTTTTTCTATACAGCTAAATAGTATTTAAGTGTGGATATGGAGCACATTTTCACTATCCATTCATTAATTGAAACATATTAGGATTGTTTCCATTTCCTAGCTGCAGTATGTCATCTTATTCTGAAAGCCCTTTTCTACACCTGTATCCTGTGGGGTACTGCCTATGTTTTCTATCTGCTTTTTTTTTTTTTTTTTTAACAAATCTGGAGTTGATGTACATGCAAATTGGTTGATATTAATTATGTTTTTCTACATGTAGATACCGTTTTCCAGCACCATTTGTTAATTGTGCTTCGTTTTTTCCAGTAAATATTTTGTTGACATATTGTCAAATATCAGATGGCTGTAGTTACATGGTTACATGTCCAAGTGTTTGGGTTTTCTGTTTCATTCTGCTGGTCTTTTTTTGTTTTGTTTTGTTTTTGTTGTTGCTGTTTTTGACAGTACCACACTATTCTTATTACTATAGCTTTCTAATGTATCTTTTGTTGTTGTTGTTTTTGACAGTACCACACTATTCTTATTACCATAGCTTTCTAATGTATCTTGAAATCTGATGTAGTAATACCTTTATCATTTTATTTTCTCCACTCGGTCTATGTGTGGTCTTATGGATTTAGGATGATGTTTTGTGTGGCTTTCTCTTATATAGCTTTTATTATGCTGAGATAGTTCGCTTCAGTTTTCCTGTGTCTAGAATTTTTATCATGTGGACATGATGGATTTGTCAAAGGTCTTTTCTGAATCTACTGAGATGTCATGTGATTTTTCTCTTTAAGTTCACTTATATGATTTATTATGTTGATTGCTCTACATATGTTGAACTATCCTTAATCACTGTGATAAAGCCAACTTGATCATGGTGGATGATGTCCTTCATATATGTCTGTATTTGGTTTTCAGCTATGTTACTGAATATTTTTATATCTATGTTCATATGAGATATTGGTCTTTTTTCTTTTTCTGTTGTCTTATTGTCTTTGTTTTGTATAAAAATAACATTGGCTTCAAAGAAGCAATTTTGATTCCCTCCTCCTCCTCCTCTTCTTCCTACTCCTCCTTCTTCCCTCTTTCCCTCCCTCCCTCTGAATGTATTGGGTACAGTTCTTTAAATGTCTGGTAGAATTCTAGCATGAATCCCTCTGGTCATGGGCCGTGTTTGGGAGACTGTTTTATTACTATTTCACCGTTTTTATTGGTATGTTTAGGTTGTTGATCTCCCTCTAGTTTACCTTTGATGGCTTGGATGAATCTAGAAACTTGACCGTGTATTTAAAATTTTCAGCATAATGGAGTGCAGGCTTTTAAACATATTTCACTATAACATGGTGTTTGTTGTAATGTTCCCCTCCTCCTTTGAACCTGTTAAACTGGGCCAGCTCCTTTTTTTTATTGTTTTTAATTTTTTTCAGTAGATGGGCTAAGGGTCTGTAGATCTTTGTTTTTTTTTTCCCCTCCAACACCAGGCTTATTAGATTCTTTAATTCTCAATATCATCTTCTTTGTTTCTATTTCATTAAGTTTTTGCTCTGATTTTTATTATTTCTTGCCATCTACTAGATTTGGGTTTGTTTCATTCTTGTTTTTCCAAATTCTTGAGTTACATCATTAAGTCATTTATTTGTGCTGTTTCTGATTTTTTAATGTAGGCACTTAAAGCTATAAATTTCTTTCATAGGAATGCTTTTCAAGTGTTTGGATCATCTGCTGTGTTGTGTTTTCATTTTTATTTAGTTCCAGGGTTTTTTTTTTTTTTATTTCTGTCTTGATTTCTTCTCTCATCCATTTGTCATTCAGTGATAAGTTGTTTAATCTTCATGAGTCTGTGTACTTAGTAGAACTTTGTTTGCTCTTGATTTTAAATTTTATTGCATTTGTTTTGTGTGTGTGGTTGTGTGTGTGTGTGTGTGTGTGTGTGTGTGTGTTCTAGGATCTGGTCTATTTTTGAGAAGCTTCCATGGGCTTCTGAGTAGAATGTACTTTTTTTTTTTTTTTTTTGAGATTTGGGTAGAATATTCTGTGTATACATATCAGGTCCATTTGATCTATGATATAATTTAATCTAAATGGTTCTTATTTATTTTGGGGAAAGTGCAATCACTTAGTCTTTTTGTATTTGGTGTTAATCTGTGTCTTTAAATCCAGAAGTTTGCTTTATAATAAATAGGGTACCACAAAGTTTGGTGTGTATGTGCTTAAGATTGTAATGTCTTTTTGATTAATCATTCTCTTAATTAGAATGAAATATTTTTTTTTTTTAAAATCTAGTTTTGTTAGTTTTGGCTTGAAGTCTATTTTTGTTAATGTTGGGATAGCTTGTTTGCTTTAAGGTCTTAATTGTTTGAAGTCCTCCTTTTCTCAGTTTTTCACTTTAAGGTTATACGTATTTCAAGCTGAGTTTCTTGTAGACAACAAGGATGTAGGTTTTATCTCTTAATCCATTAAGTTAGCCTATGTCTTTTCTTTAAAAATATTATTGAAAGTGTATGTTGATAATAGTCGTTTTATAATTTTTTTCTCTTTTCTGTTTGTGTTTCTAGTTGTATTTTGTGTTTTAGCAGTTGTATTATCACTTGTTTTCTTTCTACAGTCTTACGTCTATGCTTACTCTTCTCTTCAGTCTGAAACGTTACTTCTGCAGGGCTTGGTTGAATGTACGTATTTCTTTTAGCCTTGTACCATGTGCAGTTTTTCCTTCTCTGTCATCTGTGGAAGATGGTTTTTCTGGGTACACTAAACTAAGTTGACACCTGTGTTCTTTTAAAACTATAAGAACATTGCTTCGTGGTCTTAAAGCTTTTAAATTATCAGTGAGAAACAAGCTGTTTTTCTGATGGATTTTCCTTTATATGTTGGCTTGTGTGTGTGTGTGTGTGTGTGTGTTTTAATACCCTCTCTTTTTCTGTATATTTATTGTTTTAACTGTAATATGACATGGGGGGCATTCTTTTCTGGTTTGGTGTTCATACATCTTGTATCTGTATGGGTACCTTTCCTTAGAATGAAGAGGTTTTCTATGAGCTTGCTGATGATGTGATTTATGCCACTGACCTGGGATCCTTCTCTTTCATCTGTGCCTGTAATTTGAAGATTGATCTTTTTATGGTATCTCATAGTTCCTAAACTCTCCTTTCCTGTGTTTATTTTTAATTTTTATAATAATTGATTTTGTGTGGTGTAAAACCTCTATTTTATCTTTGAGTCCTGCTATTTTATCTTCTGCTTAATTTATTCTCCTGGTGAGCCTCCCCACAGCTGACTTTTAAAATTGCAATATTGAGGTTTTCATTTTCATCTTCATTTCAGCTTGAGTCTTGTTCATATTATCTGTACTGAACTTGGTTTTTTTTTTTTTTTTTTGGGGGGTGCTCAATGGAAGGGAAAATAGGGATTGTTCTTGAATAGGTAAAAAAAAAATCAGTTACACAACATGAATAAGTTTTAGAGATCTACTGAATGACATTGTGAACAAATGAAGAACTTGGTTTTATAATCCTCCGTTGTCTTTGTCGTCTTGTTCAGCCTTACGATTTCATTTCTCGGGCATTACTCAAGCAATTCTTTTAAAGTTCATCTTTTAAGTATATTGGGCTATTTGTGTCTTTAAAGTCCCTGGGTTCTTCGATGAAATGATGGTTTTTCTTCTAAGTTTCTGTGTTCTGGGATTGATCTAGGTTAGTCTCATTGGAGAACATCTGTATTGAGTGGTGGACTTTGTGGGAAGTGTACTGTCTTAGCCTTCCATATTGTATGGCTCCTTAAATGTGACCTGGGCATGTGGATTCTTTTGTTGGTGTTGTGTCTCATATGAGTTTCTAGACTGACCTGGCATAACAGCATATCTAGTCACTATGAGCGAGGCTTGAGCTTTGGGGATGCTGTGGGGCAGATATGGTTCCAGGGAATTATAAGGCTCACATAGATGTGTAACCAGAGATACGTCTGGACACTCAGAGAGTGCATGGGAGCTAGAGTTCAGCAAACTTACTAGACTACGCCTCAGCATTTGTTGTACCCTCAAGGGTAGGCCTGGATATTTGATGTGGTAGAAGTAGGCGAAGGTCAGGAGGGCTGCTCAAGCGGGGCTGTTTTACAGGTTATAGGATAATAGCCAAGCCTAGAGCCTGAAGTAAAGCGGAGCAAGACCAATCAGACAGAATTGTACAGACAATGTGTAACTATTACTATGTATGGATATTGGAGGCAGGGTAAAAAATGATTCAGGGACTTTATTTGATTGGAGATAGGCACAGGATGTGGGATTCAGTCACAAACTGGAAGTTGGATGAAGTATAGATAACTGGCAGAAGAGGAATGAGAAAACAGCTAGGTCTACCTCATATAGTTGCTACAAGGTCCTTGTAGGAAGCTGAAGCTGGGGTACTGTGAATCTCAAAGGATGAGAGAAGTGTGAGAGTATCATCTGTCATAGATAATGGTGTTACATCCTTACAGGGGAACTGTAATGGAGGATGAAGGGAGAACATAGGGTAATCTCCATGGGTCTGGGCCAGTCAGTTGCTACAGGTCTTTGGTAGGCAGGGGTAGTAGGCAGGGATCTGCCAAAAGAAAAGAGACAGATTGAGAGGAGGGATGCTAAAGCAGGCAGTAGTAGGACTAGGAAGACCAGAATAGAGAAGAGGGGGAATAGCTCCTTTCCTATGTAACTTTTTTGACATTTATTAACTTTTAATAGCATCATGTTCATTTTTCTAATACATTGTCAGATAACTTAGTACATATCGATAAAATTTTCTCTGCCTTATGTTTAGAAACTAAAAGAGTGACATAGGGCTGGTGAGATGGCTCAGCACATAAAACACCTGTCTGCAAGCTTGACAGCATTAGTTCTGTTTTTGTAGCAAAAACCTAATGATCTAAGTATGATCCTTGCATCTCACTTAAAGGAGAAAATGAACTTCTTCACTCCTCCATATACGACAACAACAACTACTACTACTACTCTACATTAAAAAACAAGAAGTCCGTATTTTTATATTTGTGTTACAGATTCTACTTTCTTTAAAAAATATTTAAGGCATTTTCACACAGTGTTCTTTGATCATATTCTCCCATCCTTTAAATATTCATAGATATAACCCTAACCCTATTCACCAAACTTCATGTCAGTTCTCTCTTTCTCAAACAACAGTAACAACAACAATGACAAAGACAACACCAGCAACAACTCTAAAACTGAAACTAAACATAAACAAAATAGGCAGAGGTATGAAGTAAGATTTTTGTTGGCTAAGTATTCACTCCATTGAAGAAAAGTGATTTTCCCTTTACCAACAAGTATCAACTGCAAGTAATTTCTTGGCTGGGGTGGGAATTTGTGCCTCCACTTTCTATGTTATGCTGGAACGTTTGTCTGGCTTTAACTTGTGTAAATATTATAGGGGATCTAACTCCTAATAACATATTGCTACCCTCAACCTTCATCAGAGAAGTTTCCTCTTTCTGCAGATGCCAATTAGCACAGAGACCCACAATTGGACAGTATGCAGCAAATGACAGATTTTGGAAAACTCAGCACTAAGCTGGAGGTTCTTATCAGACCCTTTCCTTTTAGGCTTAGGGCTCTATGCAGAAGAGAAGGCAGAAAGAGTCTTAGAGGCAGAGATGGTGCACAACTGTTTCAAGGAAACAGTTTTTCATGTATAGCAGGGCTGATGCACTTATGGGTTCACAGACACTTTGCCCTTTATTAGGAAAACTCTGAAAAAAAAAAAAAACCAGAAAGATACTTTTTGAGTACCTTAAAAATCCTGTCAGGCAATAACAGAAGACACATTTCTGTGGGTAGAGGTGCATGGGACCCATCTAGCTATAGATTCAACATGGGCTGCACACACTCTGATCACTTATAAAATTCTGAGGAGATGTGCAGGCTCCATCCAACTATGACTACACAAGGTCACCACTCATACTCTCATCACCATTAAGAGCTGAGGCTTTGTCCTTATACTCAACTCTTACGATGAGATGAAAAAGAACCCGTTAACCTCTTTAGCCTCTCCATGCACAGTGTTTGTTGGTTCTTCTTTAAATAGTTTCTAAGTGTCCTAGTTGTTGGCCTGGTAAAAGTCTGATTTATTGTTTCCTGCTCAGCTTGACTCTCTGCCTCATCCTTCCTATGGTGGAGCTCCAAGCATAATGAGGACCAAGTGCAATTCCTGAATCCAATCATCACTAAATCCCTAGGGACTTCAGCACAAAGATGCTTTATAGGAAAAGGCACAAACAAATGATAACAACAAAAATTAAGTTAAAATATTTTTTTTAGAAGTCCCAGAATCTTAAAGTTTTGTGACCATAAAATGCCGGCAGATAAGTGGCAATAGATTGGGCTACTGTAGAACCCACTAGCATTCCAACAGAGATCTGCAATTATGAGAATATTTATTATGCATAGTTTTATTATAAGTGGAATTGCTGTCAAGCGAATGTTGGTTACTTATCATGTCCTACCATAAGCAATTTATAGCTATTTTACTTTTCCTAAAACATAGACAACTTGGAATGCAGAGAAGGTAAACAGCTAACTCTGGAGCTCAGACCTGGATGATATTAAGATTAAGATCAGTCTTGTCTCAGTATATGTTAGTGATTAGTGATTGCTGTATCTTCCAGATATGGCAGCGCTGTGCTGCGAGATGAACCCTGCCCTACAATGCCAACTTGAATGTGAATCTTAGTAAAGCTTCCATGTTTTAATCTTCAAAATGCAAGCAAATGAATCAGTTCAGGATTGTTGCTGCAGAGACATGACATTTCACAGCTCCAGGGTCCATAATCAGCCATCTGGAAAGGAGACAGGAATGGCAAGGTCCAGGCAATTCCTTCAGTAAAGAGTGCCTCCATTTTCCTTTGAAACCTTAAGGATAAGCAGTAGTTTCCTTGTTGATAGCTTAAGGGCAGAGCTATATGCTAGAGTTTGGGTTCTCATTAAATTTCACCCTACAAATTGAGGTCAGAAAGCCAAAAAAGCAAATGTACAAAACCCAAGCAAAAACTGTTTAAACCCACGAGCTGAGAGCTTTGAGACTTGTGATCCACACTGTGGACCAGCTGAGCTCTCTACACAGTTTCCTCAACTGTGAGAAGTGTAATGCTCTTCATGAAGTTATGAGGGCTAGAAATAATAGAGGCAGAGTATTTCATCTGGTGCCAGGTACAGAAACATGAGTGCAGTTCTGAGATGCTGGTCTCAGCCGTCTCATCAAGCCTCTGAGACTGGAGGTCAGCAGCATGTCACTGGCTGAGCTGTGCTGCCAGGAGCCAAGCAGAGGACAAGTGGTGCCTACTGCATGGCCTTCGGCTCTAGAGTAAAATTTCTGTTATTGTTGTAGAATAGTTAAGTGTTCAAACACTTACCTTTTCTTTTTTAGTTTCTTTACTTCCCTCCATTTCCCTCTGTTCTTCTGTTTCTCCACCCTTGTTTAGCATGTAAAAATCCTGGGTTTGTTTGTCAACTATATATGTATATATATTTTTTAATCCACAAAAGTTTATTTATGTTCTCTTATATATTGTTAAACATTCTTATAAATGGGATACATGCCTCTGTATTTCGTCTCTATGTTTGATCATTTAAATTGTCATTTAAAGTTTCAGAGTATCTCAAAACAGTTATTCTTTTTTTCTCCATTAATTATTATTCATTTTACTTCCTGATTGCAGCTCCTCCTCCCACTCCTCCCCTCACATAGCACCTTACCCCATTGCTCACCCTCTCCCTCCCTGTCTCCCTTCCCATCTCCTCTGATAAAGGGGAGACCCCCCCCCATACCAACTCGTCCTGGCATAGCAAGTCACTGCAGGACTAGGTATCCTCTCCCACTGAGGCCAGACAGGCAGCCCCATTGAAGGACCAGGACCCACATGCAGGCAACAGAATCAGAGACAGCCCCTGTTCCTGTTGTTGGAGTACCCACATGAAACCAAGCTGCACATCTGCTACACATGTGTCGGAGACCTAGGTCCAGCCTACATATGTTCTTTGGTTAGTGGTTCAGTCTCTGGGAGCCTGCAAGTGTCCAGAGTAGTTTTGAGGATATGATAACCAATCAGGAATGCATGGATTTTCTGCTAGAACAGGTTGTAGGCCTTGGAAAGACGATAGTTAAAGAAATTTGATTTAATTTTACTGATGTATTGGAAAGAGAATGATTAAAGATAACATGTTTTTTCTTCTTTTAAAATAAAATTTATTGATGTATATTCATTATATATAGTGGTAGATTTTATTAAGAAATTTTACTTCTGTATATTATGTACTTTGATCATATTTACCTCTATACCCTCTCCTTTCTTCTGGTTCCCACTACACACATTCCTTTTCTTATAGCTCCCTTTTATTTTGTATGTGTATGTGTGAGTGTGTGAGAAAAAGGCAATATTTGTCTTTTTCAATTTAACTTTTTTTGCTTAGTCTGATGACCTCCAATAGCATTCATTTGCATGCAAATACTATGATTTCATTTTTATAATAGAATAAAACTTATATATATGAAGTTTATGAAAAAATATAAATTCATATGAGTTTAATATAAGATATTTATCATATTTTCTTTGTCCATTCATGTATTGATAGTCTCCTGAATGGATTAAGAGAGTAGTGGAGGCAATATGAGTCATTAAGCTTTATTATATATATATATATGTATTGTGTGTGTGTGTGTATACATGTGATTTTGTATACATGAGTGCAGGTATCTGTGGAGACTGGAACAGGCTGTGGGATCTCCTGGCCCTGGAGTTTCAGGAAGCTTTGAATTGTCCGTCATGGGTCTTCTGTAAGAGCAATAAACACTCTTAACCCAAGAGATGTCTCTTCAGTCCTGAGGCAATAGGTTTCAAACCAAATGTTGCCACTGTCCAATGTGAAGCTTTAAAGACTAGGGCTGTGATATAATGGTAATGTACAAATAAAAGTTATCGTGGTAGGGGTGCTTCACCAGAACAATTATACATGCTGTAATAAATGAGCAAAAGGAAGAAGTCCCAGGTTTAAATGGATGCAGTTTAGCAAGGGGATGGCAAGTGAAAATTCTTACTAAGGTGACAGTGCTTCTGTGTTGAGTAATCCTGTAGGAACTAGAAATAGAAATGGGTATGAGAAAGGTTAAGGCTCAAAATGAGAGACTAATGTTTCCTGCAGAAATATCAAACTCACGAAAATGAACTTGTTGGCCAGCTTAGTGTGTCCATGTTAAAATACCTAAAAAATTTTTGTACCTCAATTCATGATTTCAGACCTTTCGGTGCATGGTTGATTGGTTATGTCACATTTAGGCCAGCAGCAAGGCAGTATACTGTAGCTGGGGTGTGGTAGAGTAAGGTGTTCAGTTCATGAAGGCTAGGAACCAGAAAGAGGCTGGACTGGGCTACGGTACTAATGTCCTCCCTCCCAGTAGATATACCTGTTTAATGCTTCATTGCCCCCAATCAGTGCCACAGGCTACAACCAAAGTTTCAACACATAAGCCTTTGGAGACCATTTCTCTAAGTAATACATCTGAGCAAGTAACAGCAAGGAACACTTGGATTAGCAAAATAATATAAGAAAAAGGAGTAACCAAAGATTAGTAAAGACAGAACAGCAAATATCATGGGCCTTGCAGGCAAAGAAGTTAACATTATGAAGCACTTTGTGAGAACTCTGAAGAGAACACTTGGTTTGATGCATGATGGCTTTAGATGGTTGGAGACTGTAAGATGGGCATTAGTATTACATCAGGTTTCATGGCTACTCCCAGATAGTGATAGACTGGAAAAGATAACCTGTCTATAACATAAATGGTGCTGTCTGCTTCAGAATACTACTTCCTGGATTTAACACAATTCAAGGACTAAACATTTGAGACAGATTTATTCTCAAATAACTTTGCAGTGTTTATGAGGTTCCACATAACACCCTAGCCGAGCTGAGCTTATTGGTTGGACTTTCCACTCCCCTGTCTTATCTTCAGAATTCTTTTGCTCTGACTGTTTTAGATCAGTATTGTTTTTTTTTTTCTAGTTTTACTTACTTATTTTTTGAAAGTTTTGTGGTTAATGAAAATATGTGCTTTGACTGCAAACCTTTTAAGGATAAAGGAAAAGCTTGACATCAGACTTAGATCAAGGAAGCTTTTTAGGAGAAGATGATGGTGTTTAGTCTCCTGGGATAGGTGGAATGCAGCATTTCCATCTCTACTGATTAATTTCGTGGCATCTAGAAGAGTGAGACACACCCATATTCACACAGCTTTGGTTCCAGATACTGTCTATGCCTCCGTTCTCCTTTCTAAAGTGAATGTCTGTCTTCCATGGCATGAAATAGAGCTCCACTTTGCCCAAAATATGAAGTGAACCCTGCTGATAAAAAATCTTATATAAGTATTAAAACTTCCCATATTTCCCAAATTTTCTGTAGCTAGCTTCACTCCTTGAGCTATCAACACAAATTTTTTGAGTAGATCTTTTGAACCATTTGCATGACCCAGTGATGATAAACTGCTTGAAAAAATTTTTTAATTAATCATTCCTGTTGTTTACATCTCAAATGATATCCTCCTCCCTGGTTATCCTTCCACAACCTCCCCCCCCCCCAATCCCATTCACCCTCTCCAACCTCCCCTTTGCCTCTCTAAGGGTGCTCCCCAACCCATCCACCCACTCCCACCCTACTGCTCCAGCATTCCTCTATAATGGGGTATCAAACCTCCACAGGACCAGGGGACTCCCCTCCCATTGATGTCAGACAAGGTCATCCTCTGCTAAGTATGTATCTAGAGCCAGGGATCCTTCACTGTACTCTCACTCCTTGGTTGGTAGTCTAGTCCCTGGGAGCACTGGGTAGTCTGGCCAGGCCACATTGTTTTTCCTGTGGTCTTGCAATCCCCCTCTGCTCCTCCAGTCCTTCTGCCACCTCCCCCACCATGGTCCCAGAGCTCAGTCTGATGGTTAACTGTGAGCATCTGCATTGGTCAGGTGCTGGCAGAATCTACACGGGAGCAGCCCCACCAGGTTCCTGTTAGCAAGCACATCTTGGCAACAGCAACAGTGATGGCCCCACCAGGCTCCTGTTAGCAAGCACATCTTGGCAGCAGCAACAGTGATGGGGTTTGGTGTCTGCAGACAGAATGGATCCCTAAGTGGGGTCGTTTCTGGATGGCCCTTCTTTCAGTCTCTGCTCAATTTTTTTGTCCCTGTCTTTCCTTTGGACAGGAACATTTCTGGATTAAAAAAATATGAGATGGATGGGTAGTCCCATCACTCGACTGGGGTCAGTGCCTATCTACTGGAGGTGGTCTCTACAGATTCTATCTCCCTTTTCTGTGAATTTCAGCTGAAGTCATCTTAAAAATTTTTTTATTGTTTATTTTTCCTTTTTTCCTTTCATTGGATATTTTCTTTATTTATATTTCAAATGTTATCTTTTTTCCATGTCTCCACTCTGGAACCTCCTATCCAAACCACCCTCCCCCTGCCTCTATGAGGGTACTCACCTACCCACCCACCCACTCCTGCCTTCCCACTCTGGCATTTCCCTACACTGGAGCATCGAACCCCCTGAGGCTCAAGGGCGCTCCCCCACTGATGTCCAACAAGGCCATCCTAGGCCACATATGTGGCTGGAGCCACAGGTCCCTCCTTGTATACTCTTTGGTTAGTGGTCCAGTCCCAGGACCTCCAGGGGATCTAGCTAGTTGACACTGTTGCTCCCTCTATGGAGCTGCAAACACCCTCAGCTTCTTCAGTCCCTTCTCCAACTCCTCTATCTGGGACCCCTGCTGTCCAATGGTTGGCTGCAAGCATCCACCTCTGTATTTGTCAGGCTTTGGCAGAGCCTCTTAGGAGAGAGCCATATCAGACTCCCTTCAGCAAGCATTTCCAGCATCCACAATAGCTTCCAGATTTGGCAACTGTATACGGATGGATACCCAGTTGGGGCAGTTTCTGGATGGCCTTTCCTTCTGTCTCCACTCCAACTTTATCTCCATATTTCCTCCTGTGTGTATTTTGTTCCGCCTTCTAAGAAGCACTGAAGCATCCACACTTTGGTCTTCCTACTTCTTGAGCTTCATATGGTCTGTGAATTATATCTTGGGTATTCTGAACTTTTGGGCTAATGTCCATTTGTCAGTGAATGCATACCATGTGTGTTCTTTTGTGACTGGGTTACCTCAATCAGGATGATATTTTCTAGTTCCATCCATTTGCCTGAAAATTTCATGAAGTCATTGTTTTTAATGGCTGAGCAGTACTCCATTGTGTAAATGTACCACATTTTTTTGTATCCAATATTCCTCTGTTGAAGAACATCTGGGTTCTTTCCAGCTTCTGGCTATTATAAATAAGGCTGCTATGAACATAGTGGAGCATGTGTCCTTATTACATGTTGGAGCATCTTCTGGGTATATACCCAGAATGGTATAGCTAGGTGCTCAGGTAGTACTATCTAAAATTTTCTGAGGAACCACCAGACTGATTTCCAGGGTTGTTGTCCCAGTTTGTAATCCCACAAGCAATGGAGGAGTGTTACTCTTTCTCTACATCCTCACCAGTATCTTCTGTTACCTCAGTTTTTGATCTTAGCCATTCTGACTGGTGTGAGGGGTTTTTTCTGAATCTCAGGGTTGTTTTGATTTGCATTTCTCTGATGACAAAGGATGTTGAACATTTATTCAGGTGCTTCTTGGCCATTGGAGTTTCCTCCCAGTTGAGAATTCTGTTTAGCTCTGTTCTCCATTTTTTATAGGGTTATTTGGTTCTCTGGCGTCTACCATCTTGAGTTCTTTGTGTATATTTGATATTAGTCCTCTATCAGATGTAGTATTTGTGAATATCTTTCCCAATCTGTTGGTTGCCATTCTGTCCTATTGAGAGTGTCCTTTGCCTTATAGAAGCTTTGCAATTTTATGAGGTCCT
The DNA here is from genome assembly GCA_021653895.1 of Mastomys natalensis. Taxonomy (NCBI): domain Eukaryota; kingdom Metazoa; phylum Chordata; class Mammalia; order Rodentia; family Muridae; genus Mastomys; species Mastomys natalensis. Next base: position 711,217 of record JAJTUV010001191.1, on the reverse strand, counting down.
ATTTGTCGATTCTTGAACTTAGTGCATAAGCCATTTGTGTTCTGTTCAGCAGACTTTCCCCTGTGCTCATGTGTTTGAGGTTCTTCTCCACTTTCTCTTCCATTTCAGTATAGCTGGTTTTATGGAATGTCCTTGATCCACTTGGACTTGAGCTTTGTACAAAGGGATAAGAGTGGATCAATTTGCATTCTTCTACATGTTGACCACCAATTGAACTAGCATCATTTGTTCAAAATGCTGTCTTTTTTTCCACTGTATGGATTTAGTTCCTTTGTCAAAGATCAACTGACAATAGGTGTGTGGATTCATTTCTAGATCTTCAATTCTATTTCATTGATCTCCCTGCCTGTCATTGTGTCAATACCATGCAGTTTTTATCACTATTGCTCTGTAATACAGCTTGAGGTTAGGGATGGTGATTCCCCCAGAAGTTCTTTTATTGTTGAGAATAGTTTTTGCCACCCTGGGTTTTTTGTTATTCCAAATGAATTTGCAAAATTGCTCTTTCTAACTCTATGAAGAATTGAGTTGGGGGCTGGAGAGATGGCTCGGTGGTTAAGAGCAGTGACTGCTCTTCCAGAGATCCTTAGTTCAATTCCCAGCAAGCACATGGTGACTTACAACCATCTGTAGTGGGATCTGATGCCCTTTTCTGGTGTGTCTGAAGACAGCTACAGTGTACTTATATAAATAAAATAAATCTTTTAAAAAAAGAATTGAGTTGGAATTTTGATGAGGATTGCATTGAATATGTAGATAGCTTTTGATAAGATGTCCATTTTCATTTTTTTAATCCTACCAATCCATGAGCACGGGAGATCTTTCTATCTTCTGAGGTTTTTGATTTCTTTCTTCAGAGACTTGAAGTTCTTGACATACGGGTCTTTCATTTGTTTGGTTAGATATAAAAATCACACCAAGATATTTTATATTGTTTGTGACTATTGCAAAGCATGTCGTTTTCCTAATTTCTTTCTCAGCTCATTTCTTCTTTGACTAGAGGAAAGCTACTGCTTTGTTTGAGTTATTTTATATCCAGTCACTTTCCTGAAGTTGTTTATCAGCTGTAAGAGTTCTCTGGTGGAATTTTGGGGTCACTTAAATATACTATCCTATCATCTGCAAATAGTGATATTTTGACTTCTTCCTTCCAATTTGTAACCCTTTGAACTCCTTTTGTTGTCTAATTGCTCTGGCTAGAACTTCAAGTACTATACTGAATAGATAAGAAGAGAGTGGGAAGCCTTGTCTACTCCCTGATTTTAGTGGGATTGCTTCAAGTTTCTCTCCATTTAGTTTGATGTTGGTTACTGGTTTGCTGTATATTGCTTTTACTATGTTTAGCTATGGGCCTTGAATTGGTGATCTTTCCAAGGCTTTTAACATGAAGAGGTATTGAATTTTGTCAAATTATTTTTCTTAGGAAATATAAATAACTGACACTCTATGAAAAATGTTCCAGGTGTAAACTATTTTTTGAATCTTTCAACATATCATTTTGATTATTTACATCTATATCTATCTATCTATCTATCTATCTATCTATCTATCTATCTATCTATCTATCTATCTATCTATCGATGTATCTATCCATCCATCCATCCATCCATCTATCTATCTATCTATCTATCTATCTATCTATCTATCTATCTATCTATCTGTCTATCTATCTATCCATTTATCAATCAGTACATTTTGGTCAGGAGATGACAATAGCAGTCATTGAAAAGACAATATATTTGTCAAAAACCAATCAGAAGCAAGATATTTAGCTTTATGTTATTGTGTTTTTATGGAAACATTTTAAATACTTCAAAGAGAAAAATATAGGGCTGAAATGAAAATCTATATTTCTAGTAGTACAGGCTGCTCAAACTTGCTATGTAGTATATAATAACCTTGAACTGTCCCTCCTGTTCCCATTTTCTAAGTGCTGATACCAGAAAAGGAAAGTCACTGTGCTTAATGGTAAGAAATAATGTTTTGTATGTAGAAGCTGGTTGGGTATTGTATACATATACAGCTGTCTTTACATGTTTGCTTTTCCAATTCTTACATCGCAATGCAGATTAGCAAGTAGTTAAGGCCAATGGCTGTAACTATTAATTCATATCTACCTCAACAGTAGCTTAGTTTTAACACATTAGTTTTTTTTTTTTTTGAGGGATTATCTAGTGCAGAATTTCATGCTCACGTTGCAATTATGGTGATTAGATATGTAGATCTCTCAAAAGCACTTATAATTTGGTTTACCTTCCCCAAATGTCTCCTTTCCAGGGATGCTTTGTCAGAGAGTGCATAGGCTAGAGCTAGAAGGAAGCACTCCGCTAGCCTGAGTGTATGCTGTGACGACAGCAGGACCACTCAAGTCATATTCTATGGATGCTTTTCTCTAACCCTCACAGTGAAGAAAACTGAGGAAGCATATTTTTAATCACCCTTAGTTACTTTGAAAGATTACTTCTTTAGATTGATAAACTTCCTGTTTGTCTGCACCTAGGTTTGCAGAAGAAGTGACTGCCAAGTGGCTTTGTCTCTTTGAAGGAAGTGGGATCCCGTATGGCCCAATCAACAGTCTAAAGGATGTGTTTTCAGATGCCCAGGTTTGTACTTTTGAATTTTTTAGTTGCTTTTTTAAAAAAAAATATCCTTAAATTGACTTACATAAAGGAACAATAACTGTTGATCTTAGGCCTAAGTCATATGATACAATATTTTACTATTTGATTAAAATTGTTTGTGTTTCTAACATAGAAAGAATCTCAATTTAGAAACAACTAGCTGTCTATAGTCATACAAGTCTGCAAAATCAAGCATACTTAAGATACATAAAATTTTCAGACTCATGAACTTTTTGCTTCCTGATAAAGAGAAATATAGCCAGGGGCCAAGACTCAGAGATCACCATTGATAGAAATAAATATGATAAGTTTTACAGTTGCTATCCTCTAAATCATATTAAATATCCTCTATGATCATATTAAAGCAAGTCATACCTAGTTCTATAAGGTTCAGGCCTTTATGTGTTTGGTTAATAGTGCTATTTACAAAGAATAAAATATAGGATGTCTACTGAGCAAGAAGGGGTACCTGAAAAATTTCTTCTAAAATATTCTTCAAAGTTAGATGCTCTCCACACTATTTTTATTTCATTCCTTACTATAAGAAATAGAAACAACTTACTGTATCACAGAATCATGTAAATCTTCAAAATATAAGGGAACTATTTTTTTCTGTAAAGATTTTATTACTGCTCAGGTATCTTGACAGTTTTTAACATTTACAAAATTATATAGTATCTTTTCTTGAGTTATTTATCCATATATAACAGAAGTTTTAAATTTAAATGAATTATTGCAAATAACACATACCATTCTAAAGGAGAAAAATGTTGGAAAATCAATCTCTTTAACACCAGTGCCTTTATTTAATATAAATGTTCACTTAAAAGCAAATGTGAATGCATTTAGTTTAGAAACTACAGTTATTACTGGAGAAAAGCAAACAAATTGAGGAATTTTTTGTGTTTTATTTTCATATGAAGACAATAAGCTATTTTTATAATAAAATAATAGGGAGTATAGGTTTGATATTAAGTGGGTATGGTGTGTCTTGTGTGAGTAATCAGGAAGGGACCCCAAATATAAGGGAGTCATGCCTGCTGACTCCTGGAAAGAGGTGACCATGTGCACATCTGTCTGTGAATCACGATGCTGGTTTGCTCACTTTATGTCTTCACCTTTCACTTTATGGTGGTGTTGTGAGATGTGTAGGACTTCCAGTTTGTGTCAACTTAGTGTATATTTTCCTAGAGAGTTTATTCATCAACAATTTTGTTATTCAGTGAATACCTTATCAGGAACAAAGTTGCCAGAGCAAAAGTAAATTTCTGCAACATAAATTTACAGTATTTTCTAGTTTTAGGTTTTGTTTTATTTTTCTCTTTAAAATTTTACTCACTACTATACAGTTGGCTAAGTGGTGGTCTTATGAGTGAATATAAGTTCATTCATATTTTCATTACTAATTGAACCTTGTAGTCTTATTTAATCATAACAAGTGAAATTTAATTATTTTTATGAATGAAATATAATAATTTTCATTGCAAAGTAATTGTTATAGAATGCAAAGAATTTTTTTGTTTGTTTTTAATCATTATACTATTTACCAATGGAGAAGAATGTTATTATTTGTCAGATATCATCTTCTCATATCACTTTCAAGACTTTACAAACAGCCCTCTTACCCAGCAAAAGTAGAGTCTACTTATAATTCTATCATCATCAATATTTAATTATACTCTGATTGCTATTGATAAATGAAGTATAAAAAGTTGTCTCCCTTATTCACAATCAAATCTTACTTTGGAATTTAAGTATGAAATATAGATGTGCAACTTCATGTGGAACTAAGTAAACAATAGAAGCAATGTGCTGAACCTATACAGAAATAATCAAATGACAATGAATTTCTCAAGTGTTATTGTTGTCTATCAAGGTGGACTGCTTTGTTGCCATGTATGAAAGTATTGTCCTCCTCCAAATTTTGGATTATGTAAAATCTTAATTATATGGGAAAATTGAGTTAAAAAAGTGTTACTGAGACATATCCTTGTATATAACTCCATTAATTGTGACATGTAACATGTCCAATGCAACTACTGTTATGGCTTCATTCATGAATCTAGCAAATCTGGAGTGAATCAGGCAGAATGTCTAAGAGTTCAGGCTCTGGGTACAAAGAATGGTTTTATACTGCTGAGTATCTCAAAGCTAAAAATAAAACATAAATTCCTTATTAAAAGAGTTTTTTCACTTATTTAGTTGCCTTATTGTATTTACTAAGTACCAAATGCTAGAGATTCAGTATAAATTTAGTATTCCTTGTATTTCTAAAAAACAATAAAAGTCAAATGAAATAGCAGGTATATAATAATATTTGTAGATTTATGAATCATCAATTGAAATTGGTTAACTGTGGGGAGTACAGATTTCCTAAGTTTAAAGTGGTTCCTTTTTGCCTCTGAAAATGGACTGACCAACCTTATTTTTAGGATTAGAAGAATTGATTTTGATGATTTCAAGGGACTGAGTGTAAAATAGTGGGCAAGTGTCAGAATTGCTACATTTATCAACATTCTAAAGTAAACATTTTTCTAAATGTCAGTATTAAAATAGAGTTCTATTGCTCTGTTGACAGCATCAGATGAGATGTTACCAGAGAGTAGGAGTACAGGGAATGCTAGACAGTTACTCAGTGCAATGGCAGCTTTCATTATAACGGTGCCTGTGATGGTTTGAATGAAAATGGCTCTTATAGAGTCATTTGCTTGGAAGCTTGTTCCCAGCTGGTGGAACTGTTGGAGAAGGATTTTGGGTGTGGCCTTATTGGAGCAGGTCTGTTGGTGGGAGTGGGCTTTGAGATTTGAAAAGATTCACACCATTATCAGCTAGGTCTCTCTACTCAAGCTTGTAGATCAAGATGTAAGCTCTTAGCTACTGCTCAGAGCTATGCCTGCCTGCCTGCTGCCATGCTCCTCATTCTCTGAAACTGTAAGCCCCAAATAAACTATTCTACAAGTTGTGTTGGTCACGTGCCTTGCCACAGCACTGGAAAATATTTAAGACAGTGCTCTTTAGGTTTTATTGTTTCAGATACATCTGCTTTACCTATGCTTATGAACAGAGTCACATCCATTCTAGCCATGAAGATAATTCTCTAAAGTCATATTCTTGCTACTTTTTTTTATAAAAATGTGTTCACAAATTCTTTGCCAAAAGTGCTTGGTCCTCCCTCATTTCTGATTGACAGTCCTCTACAGTTTTTAATTTTCAATAGAAAGTACTTTTTGAAGTAATTTATATCCTCCTATTTTTTCCTCTTATGAATTAGAAAGTTTCTTGGCCCTGGGTATAAAAACCTGGCCACTTTCTTTCTGATGTGGGAATGGCCACTGGTTCTGTGGCCCTATGCCCCATGTGTGCTGTGCCAGCACAGCTGCTTGCTCAATTAGAAATCACTTTGGGTGAAGTACAAGGCCTGGAACAAGGCACAGGAAGGAAGTCCCTGATGATGTGAAAAAGGGTATGTCCAACTATGGAGGTGGGAAAGGGGGACTGAAAATTCAAAGCCTAAAATTTTACATTGTTGATTGGTTTAAAAAAAAAAAATTAATTCTAACCCACCTATTTTATTATTCCACTTTAAAAAGAAAACTTGAATTTTCATCTCAACTGAAAGGCAACATATTATATGCTGTTCATTGGCTAGATATAAGATTGCCTACCTTTTAATCCTCTGATTAAATGATCTGATCTTTGAATGATTTAAATGACCCCTCTGAATATCTGCTGTTAATCACAATTACTACAGGGGTTTTGCCTGAATGTACCAATAGTTCCGAGATGTTTTGGTAAAAAGTCTTGACATGATAGTTTTATTGTTTTCCTCCCCAATGACAAATTATCCGAGGGAAGCTCAATACATTATAGAATGTAATATAGATTATCTACATGTAGATTTTAATAGTTAGCTTCTTTCCCAAGTGCTTTCTTAAAATATCTTTTTTATTAATCAGACCAAGATTGTGCAGTACATTAAAGGAATTCTTAAAATGTTTTAACAGCTTACTAGATGACCTCAGCATGGTCCTATGAATATGCCCTTGGGAACATGTGCATGAGATGCACTGTGGTTTGAGGGTTTTCAACTCAAGTAAACTTAAAAGAAAATGAGCTTTTAATAGAAACTATTCAAATTCCTGCAAAACTAGGTATGGATCCTACCATGGAGAGCATTTAAAAGCACCATTATCTACACTAAGCATCAAGGAGCACTCCAGGCTACCCTAGGACTTCCCTGAAGACTGTATTTGGTCAGTCTTGAATATCATCATCTTATTCTCAACTGTGAATGATTAGAGCACCCATGTTTCATGTTTTTCTTTGTCCTTGATGTTATGACCTGAGGGAAGGGAAGAAGGGCAAAGGGTGTCACAAATGGTGTTATTTACCATAATTTTCCATTTGTACCACACAAGTTGAATATGTCAGGTGTAAGACATCACCAGGAAGCATCACTTCTGAGAAATATTGTGAGGGAAACATCAGAATTATTGAAATATCACAGCTGGCCCTGATTTTAACTGGAGCCAAACACCTGCAACTCTAACAGGAACCAAAACAAAACCCCACCCTATGGCAGCACGCCATCTCTTAACAGCCGTCTCTAACTCTGCATCCCATCAAAATTAGTTTTAATATTTCCTAAAGGAAACTTATTCCTTGTCCCCAAAGGCCATTACAACTCCTTTTGTAAATAGTTCATATGGGACAAATGTATCATAGAAACAAAGTGAAGTGAAGTATGAAATACTTGATGGCTGAAAACTGTTGTTTTCATCCTGTCATTTGTGAAAGTCTGTGAAGTTAGTGGTTTTATTAATCTTGATGCTAGCTTATATTCTCTAAGTGATTTTGTTTTAGCACAATTTGGCAACATTTCTGAGCATCTGGGGAAAAAGGCCTTTGATATTCATATAGTAAGCATCAGAAGAACTGCAAAATCCATGGAAAATTTTGCAGACAGACGACAGACAGACAGACAGATAGACACACATACACACACACACTGATACTACCTATCTTTGAATGATGTAATTCTTTAGTGGAGCTGCTGGGGCTTCTGAAAGTTATATAAGGCTTATATCTTTGTCTAATACTGTAGGGAAATGCATAAACTATCTATAAACTGTAATTTTTATAACAAGAAAACTGTTGATACATTCTGAGTAAAATAGTTTGTCTGGAAATAGTTCCTAACAGACAAGGGTGATATGAAAAATAAAATTTGCATGTATTATTCATTTTATGATTTATAAGTATTTTATATGTTATTGGATTTATGGTATCTAGGCACAACAGTATGTCCAACTCTGAAAAATGATGCATTTCAAATTTAGGCAAATAACAAAAATTAGGATTTGTTTTCTATTAATATATTGAGTGTAAGACAGTAACATCTAATTGTATTTTTTTGTGTAGAAGAATCTCAAGATAATATTTTATGTCACAGTTTGAGAAAAAACTTAGTAAAAGGTTAAAATAATATTATTTTCACAGCAAAAAAGTTTGGATACATTCTAAAGAGGCATTAACTTGTTTGACCCATCATATTGATTTGTGTCCATGTAGCCCACTGGAGTGCCTTGGATGGCATGTAACTGATCTCTTAAACAAGTCTAAAAGATATGCTTTAGGCCCACAGGAAACCACAGAGACTCATCATTCATCTAGGCAAATAGAAATGGGAGGATTGTTGTATGTATGGTCCCCTATTAGGTATCTGGTAAGAGTAAGGGATGGTGGAGGACAGCAAATAAAGAGGATACAATAGTCAAGCAGGAGGTTGCAGATTGCTTCATGTAGAAAGTGCCACAGAAACACTGTAATTAAATGTTGAGTATTTGAATAACCAGAGATGATGCCCAGAAGCCACTGTGAGGTTTCCAATTTAGTGATTTATCAGAAGTTTAAAATATAACAAAGAGGTACAAAATATCTCCATCATGAAATTTGCCAAGGAATTCTACACCCCTTTAAATGCTTCTTGTACTTAGTTAATCACATTGTCATTGATGGTTTTCCCTCGGTGATTAGGAAGATGACAACGTAGGGCTCCAGCCTTTACTATTTAGTGAATTTGACTATCTAAGATCTGAGGACCTTGTAGTTTTCTAAGTGTCTTGTAAAGTGATTTTCTCTGTTTGTCTTTGATGCTGTGTCTCTTCCTGGTGAGTCTGAGCTCCAAATATAAAGCCTACGTTTTGTGAGTATTCTCACACTATTTCAGGTAGACTTTCATTCATTGAATTATCATTGACTTTTGCAGATCTTTATCTTCCCATCCAGAGACACATGCTGAAAATCAGGAAAGATTAATTAGCATTTTCTGTGATATTTTGAGACCCAGAATGAATTCTAATAGAGCACACTAATAGGAATAAAGAACACTGAAGTATTTTTGATGTGGTAGTTAAGTATTATTCATAGTCTTTGGAGCCTGTTGTGCGTTTTGTCCTTGCAAGGATGAGAAGCCATTCTCACTTTAAGTGCCTAGAAGCCACAAGTGGCTGACTATAAGTGGATGACGTCCATCTAGAAGATTGAAAATTATCTAGGAATTATTCTCAGTTTTGCATGGTTTATAGATTGTAATTATTTTCTTTTCATTAGTAACTCCCAACTCAATTAAAATTTTAAGTCTTAAATACTTTCTTCTGTGAAAGCTCTATTTAATAACAATGTATCTGTATTTCCTCACTTCTTTTTGAGTTTTTATTTTCATGTGAACTTCAACTCTTTTATAGTACAAAGGGTAAAGCTTTTGCTTAAATGACTTCTGTTGCAACATGAGTAGATAATAAATGATCAACTCTGTCTTCTGATACATTGTTAGACTTGGGGCCTTCTTTCCTGCTGGCTGCTTTGAGGGACAGGAAAATGGAAAGCTCTTATAGGAAGCTTGTAACACTTGCTTGAATGCCAGAAGAGAGTTTGCAAAGAATGTAAAGACATGGTCATTCATAGCTGAGGAAACAATATTCCTAGATTAGTTATAACTATACTATAGTTGCAAAGAAAGCCTCAGTGGGATGTCTTTCAACTTGCTTTTAAAGTTATTTTTCTGGGCTATCTGGACAAATATATGGACAAGAATAGCAAACATTTGGCTGGTGAAATAGTTCATTAGGTAAAAGGTACTTGTTATCAAATCTGATGACAAAATTAAATCCCTGTGACCCATAAGTAGATCGAAAGAATTGACTCCCTCAAGTTTTCTCTGATGTTTTTACGTGTGCCAGGGCTTGAATTTACCCATGTATTCACTTATAACAAACAAGCAAATGTAATAAAATTTAGAGGAATAACAAATATTATATAGGTCCAAAAGTTGTATGTAAAATATGCAAGCCACTAGAAGGACACAGGTATTAGTATACTGTGCTGGATAGTGTTATGTCAACTTGGCACAAGCTAAGGTCATCTGAGAGGAGGAAACCTCAAGAAAATGCCTCAGTAAGATTTGCCTCATTTTCTTAATTAGTGATTTATGGGGATGGCACAGTTCATTGTTGGTGGTGTTACCCTTTGGCTGGTTGTCCTGGGTTCTATAAGAAGATAGGCTGAACAAACCATTATGAGCAAGACAGTAAGCAGCACCCCACCATTGCCTCTGCCTCAGCCCCTGTCTCCAGGTTCCTGCCCAGTGTGAGTTCCTCACCTGAGTTCTTCACTGTGGAATACAGTGTACAAGTGTAACAAAATAAATCCTTTCCTCCCCAAAATTTGCTTTTAGCATGCTATTTCAATGTCGCAATACTGACCATAATGAAGGCATATATGTCTATATGTACATATGCATACATATATATGTATATATTTATATATATACTTATCTACATATATACATATGTAGTTTTTGTTTTTTTACTTAACTTTTATTGGTTAATTTGGTGATTTACATTGCAATGTCATCCCCTTTCCCACTTTCCTCTCCAAACTCCCTAACCCCTCCCCCTCCCCCTACCTCCATGAGGTGCTTCCCCCACCCAGCCAATCCCAACCCACCGACCTAACATTCCCTATGCTGGGGTATCAAACCTTCACAGGACCAAGGGCATCCCTCCCTTTGATGCCAGATAAGGCTATCATCTGCTACATATGCAGTTGGAGGCATGGTCCTTCCCTGTTTATTCTTTGGTTGGTGGTTTAGTCCCTGGGAGCTCTGGGGTGTCTGGATGGTTGAGTTCTTCCCTTAACTCCTCCATTGGGGTCCCCCTGCTCAGTCATATTTTTGGCTGCAAGCATCTGCATCTGTATCTGTAAGGCTCTGGCAGAGCCTCTCAGGAGACATCCATATCAGGCTCCTGTCAGCAAGCACTTCTGGGCATCAGCAATAGTGTCTGGTTCAGTGGTTGCCTATGGGATGATTCCCAGGTGGGGCAATCTCTGGATGGCCTTTCCTTCAGTTTCTGCTCCACTCTTTGTCCTGTATTTCCTTTAGATAGGAACAATTTCGGGTTAAAATTTTGAGAAGGTGTGGGTGGTGCCTGATCCCTCAACCACGGGCCTAACCTCTGGATATGCTCTCTACAGGTTCTCTTTCTCCTTTGTTGGGTATTTCAGCTAATATCATTCCCGTTGGGTCTTGGGAGACACTTGTTTTCCTAGTGTCTGGGACTTTCGGTTGGCTACCCCCAGTTTCCTATCCCACATTGATACACACCTTTTTTCAATTTCCTGACCCTTTGTACATCTCCCTGTCTTTTTCCACACCTGATACTGCCCCCTTTCCCTCTCATCCTCCAAGTCTTGCCCACCTCTACCTCCCATGATTATTTTGTCCCCCATTCTAAGTAGGACTGGGGTATCCACACTTTGATTTTCCTTCTCTTTGACCTTCATATGGTATGTAAGTTGTATCATGAGTGTTCTGAGCTTTTTTTCCCTAATATTCACTAATCAGTGAGTACATACCATGTGTGTTCTTTTGGGACTGGGTTACCTCACTCAGGATGATATTTTTAGTTCCATTCATTTGCCTGAGAATTTCATGAAGTCATTGTTTTTAATGGCTGAGCAGTACTCCATTATGTAAATGTACCCCATTTTTTGTTTCTATTCGTCTATTGAAGGACATCTAGGTTCTTTCCAGCTTCTGGCTATTACATAAGGCTGCTATGAACATAGTGGAGCATGTGTCCTTGTTAAATGTTGGAGCATCTTCTGGATATATGCCCAGGAGTGGTATAGCTGGGTTCTCAGGTAATGATATGTCGAATTTTCTGAGGAATCGCCAGACTGATTTCCAGAGTGGTTGCACCATCTTACAATTCCACATGGGGGAGTGTTCCTCTTTCCCCACATCCTCGCCAGCATCTACTATCACCTGAGTTTTTGATCTTAGCCATTCTGACTGGTATGAGGTGGAATCTCAGGGTTGTTTTGATTTGCATTTCCCTGATGACTAAGGATGTTGAACATTTCTTTTCTTTTTTTTCTTTCTTTCTTTTTTTTTTTTTCCCACTGAAGGACAGCGGGATCGAACACGAGACAGACAGAGCGCCCTAGCGACAGAGTGCGAGCACTACAGCGATGTGCCACCGCAGGCCGGTGAACATTTCTTTAAGTGCTTCTCAGCCATGCAAGATTCCTCAGTTGAGAATTTTCTGTTTAGCTCTGTTTCCCATTTTTTAATAGGGTTATTTGGTTCTCTGGAGTCTAATTTCTTGAATTCTTTTTATATTTTGGATATTAGCCCTCTATCAGATGTAGCATTAGTAAAGATCTTTTCCCAAACTGAGGGTTGCTATTTTGTCCTATTGTCAGTATCCTTTGCCTAACAGAAGCTTTGCAATTTTGTGAGGTCCCAAATGTTAATTGTTCACCGTAGAGCATAAGCCACTGGTGTTCTGTTCAGGAAAATTTCCTGTGCACATGTGTTTGAGACTCTTCCCCAGTTTATCTTCTATTAGATTCAGTGTATCTGGTTTAATGTGGAGGTCCTTTATCCACTTGGACTTGAGCGTTGTACAAGAAGATAAGAATGGATTGATTTGCAGTCTGCACTGAAACCATCTGGGTTTTTGTTTTTTTTTTGTTTTTGTCTTTGTTTTTTTTTTATTGGGAGACTTTTAATGACTGCTTCTATCTCTTTAGGAGGTAGGGGATTGTTTGTTTAGATGGTTTATCTAGACCTGATTTAACTTTGGTATTTGGTATCTGTCTAGAAAATTGTCGATTTGATCTACATTTTCCAGTTTTTTTGAGTATACGCTTTTGTAGTAGGATCTTTTTTTTTTAATATCCTCAGTTTCTGTTGTTATAGCTTCCTTTTCATTTTTTATTTTCTTAATTTGGATACTATCTCTGTGCCCTCTGGTTATTCTGGCTAAAGGTTTATCTATCTTGCTGATTTTCTCAAATAACCAGATCCTGTTTTTGTTGATTCTTTGTATAGTTCTCTTTGTTTCTACTTGATTTTGTCAGTCCTGAGTTTGATTACTTCCTGCCATCTTCTCTTGGGTGTATTTGCTTCTTTTGTTTTAGAGCTTTCAGGTATGCTGTTAAGCTGCTAGTATATGATCTCTCCAATTTCTTTTTGGAGGCCCTTAGAGCTATGAGATTTCCTCTTAGTACTGCTTTCATTGTGTCCCATAAGTTTGGGTATGTTCTTCATTTTCATTAAATTCTAAAATGTCTTTAATTTCTTCCATGACCAACTTATCATTGAGTAGAGAGTTGTTCAGCTTCCATCGGCTTTCTGTGGTTTTTGTTGTTATTGAAGAACAGTTTTAGTCCAAGGTGATCTGATAGGATGCATGGAATTTTTTTCAATCTTCTCATATCTGTTGAGGCTTGTTTTATGACCAATTATATGGTCAGTTTTGGAGAAGGTACCATGAGTTGCTGAGAAGTTAATTTTCTTTTGGTTTAAGATGAAATTTTCTAAAGATACCTGTTTAATCCATTTGGTTCATAACTTCTGTTAGTTTCATTGTGCCTCTGTTTAGTTTGTGTTTCCATGGTCTGTCCATTGGTGAGAGTGAGGTGTTGAAATCTCCCACTATTGTTGTATGAGGTTCAATGTGTGCTTTGAGCTTTAGCAAAGTTTCTTTCATGAGTGTGGGTGCCCTAGCATTTGGAGCATAGATGTTCAGAATTGAGAGTTCATCTTGGTAGATTTTTCCTTTGATGAGAATGAAATGTCCTTCCTCATCTTTTTTGATAACTTCTGGTTAAAATTCGATTTTATTGGATATAAAATGTCTACACCAGCTTGTTTCTTGGATCAATTTGCTTGAAAGATTTTTTTTTCCAGTCTTTTACTCTGAGGTAGTGTCTGTGTTTGTTACTGAGGTTTCCTGTATGCAACAAAATGCTGGGTCCTTTTTATGTATCCAGTCTGTTAGTCTATGTCTTTTTTATTGGGGAATTGAGTCCATTGATGTTAAGAGATATTAAGGACCAGTGATTATCCTTCCTGATATTTTTGTTGTTAGAAGTAGCATTAAGTTTGTGTGGATATATTCTTTTGGGTTTGTTGAAAGAAGATTAATTTCTTGCTTTTTCTTGGGAGCAGTTACCCTCCTTGTTGGAGTTTTCCATCTATTATCCTTTGTACAGTTGGATTTATTAAAAGATATTGTATAAATTTGTTTTTGTCATGGAATATCTTGATTTCTCCATCCATGGTAATTGAGATTTTTGCAGGCTATAGTAATCTGGGCTGGCATTTTTGTTCTCTTAGGGTCTGTATGACATCTGCTCAGGATCTTCTGAAATTTAAAGTCTCTGTTGAGAATTCTGGTGTAATTCTGATAAGTCTGCCTTTATATGTTACCTGATCTTTCCCCCTTACTGCATTTAATATTCTTTCTTTGTTATGTGCATTTGGTGTTTTGATTATTATGTGATGAGAGGAATTTCTTTTCTGGTCCAATCTATTTGGAGTTCTGTAGGCTTCTTGTATGTTTATGGGCATCTCTTTCTTCGTTTGGGAAGTTTTCTTATATAATTTTGTTGAATATATTTACTGGTCCTTTGAGTTGGGAATCTTTACTCTCTTCCTATTATCCTTAGGTTTGATCTCATTGTGACTTATTTCCTGTATATTTTAGGTTAAGAGTTCTTTGGATTTTGCTTTTTTTTTACTGTTTTGTCAATGTTTTTTTATGGTATCTTCTGCACCTGAGATTCTCTCTTCTATCTCTTGTATTCTGTTGGTGACGCTTGCATCTATGACTCCTGATCTCTTTTTTAGATTTTCTTTTCTTTTTTTTTTTTTTTTATAAAAGAGATTTCAGTAAGAATTTTATCTGGGATCAAACAAGAACACCTTCTTCTGTTATACAATTGGCTTACTAATTGATCCCTCTAAAAGAGTTTTTTTATAACTTTTTTTTTGGATATTTTATTTACATTTCAGATGTTTTCCCCTTACCCCATTTCTCCCCGCTCCTGTCCAGGAACCCCCTATCATATCCTCCCTCCTCCTGCTTCTATGTGGATGTACCCTCCTACACCCCAACTCCCACCTCCCCACCCTCGAATTCCCCCACACTCGCATCCAGCCATCCTGGGACCAAGGATCTCCTCTCCCACCTATACCTTACAGGACCATTCGCCCTTGCATATATAGCTGGAGCCATGGGTCCCTCCCTAACTGCCCCCAGGCTGGTGGTTTAGGCCCTGAGGGCTCTGCTTGGTTGGTATTGTTGCTCTCCTCATGGGTCACAAACCCTTTCAACTCCTTCAGTCTTCACTTTAACTCCTCCATTGTGAACCCCATGATCAGTTCAATGGTTAGCTGTGATCATCTGCCTCTGATTATGTCAGACTCTTATAGACCTCTATGGAGACAGCTATGTCAGGCTCCTGTCAGCATACACTTCCTGACATCCACAACAGCGTCTAGCTTTGGTGACTGCACATGAAATGGATACCGAGGTGGAATGGTCTGCAGATGGCCCTCCTTCAGTTTCTGTCCTATGCTTTGTATCCATATTTGCTCCCTTGAGCATTTTGTTACGCCTTCTAAGAAGGACAAAAGCACCCCCACTTGGTCTTCATTCTTCATGAGCTTTATGTGGTCTGTGAGAATCTTGGGTATTTCAAGCTTCTGGGCTAAAATCCAATAATCAGTGAATGAATATCATGTGTGTTCTTTTGTGATTGGGTTACCTCACTCAGGATGATATTTTCTAGTTCCATCCATTTACCCAAGAATTTCTCTAATTCATTGTTTTTAATAGCTAAGTAATACTCCATTGTGTAAATGTACCACATTTTTTGTATCCATTCCTCTGTTGAAGGACATCTGGGTTCTTTCCAGCTTCTGGCTATTATAAATACAGCTGCTATGAACATAGTAGAGCATATGTCCTTGTTATACGTTAGAAGATCTTCTGGGTATATGCCCAGGAGTGGTATAGCTGGGTCCTCAGGTAATAATATGTCCATATTTCTGAGGAACCACCAGACTGTTTTCCAGAGTGGTTGCACCATCTTGCAATCCCACCAACAATGGAGGAGTGTTCCTCTTTCTCCACATCCTGCCAGCATCTGCTATCACCTGCGTTTTGATCTTAGCCATTCTGACTGGTATGAGGTGGAATCTCAGGGTTGTTTTGATTTGCATTTCCCTGATGACTAAGGATGTGAACATTTCTTTAGGTGCCATTCGCATTTCCTCAGTTGAGAATTCTTTGTTTAGCTCCATACCCCATTTTTAATAGGGTTATTTGGTTGTCCAGAGTACAGTTTCTTGAATTCTTCACATATATTGGATATTAGTTCTCTATCAGATGTGGGATTGGTAAAGATCTTTTCCCAATCTGTTGGTTGCTGTTTTGTCCTATTGACAGTGTCCCTTGCCTTTCAGAAACTTTCCAATTTTATGAAGTCCCATTTGTCAATTCTTGATCTTAGAGCATAAGCCATTGGTGTTCAGTTCAGGAACTTTTTCCCTATGCCTAGGTATTTGAGGGTCTTCCCCACCTTCTCTTCTATTAGGTTCATTGTATCTGGTTTTATGTGGAGGTCCTTTATTCACTTGGACTTCAGCTTTGTACAAGGAGGTAAGTATGGATCGATTTGCATTCTTCTACATGCTGACCTCCAGTTCAACCAGCACCATTTGTTGAAAATGCTGTACTTTTCCACTGAAAGGTTTTAGCTCCTTTGTCAAAGATCAAATGACTATAGGTGTGTGGGTTCATTTCTGGGTCTTCAATTCTATTCTACTGATCTTCCTGCCTGTCTCTGTACCAATACCATGCAGTTTTTACCACTATTACTCTGTAGTACAGCTTGAAATCAGGGATGGTGATTCCTCCAGAAGTTCTTTTATTGTTTTTATTGTTTTATTGTTCGCTATCCTGGAATTTTTGTTATTCCAAATAAATTTGAGAATTTCTCTTTCTAACTCTGTGAAGAATTGAGTTGGTATTTTAATGGGGATTGCATTGAATCTGTAGATTGCTTTTGGCAAGTTGGCCATTTTTACTATATTAATCCTGCCAATCCATGAACATGGGCGATCTTTCCATTTTCTGGGATCTTCTTCAATTTCTTTCTTCAGAGACTTGAAGTTCTTGTCATACAGATCTTTCACTTGCTTGGTTAGATTCACCCCGAGGTATTTTATATTATTTGTGACTATTGTGAAGGGTGTCATTTCCCTAATTTCTTTTTCAGCCTTTTTATCTTTCACATAGAGGAAGGCTACTGATTTGTTTGAGTTGATTTTATAACCCGCCACTTTGCTGAAGTTGTTTATCAGGTTTAAAAGTTCTCTGGTGCAAGTTCTGCGGTCACTTAAGTATACTATTATATCATCTGCAAATAGTGGTATCTTGACTTCTTCCTTTCCTATTTGCATTCCTTTGACTTCTTTTCGTTGTCTAATTGCTCTGGCTAGGACTTCCAGTACTATATTTAATAGGTAGGGAGAGTGGGCAGCCTTGTCTAGTCCCTGATCTTAGTGGGATTGCTTCAAGTTTCTCTCCATTTAGTTTGATGTTGGCTACTGGTTTGCTGTATATTGCTTTTACTATGTTTATGTATGGGTCTTGAATTCCTGATCTTTCCAAGACTTTTACCATGAAGGGATGTTGAATTTTGTCAAATGCTTTCTCAGCATCTAGTGAGATGATCATGTTGTTCTTTTTCTTTGAGTTTGTTTATATAGTGGATTACATTGATGGATTTCCAAATATTGAACCATCCCTGCAGCAGAGGAGGGGCGGCAGTGGAGGAGTCCTGGAGGCTTCCAGGTGGCGGGTCCCACATGCAGGAGAAAGGTCTGGAGTTCCAAAGGCTGGAAGCTTTGGCGATGGCAGGCCCCAATGATATGAGGAAGTCCTTGGTTCCAAAAAAGTTTATTTTCATGGTGGGTGGTGGATGAATCTGGATGTACCCCCACTTGAATCTCAGGGCAGACCTGAGTTAAATAGGGAGGGAGAAAGGGGGAGGTTCTGGGGAAAGTTTAATTGGCTCTGCCCTCTGGCCTTCATTAGTACGTAAATCTCTCTAGAGCCTGAGGCCTATACTCACACCCTCTACCTGTGCACTTTGGGAGGGCCTGTAATGGCCTATGTGACTGAACAATGTAGGTCCATGGAGATTAGACTGCTTGTCAGGACGCTGGGTTCTGGGGACGTGGCCGAACTCCTGCCGTTTCTCCCTTGGTGTCTCAGGGTTCCAGGCCCATGCCCAGGCAAGACTCAAGATACCCTTAAGCAGTCCCACATTTCTTTAAGGGGTCATTTATGTCCTTCTTTAAGTCCTCTATCATCATTATGAAATGAGATTTTAAATCAGAATCTTGCTTTTTCTGATGTGTTGGGGTATTCAGGGCTTGCTGTGGTAGGAGAACTGGGTTCTGAGAATGCCAGGTAGCCTTCGTTTCTGTTTCTTATGTTCTTATGCTTATCCTTTGCCATCTGGTTATCTCTAGTGTTAGCTGGTTTTGTTGTCTCTGACTCAAGCTTGTCCCTCCTGTGAGCCTGTGAGACCTAAGTGCTGATGGAAATGGGCAGAATCCTGTCTCCAGCTGCTCTGTGGTTCCTGGGTCCTGTGGGCTCCTGTAGGCTCTGTCAGGTCCCACTTGGGCGCTGTTTTGGAGCAGCAATTGTTGTCTCACCTGTGATCTTTGGTGTGTTAGCACTTCTGGAAGACGTGCTCTTTCTGGGTGGGACTGGTGCTTGGGGCAGGACTGTGGTCCAGATTGTTGTGGCACTGCATTAGCCCGGGATGCAGATGGAAAGTTATATGTATATTTGTATAGTGACACAGCAATAACTAAAACAGCATGGCCCTAGTAGACAATGAAGGAATAAATATTGGAACATGAAGAGAAGGAAACTAAAAAATATTTCATAGATTTCTTAGGGTATATAAATAAATAAAATAACAAGGAGACAAAGAGAGATTGATTTTACTCAAAGAAATGAGCAATATTTTTATTAGTCACAGTTTATGCCTAATTAGGAATAAAAGTCTTTGTTAGGATTTATTTTAAATTGAAATAAAACTTTTTACTTCTTCTTTTTTGAAATTAAAATATAATTACATAATTGTCTCCTTTCCTTTTCTCCCTTCAGCCCCTACTATGTTTCCCCTTGTTGTTTCTTAGAATCATATCATTTTTTAAAAGTACTGTAATAATATATGATACTAAAATATATATTATTAAATATATAAATAAAAAATTCAGTCTATCTGAAACCTGTATGAGTATAATTTCAGGGCTGGCCACCTGGTGTTGGAAAACCAATAGCTGTTCCCGTCCCTGGGGAGACTGTTAACTTGCACTCTTTGCATTCCTAATTGCTTCAAGTCTTTTGTCTAGGCTTGAGGATACCTGAGATTTCCCCTTCCTATAACTGCCCATGTTAGTACATCAATTCTTGTCATCTGTGTGCAGGTTTTATTTAGGCAGACATGTTGTTGAGACTTCATGAGTGTTTTGAATATCTTGGACTTTCTGACCAACAACTTGAAAGGGAGCTTCTCTCAGGAAGTGCATGCTGACAGGAGCCTGATATAGCTGTCTCCTTAGAGGTCTGCTAGAGTCTGACATATTCAGAATCGAATGCTCACAGCTAACTATTGAACTGATCAAGGGGTTCCCAATGGAGGAGTTAGAGAGAATGAGCTGAAGGAGCTGAAAGGGTTTGTGGCCCCATGAGGAGAGCAACAATACCAACAAACCAGAGCTCCCCGTGTCTAAACCACCAGCCTGCGAGCACATAGGGAGGGACCCATGGCTCCAGCTCTATATGTGGGGGAGGATGGCCTTGTTGGGCATAGGTGGGAGAGGAGATCCTTGGTCCCATGAAGGCTGGATGCCCCAGTGTGGGGGAATTTGAGGGTGGGGAGGTGGGAGGGGGGGTGAGTGAGGGACACATCGTCATAGAAGCAGGAGGAGGGGGGATTGGATAGGGGGTTCCTGGGTGTGGGGTTGGGGGAGTGGGGTTAAGGGGATAACATCTGAAATGTAAATAAAATATCCAATAAAAATTTAAAAAAATAAGAAAGGGAGCTTTCTCATCTCTTGGAGTTTTTGTTAGTCTATGGCTCTTGGGAGGAGCATTTTCAGGCTGTGTGGAAAAGTTTCATTATACATGCACATACTCATCCCAGTGCTCCTCCCACTACCATGGTCCCTTTTTACTTTCTTGGTCTCTGTAGTTGCTCCAGATTATAGGCTCTTGTTTGAAGGTTTTCAGTTAGGAGTTAGAGATGAGAGAGATGTGATGTTTGTCTTTCCAAGTCTGCGTCAATATGATATTTCCTAGTTCTGTCTGTTTACCTTCCGAGTTCATGGCTCTATTTTTCCTGACAGCTGGATCTTATTCTATGATGTATAGGCACTACAGTTTCATTATCCATCCATCAATTGAAGGACCGTTAGAATAATTGTGAAATTACTTTAAGCTGACACTATTAATGAGAAACAGATTTTGAGAAAAGGAAAGGCTCCACAAAGTGATAAAAAGTGGCACAGAAATAATTTGACAAACTCGATAAACAGAAATAAGGACATGTACTGTACTAGTGGGGATGATAGGAGAGAGGTAACAGAGTAGCAGAATGTCCTTGCAACAACGATCTTGGAAAGCTGTTGCTCAGAAACAAGACATTAGGGATGATAGAAATTAGTAAGAGGAAAAATAGACAAAAGACTAAAGACCTGGTTAGAAAACCCAGAAAATCCACATAAGTGAGAAACATACAAATATAACTCAGAATGAAGAACAGTGATTCACTATCAAATGCCAAATTTACTTTTTTATCTTTCCAACACTAAAAAAATGTGTGTATTCCACACCCATATGTGTTTACATACATACATATGGATACAGATCACACTTAAACCTAGGAATGGAGAGGACAAGAGAGAATGTTTTCTGGTACACACTTTGTGGAAACAGTTTTGAGAACATATCAAGTACTTTTAAACGGTCTGTGGTCTGCGCTCTGACTCTTCCTGGACTGCTACAAACTAATCTCAAACGGATCAAAATGCATCCTTTAAAATGCATTTCAGGTGTACTAGCTGTAAGGTAAAATTAATATATATGTATAGCTATAGAGACATTGATTAATAATATAAAATAATTATAATATATGTACATGTATGTACAATATGTACATGACACACTGCCTTTAAGATATATTTTAAAAGAATAACATGAAAAATATTTTATTCTTAAAGATTAAAAAGCAGGATAAAATTGCTTATATATGTTTTTCAACCATGTAAAACATTATTTATATCATAATAATATCACTTTAATAATCAGAAAGAATAAGTGAACTTAGAAAGCTTCAAAGTCTTATGTAGCTATCTAACTGGAGGTTGAAATGAACTGTAGTCATTTCTGCATTGTTAATACCAGTTTTGATGCTGCCCATTACACTTCTTAGGGGAAGAAAATACTTTATATTTCAGTTTGACCAGAGAGACTTGTTCACAGTTCATTCTAGTTGTATTGTTGGCAACATATTGAACAGGGACCGTGATTGAGAGACAATGATCTCCTGTGGTATTTTAAAAACTTTTCTAAAGTGATTAATCACAAAAGAGGAGATATTTAATCTGGTTAGAACACTAGTGTGGAGCTCTTCCTACTGTTATGTCCTTACTGATTTCACTTCCGTTTGAACGTTGATTCTCTATCCCTACTGGTGTGATATTTGCATTTCCCTGTTCATCTGTGGAGCTGGCATCAGTGTGTAGAACAGAGAGCCACTTGACTGTCAAATCAAAGAGCTCAGCTTATTTGATTCTTTTGTAGCCTAAAAGTTTTAATCTTGTTCTATTCTAACTCTCTCCTCTCTTGTGTTTTTCATTCTACATGAGGAAACCATCACCTCTTCAAAGATCAGAAATATTTACTCTTGAATTTTCTTCTAAATATTTTATAAACTTAAGCCTTATGTTTAGAACTATGTTCTATTTTGAGAGAGAGAAAACATAGGGTCCAGCTTCCTTATTTTTCATGTGGATATTACCTGTCCCACTACTGTTTGTTGAGGAGATTATTTTTATTCCACTGAATTTTCTTGGCATTCTGGCTCAAAATCAGCTAAACATGAACCATGTATTCCAAACCAGTCATTATTTAGAAATGTCCTATTTAAGTTATAGATTTTCATATGTGTCTCAGTTATGTTAATTTCTAATTTTATTCATTGTGTTGTGAGGTTTTGCTTTCCTCAGATTTATTCATATTTTATGTCCTTACATTTGATGCAGAATATTCTCTGTTTCTGAGAAAAATGTATATTCTTTTGATATATTCTATGTATCTCTTAGGTCTCACATTTATACCATTGTTCAACTCTATTTCCTTTGGCATTTTCTGCAAAGTTGTTATAATAATTAAGAATTAGATGTTAAAGTCTTCAACTAATAGTTTAAATGTTTCTCTTATTTGATTTTGGGACTCTTTTATATATAAATATATATATATATATAATTGTCATATGTTCCTTATGAATTTTCCCTTTTATCATGATGATACATATGTTTATGACATATTTTTGTGCAATACATATCAATATATTAATATCTCAAATGTATACTCCTATTATCAATAATTCAACATTATTTTTCATAATGTTAACTCTTTCAAAACATGTCTATTGATATGAATTTATCATATATAATATCTTAGTTTTCTTATAGACAGTACCTTAGCCATGTTTATTGTTTTCCATGTTCTCCTCTTTCTATTTCTAAATCATGTCATTTCTTTTCCTACTGTCACTTCTGATATATGTCTACACATTCTATATATATATATATATATATATATATATATATATATATATACAAATATGTATATATTTGTAAATATGTATATATTTGTAAATATTCATATATATATACAAATATATATGATTTTACATACCTATAAAAATTTAGGTCTTATAAGTGATAGAAAAATAATATTTAACTTCTTCTATTGAATTTATTTGCTTAATTTGATGTCATCTACTTTTACACATTTTGTTTTTCTCAGAGAATGACATGATTTCATTCATTCTTGGCTGAATGAGACTCTGTAGTCCTTATGTACCAGATCTTCTTTATCGATGTGAGTGGAACTGCACTAAAGAGATGTGTAGATGTCTCTGTGGCACATTACTCTAGAGTCCTTTTGATTCATGCCCAGAAGTGGCAGAGCTGGATCATATGACTCTTAAATTTTAGTGTTTTGAGAAACTTCTGCATTGATCAATTTGCATTTACTACTTATAGAGTTTCTTTCTTTCTTTCTTTCTTTCTTTCTTTCTTTCTTTCTTTCTTTCTTTCTTTCTTTCTTTCTTTCTTTCTTTTTTTTAAAAAAATGAAAGTTAATTTTAATAAGATATACGTTGAGCTGGCCATGGTGGCACATGCCTTTAATCCCAGCACATGTTAGAAAGAGGAAAGCAGACCTCTTTGAGTTCAAGGCCAGCCCGGTCTACAGAGAAAGTTCTAGGGCAGCTATGGTTACACACACATACATACACACACACACACACACACACACACACACCACCACACACACTTTCTCAAAAAAAAGAAAAAAATATGGGTTGGAGAGATGGTTCAACAGTTAAGTCCATTGAATATTCTTCCTGAGGTCCTTATTTCAAATTCCAGTAACTATATGGTGGCTTACAACCATAATGGGAAATGATGCCCTCTTATGCTGTGTCAGAGGAGAGCAGCAGTCTACTCACATACATAAAATAAATAAATATTTTTTGAAAATTAAATAAGCCAAAAGGACCCTCTCCAGAACAGTCATGTTCTATCTTGTATTTCCTATCTCTGTGAAAATAGGATGATTGTGATGATGGTCTTACAATAAGCAAGCTTGTAGGGAATATAAAATAACACATTTGAGGTCTGCATGTAGAAATGTAATTCTATAAAGACTATATTGGTATAAAACAGGATCTGTGTCTCCTCTCAGATGCAGAAATTATAATGAGAAAAACTGTACTTCCAAATTCTCCAATGGTCCATCCTGATGAAATATGAACTCTAGATCAATCCTGTCTGCATTTGGGTCCAATTGACTGTATTCTAAAATGCTCAGTTCTGATGCTAAGGCCTATATGCAGTGCCACACCCTTTTTATTTTTTGTGTTTTTTTTTATCTTTTTTTTAAATTTAGTTATTTAAATCACATCATAGTTTACTTATTTACACAGGGGTTATAAACAAAAACGGCAGGATGTGGGGAAGGGAATGGCACTGGAGCACAGGTGTTCAGGGGGAGTACAGATACCTTTCAGAACAGGGTATCAGCTGGGTGTAGGTTCAGGGGACAGGTCACTATGACTCTGCCTATGATTCACTTGTCCTTATCTAAGTTGGTACTGTCCACCGAGGCTGTCTATTTATAAGACCTATGACTACTTGGGCTGGTAAATTTCCATGAAGCCTCCTGTTTACAATAGCTTATAGCCTGCTGTGTCAGTGTTTTTCCACAGAGACCCGAGTCTTTGTGTTAGCATGCATGTATGTCAGGACTATTGCTGACTTTAGGCCTATGGCTGATTTTAGGCCTTTAGTGTATATGTAGGGCTGCTCCTGACATCTCCTCCCTTCTCTAAGTATAGAAGGGCCTTGGTGATTCTATTCTTGCGAAGGTGGGGATAGAGGCCTGACCTCCAATAATTGAAGGGGACCTTGTAATGGCTCAGGTCCTCTTGTCGTTGTCCAGTGAGGCATGAGGGCCATACTCATCCTGATGTCTTTTTCCTGGAGAGGGGATACTTTTGACATCAACCCCTATGCAGTCAGGCTTGTCCCTTAGGGAACCCAGATAGATATTTTTAACTTTTATTTATATTCCCTTGCAGTGCTTAGCCTCGCAGCCTAAGCAAGAATTCAGATCGCCAGACAGAGAGGGTTCTGGGTAGCCCCTCTCTGCTTGGTCTAGGGGTGGAGTCTCCTCTTTTAGGTTGGGTGGAGATGGGTTTGAGGAACACCCTGTATAAAGTAACAACCTCATCTTGAGTCTCATGGTCCTCCATAGCTAACTTATGATAATGTATCTGAATAGGTTTTGCTACCGAATTATCTATCTGTTGTATCACGAAGTTAGTCAGCCTATTTAAGTCCTGGAACTAAAAGAAATCAGCAGAAATAACCCAGTTAATGGTCCCAAGATGGGAGGAAGTGGGGTTGACAACCATGGAGAGGTTGAAAACCAGTCCTTGTACCAGCTCTCATCTTCTCTTTCTCTTTCTCTTTCTCTTTTCTCTTTCTCTTTCTCTTTCTCTTTCTCTTTCTCTTTCTCTTTCTCTTTCTCTTCTCTCTCGTCATTTCTCTGGGCCTTCTCTGACCTTTTTCATGTTCTCTTTAACCATCCCTGTCTTCTCTATGTAAGGGCAATATTCTTCTTTAAGGGCTGTACACAGTCAAGATGTGTACACAGTCTTTTCTATTGTAGATGAATAAATCAAGTCCAATAAAGTCCTTTGCAATTTTTGGAGATCAATTCAGACATCAAAACAAGGGATTTCTTCAGATTAGTGATGTCACTCTCTAGCTGTTTGGTGTCCTTGTCAATGGCCCATCAAATGTCTGAGTAGTATAAGTCTGGAGGCCAGCATCAGGATTAGAGCTTCTACCAGCAGACGAGTTTCTTTTTCTTCATATCTTTGCAAGTACTTGTTTATTTGTTTCATAATAGCCATTGTGGATTGAATCATTTTCATTTCCACTTCCCTGATATTGTATATTTTTTCCTGGTTTTGATCATTTGTTTCATTTTTGATAACTACCTGTTCATTAATGTATAGAAGCTGATTGTCTTAGGGTTTTACTGCTGTGAACAGACACCATGACCAAGACAACTTTTTAAAATTTTTTTTTAGATTATTATTTGTTTATTTAATTATTTAAATCAAATCATAATTTTTACTTATTCACACAGGGGTTATAAACACAAAAAGGCAGGACATGGGGAAGGGGATGACATGGGAGTGTAGGTGTTCAGGGGGAGTACAGATATGTTTCAGAACAGGGTGAAATTGGCTGGGTGAAGGTTCAGGGGACAGGTCACTATGACTCTGCCTATGATTCACTTGTCCTTATCTAAGATGGTACTATCTGCCGAGGCTACCTATTTACAAGGTCTATGACTACTCAGGCTGGTAAATTTCCACAAAACTTCCTGTTTACAATAGCTTATAGCCATCTGTTTCAGTGTTTTTCCACAAAGACCCAAGACTTTGTGTTAGCATGCATCTATGTCAGGCCATTGCTGATTTTAGGCCAGTGGCTGATTTTAGGCCTTCGGTGTATAAGCAGGGCTGCCCCTGACATCTCTTCCCTTCTCTAAGTATAGAAGGGCCTTGGCAATTCTAATCTTTTGAAGGCAGGATAGAGACCTGACCTCCAATAATTGAAGGGGACCTTGTAATGGCTCCGGTCCTCCTGTCATTGTCCAGTGAGACTTTAGGGTCATACCCATCCCGATGTCTTTTTCCTGGAGAGGGGATACTTTTGACATCAACCTTTTTGCTGATTTCTTTTGGTCCCTGGGCCTTAAATAGGCTGACTAACTTTGTGAAACAACAGATAGATAATTTGGTAGCAAAATCTATTCAGATACATTATCATAAGTTAGCTATGGAGGACCACGAGACTCAAGATGAGGTTGTTACTCTATATGGGTGTCCCCAAAACCCATCTCCACCCAATCTAAAAGAGGGGACTTCTGCCCCCTAGACCAAGCAGAGAGGGGCCACCCAGAACCCCCTCTGACTAGTGATCTGAATTCTTGCTTAGGCTGCGAGGCTAAGCACTACAAGGGAATATAAATAAAAGTTAAAAATATCTCTCTGGGTTCCCTGAGGGATGAGCCAAGACAACTTTTATAAGGATAACATTTATTTGAGGCTGGCTTACAGGTTTACAGGTTCATTCCATTATCATCAATGTGGGAGCATTGCAGCATCCAGGCAGGCCTGGTGCAGGAGGAGATGAGAGTTCTATGTTTTCATATGAAGGCAGCTAAAAGAGGACTGGCTTCCAGAGAGCTAGAATGAGGTTATTAAAGTCCACACCCACAGTGACACACCTACACCAACAAAGCCACACCACCTAATATTGCCACTCCTTGGGCCATGCATATACAAAACATCACACTGATAAAAGAAATAAGAGCAAATCTATCTTTTATAGATTGTATCATTCAATCTGCTAATATACCTTCCCTTCAATTTGAGTATTGATGTTTTATTCTGCTACATTTTTTTTATTCAATATTTGTGCCATTTATTGTTGAAACTACTACATTTCTATATGGTATAGGTCTGTCTGTAGTGAGAATTTTAGTTTCTTTAAAATCCACAGAAGTAGGAATGTGCTTTTGTTTTAATCCCAGGTGTGGGCATGTGGGACTGCTTCAGATTGTCCACAGCAGCTGACTATAATTTGTCTTGTGTTCTAGCAGGAGTGTGGTTTTTCCAGCTGCATATAGTTTTTGCTTTTATGTGATGTTTGGAATTCTTGAGACTTTTCAGAGGATATATGAATGCTAGGGCCCCAAGAAGTTGGTTGTTGCTGTGTTGTTAGTTGGTTGCTGTTGGTTGTTGTTGGTCACAGTTTGTTAAATAGTCATGTGCAAAGAAGAAAGGAAAGGAAGGAATTAGATATCCTGATTGCAAAGATTAAACCTGCCCCAAAGAACTCAATGCCCCTAATCAGCAGGAAGTAGTCTAAGGATAATGTTGTCCCCTTTCCTTTCTATTATTTTTTCTCTCCTAGCTAGTGTTAATAGGTTGAAAGGGCAGAAAAGGGTGGAGAAGAGTAGAAGAAAGAAGAAGCCACAAAGTAGCTAA
Source organism: Mastomys natalensis (assembly GCA_021653895.1). Lineage (NCBI taxonomy): Eukaryota > Metazoa > Chordata > Mammalia > Rodentia > Muridae > Mastomys > Mastomys natalensis. The sequence continues at coordinate 683,294 of JAJTUV010001191.1, read as the reverse complement.
TGCCAGCTATATCCGCCAGTATGCCAGTATATCTCTCTGCATATTTTATATTTTAATCCATTTTCAAAATTATAAGAAAGAGGACAAGGAGTATACAATTACATTATTTTTGTAATTGAATATTATTATTTTTGATACTCTGTCTGTGTGTGTGTGTGTGTGTGTGTGTGTGTAGTGCTATATGATATGACTTACTTTCAGCCTGAAGAACTTTTGTGGTGTTTTTATAATATAAGACTGTTATCAATGAGTTTTGTAATTTTATATGTTCAACATTTATGTAGCTTATTGTTTTAGAAAGAGTTTTGCTGGACTCTTGATTGATAGAATTTTCTGCATTTGCAATATGTTATTCTACTGACACCTGACTTCTATTGTGTCTAATGAGAAATAATGTGTTAATCTTAGTTAATTTCCTTGTGTATGATGTGCTTTTCCCTTCATCTTTTTAGGTGTCCTCCTTTATCTTTGCACATTTTTGGTAAACTGTCTCTCTGAGTGTTCTACTGTTTATTCTATTTGGAGATCTTTGATATGTAAACTAATAATTTCCTGACATTTGGAAAGCTTATGGCCTTAGTTTATTTGAATTGTATACTTTTTTATTATACCTTTTCTACTTAATTCAATGGTACCTTTTGTATGCTGCAATTTTTCCCTGAGTCTTTGCTCATTTTTCTTCATTCTTCCTCTCTTCTTTTGATTGCATAGTCTTCACTGATCTTTAGGCTAAGCAGTTCTGTTTTCTACCTAGTCAGATCCACGGTTAGGATCTTCTAGGGAACTGTTTTCATTATTGTACCTTCTGACTCATGCATCTACTTGCTCTCTTTTAATGATGACCCGTGTTGATATTCTTTCTCTGATGAGACATCATCACCATATCTTCATTTAACCACATTTTCTTCCTGTTCTTTGAACATGTTTATAACAGCTACTCTGACGGATTCTTTTCCTTTTTGTTCTAAATCCACCATCTGTATCTCTTCAGAGGCAGTTTCTGTTGCTAGCTTTGTTCTTACACATTTTCCATACTTCACTCTTTCTTTACATGGCTCACGGTGTTCTGCTGATCCACTCCCTGTTACCGAAGCCATTTTTTTTTTTTTATTTGCTAGTGATAGTTACTTGGATGAATCTAAGATATCTATTTTTTTTTTCTGCAATACAAAGGCAGTCATGTGCCAACTTTGAGTGTATAAATTATTTGACCTTGATTTTTAACCATCTAGCCTTTCCTGTCAGTGTTTGGTTAGAGGCTTTATAAGCCTCTGATGGATGATGGTATAGCTTAGTTATGGTTTCATATCTTCCTCACATTATGATCTGATTGCCTATTTGGAGGCAACTGAGCACATGTGAACACTCATGTTTGCATATGGAGTTGACTGTGACACTGAAGGGCTCTTTGTCGAGCAGTGGACCATGCCACCAGACAGAACTGGTAAGGCTGTACCATGTTCAGAATCCCAATAAATCTCATGATTGAGAAAGGCAGGAGTTCAAACTAGCTCACAAACAGGTCCTGTCCTGGAGCACGTGACCACGATACCCTACTAAGAGAACCATACAACTGGTCATCTAGCATAAAAACCTAGGATCTCCATGCTAATGATGTATCTAGATAGTCCCTGAGTGTTTAGCTAATGAGCTTCCCATCCTGGGCGTCTCTTCCTGTGAAAGGATTTAATCACTGGTTTACCCTGAGTAAAACATATGAATCCCATCCTCCATGAATAAAACAGTTTGGACAAGCAAGGACCATCTCCTTTACCAAGGGCCTCACTCACTTGGAGCAAAGCCAGATTCTTTCCCATCCCAGGCTCATTACAGGCCCACAGGTTCTCATTCTCAACTCCTTGCTGTCCCAGGAGAGTCTGGGTGCACAGATGGACAGGGAACACCATTCTCAACTCCTCACGGTTCTCAGCAGATTCTGAGTGCACAGGAGTTTCAGAACCACAGCCTCCATCCCAGCCCCTGCTGTTTCTCACCTGAAGAAACATGGGCTCGGACCCCTATATTAGACTGTGTGAAGCCTCTCCTGAGCACATTGGCAGCTTCCTGACACCCCAGCAGTAAGGCAGAAACACAGAATGACAGTTCTCCTTCCTGTCTCTTTCCTTGGTTCTCTTTGTTAGACTGACATTGTGACTTGACTTGTATCTCAAAACTTCCAGCTTTTTCTTTAATTGACATCCAACAAAATCTACTTGTTAAATGATATTTTTTATTCTTTGAATTTTTATACATATCTATAGTGTATCTTGATTATATCCACACTGTTTCTGCTTCCTTTCCAACTCTCCCCTGACATATCCTAACAAAATTCCCTCCCAATTTGATGTTCTCTTATATATTTATTTAATCCATTATGTCCATGTGTACATAGGTGTGGTGTTATCTACTGGGATGCACAACATGGCAGTGGATACTCCCTCAAAGAAAAGGTATTCTTCCTCCCTCAGCTATCATCAACTGTCAGTAGCATCTCAGCTATCAGTGAGGCCTCAGTAGGCAATATTATAAGGAAGTCAATTTTTAATTGCTTTGATTGTGTGCAAGTAACCACAGCTGATATATGTTCATGTGTGCAACAGCCAGGTTGTACTCAGAAGGCAATATTTCATAGCTTTTCTCTCCTATGTTCAATTCTTTCATTCTTTCTCTCCTCTCTTCTGCAATGTTTCTTCAGTCTTTGTGGGCAGTCAGAGGCAGGTTGATATAAATGTCCCACCTATGGCTGAGCACTCTCATTAAGTTATTCTCAGTACCTTGAACAGTTAGGAGTCTATGCATTAACCACTACCAAGTGTAATTACAGTGTAAACTAGTGTACCTACTTTGTAAATTTCTCAGGAGTATTCTCAAATATTTGTAACCAAATCTGCTGTATGGCCCAGCTATATACCTAGAGACTTTATTTCTTGTACAGGTGTACTTGTACATCTTTGCTGACTGATGTTCTATTCACGGTAATTATGAAATGAATTCAGCATTGATAGATGTCCGTCACAAGAAGCTGGGTCTTGATTACCTGGCTGTGAAGAAAAATGGTATCATAGTAATTGTAGTTTAATGGATGGAAGTGGAGATTTATGCTACAAGAGGAAATACAGACCAGAAAGACAAATGATACATGTTCTTTTTCATATTTCTGTCCTAGGTTCAAATATTATTTTGTGTGTTTAACCTGGAGTAGTTGTGGGATCCATGAAATTAGAAAGGGACCACAATGGGAGACATGATTTAGAATGGGAGTAGAATATAGTAAAATGAAATTAGTGACGGTGAATCCTGGGGATGGGGCAGAGAACTTCAAGCAGGTGGTGGAGTGATGGGGATAGAGATATCATGGGGCAGGGAAAAGGTCAACAAAATGAGGTGTGGATTGGGAACTTATAATCTTAATATTCAAGTAAACATATAAATGAGAATAGTAGTACAACACACATGATATGAGAGAATTGTTGGGAGATGGTAAGGGCTTAAGGTTTAAATGGGGACAGGGTGAAAGAGGAGAGGCATTATCCCAAACCAAAGATACATGAAGAAACATTATGAAAACCCACGAGTTAGAACCTAACATGGGTTACCAAATCAAAAGCTCAGGACCAAGCATGAATTACCTCTCCACAAATTACTAGTCAAGGAGACCCAAAGGCACCAAAACAGTATGAGCTGCTGCTGTTTTTCTTCATTACCATTCATAAATAATAGTAAAACTATATCGCAGGAGATGCCACATTCTTTGGTTTCAGGACACAAAGAAATCAAGCTTTCACTAATCAGGAAGTTTTCCATGCTGACTCATTTTCACAGTTTGCTGGGAGAAAAAATGAGTGTGTGTGTGTGTGTGTGTGTGTGTGTGTGTGTTATTCCAGTGCTGGACCCTTCATGCTTCAACACTAACCTGCCTGGCCAGTTGGGCACTCATAGGGCAAGAATAGAAAACCTGTTTCTATTAATGATTCCCAACCTTCCTAATGCTGTAACCCTTAAATACAGGTCTGCATATTGTGGTGACCCCCAATAATAAAATTGTTTTCTTTGCTAGATCATAACTGTAATTTTGCTATGGTTATGAATTGTAATATAAATATCCGATATGCAGAATATCTGATGCGCGACCTCTTTGTCCGCTAATATCCTTTGATTCCCCAAGTGGGTCCTGACCCACAGGTTGAGAACCACTGATATATGAGCAAGCCATAATCTAATGCTACTTTTTCATTTAGTTAAAATTGAATACATTTTCTTGAGTGTTTCAAGGTACATAAGGATATCACAGCTTTGAAAACGTTAGACATTATTACCAGAGATCACCACAGGACTTGCTGAGAGGCAGTTTTGAGTGTGTGAGCTTTAGGCCTAGAGAAATGCAGTTAATTTTTTACTAGAATTGCAGCTATATAAAGACTGTCATTTCAGAAACTCCTATGTAGAAAAGATGAGTCCTTACGTTAAAGGTGCTGTTCTCTGATGTACATAGAGAAACCTCATAGCACGATGTAAACCACTTGCAGTTCAACTTACTGTCTGACACTGAAGGTTCAGGGTCATTTGTTATCAAGCATTTAATGAGTACCCAGGATCAAAACAACATGAAACAGTCTAGGGAGAAAGAATCACTACGCTCAGTTTTATTTACAAAACTAGCATGAAATTAGGTAATACATTGGAATGCCAAGTTATTTATTGCCACGAAAGCTGTGTGTGTTTCAAAGCCCATGTAGAGCCAAATTAGTATCAGGCCATTGTTGGTGAGAATGGCATTTAAAATAAAAAAAGATCATGGCTTTGTTTTTATTTAAAAATCTTAAACAATTAGGTTTGTAGGAAGTCTCTAAGTCAGTATAGAGCAGTCCAATGGACCGTCTCTTGGCTGATGCGGTATCTTAATTATAGGATGATAGTAAAACGAGGGGTCTGGCATTGGCATGGCAAGAATATCTCTTGTTGATACGTTGGCCTAAGGTTTGTATCATTTTTTTACATGTGTAAATTTGTGTAATCACAAGCACAGTCAGGATGCAGACATTTTTTTTTATAACCATAAATATCTCCCCTAGGCTCTACTCTGGCCACCATCACCCAGCCTCATCCTAGGAACTGCCAACTGTTAGTTGTCTTCATTCTGTATAGTTTCCTAAAGAGTGCTATGCAAATGGAATCACGTAGTACGTGACCTTTTAGAGCAGCTTTGTTTAGACATTTAAAAATCTTTTAATTTGACTTTTAAAACATGCAGTGCACGAGATAGCAGACTTGTGCAAGCATCACCACTCTGATTGCAGGACATATATCATGTCATATCTGCTACAGCAGTGTTAGGAATCACTCCTGCTATCTGCTGAGTAACCACTAGTCTCTTCTCCATTTCTACCCATTTCCATTTTGTGCATTTCATATGAATGAAATAATTTAAAATGTGTCAGTTTTTATTATTTTCATTCACACAAAGTAGTGTTTTTAAGATTAGTGTGTTATGCACACACAATTAATGCTTAGTCTGTATATGGCTTTATTTCCTTGTATGGACATATGACATTTGACTATTTATTTTTCAACCAAACAGTTGTATCCATATTTGGGCTAGTGCCCATAGTGTATCACGTGAAGGCTCTTGGGGAGCCATGTTTATCTATTTCTTAGACGAGAAACTGATGGCTTGTCTAACAATGTGGTTAGTGTTTTGGGTGTGTAAGTTGTTCTCTAAAGTGGTCACAACTTTTCATGTTCTCTCTGGTGATGTGTAAAGGTTCCAGTTCCTCTAAGGTCTCAACAACCCTTACATTACGTATTCACCTCACTGCTCCTTCTTCCACTTAAAAATATGCATTCCACAAGGTGGTAGGCTGGGTCATACGCACTGACATTGTTAGTGTTGGAAGGACCTCCATAACAAACTCTGTAATGTATGCATCAGTTCCCATTTCCGCTGCCATCAGAAGGATTTCCTTTTTTCACATCTTTGCCAACATTTGCTATTTGTTTTCTTTACTAATAGCCATTGTTATTAATCACGAGTTCTGGAGACTTTCTGGATAGACAGAACTCATATGGGATTTAGTCATCAATTCTCCTCCAATTCTAGAATTTCTCATCTCCCTATCTTCCATGGTGTAAAGAAAAGGACACAGTGGGTAACATGATGAGGTCTGAATAATGTCCTTTCTTTTGTTAGCATTAGTTTCATAGCTCTGGCAACTGTACCCAGGTATGTGAGATGCTAACATTAGGAAAGACTCTTTGAGGAGAATACAGGAATTCCTTTTGTTGATTTTTTCAAGTCTGAAATTGTTACAAAATAAATAGTTTTAGTAAGTAAACAAGGTTACAGTGGAACAATGTTGCATGAGAGTGGTCCCTGGTGCTGGGCCTGCAGTGCATAAGCATGTTCCTTGCCTGATAACAAAAAGCTGAGAAAATTTCAATAGTACATGTTGGAGTGAAATCTGAAATACATTTCCATAAATAGAAGTTGAAATGAAAAATGCAATTGACAAATTCATAAAGGAAAAGGTGAGCCATTTTTGAATTTTATTAGCTTATAATGACAAAGGACAACTATTTTTGCATAAAGATCAATATATTTTTTCTAGTAGTTGGAGAATCCTATTTAGATAGGTTTAGTGTGAAACTCTGATGCAGAGTTACAATAATTGAGAAAGAAAATTAGATAATTTACAAAGATATATGATGAACTTCAAGTCCATAAAGAATGCCATTTCAGGGACTCATTTGTTCTAGACAGTGAGCAAATGCCAGAGTTACCAATGAGCAGAGGCAGTTATAACTTATGATGCTTGGAATATACCTTATCCCTAAAAAAGATTGAGCTGGAGAACTTTTCTACATACATATTCTTTATACATATATAATAAAACAAAAATACTCAAAAATAGAAGAAGAAGAAAAGAATTTAGCTTCTTTTTCTATTTATGTGAAAATATCCTTGAGGCTGTATTTCCCTGTCCCCCTTTTCTTTCTAAGACAGCATCGCTTTGTAGTGTGGGTTGTCCTCAAACCCACGATCTTCTTTCATCATGTCGGGTTACTGACATGTATGCTGACCTCCTTCGTTAGAGCCTTCTTTCCTAGACACAAGTAGACCTCTTGGTGAAAAGATGGAAATTCTTGGTGTCAGTGTGGGCGTGCATCACCTCAAATGCAAAGCTGGAGCAGGAACTTTTTCTCTTTATAATTCAGCAGCTGAATTTAATTTATATAGTATTATATGGATTAAGCAAGGATCTAGGCTAATAATTTAAACATTCATTATTTCCTTAACAGTTGGAGTTTAGTGGATAGAATATTGGAAATCAGAAGGTCTCACTGAAACACAATCTTAAAGAGCAAGGAGGTTTAATTTGTCTTTTGCTTTAACATCCATTTTTACCTTAGCTTCTTATACCAATTAATATTTATCCTCAGCTATGGAGAAGGATAAAGAAAAGTTGCTGGAATATTCATGACCAATTTTGGAGATAGTGAACTGATTAGTATTTAGTGTTCACATGTAGGGATGATGAAATTGGAATCAAGTTGGAAAGATATTGCATTTTTGTTCAGGAAGTGGAGGCTACGAGCCCTGGAGTATGAGGGGTTTAAAGAAAGGAAGCATGGTAGTGAAGGTAGCCTTGCTATTCTGGTCCATGATGGACTCTATAAAAGGAGCAAAGTAAGACACTTGTCAATTCTAACTATATGAGTTCATTAAATTTCATAGACTTTGAGTCTGGCTAATTTTGGTGTGTGTCTTTGTTTGCAAGCTTTTCTACAACAAAATTTATTTTTAAAAGAGAGCCTTGTAATAATATAGGATGAACTGAGAGAGGGAGAGAGGGAGAAAGGCAGGGGAAGAAAGGAGAGGAGGTTTAGATAGGGAAAAAAATAAGTGGCATATAGGAGAGTCCAGGTAAAGAGGTGCAAGGATTTGGTGACTTCTTGAATAAGAGAGTGAAGAAAGAGGATTGTCCAAGAATATTGAGTTTTCAAGCCTGGCTGTTAGGAAAAAAACCAATAGATTACAAAGCTAATTAATAAAAGAGAATTACTTATTTCCTTATTTTTCTACCACTTACACTCAGACACATTTTTGCTTCTTGAATTCTTCCATAGTTTCTGCCCACTGATACTAAGGGCACACACTAATTAGATGAGGGAGCAGAGGTGGAGAAGACTGGGTTGAAATCAGAGCTGGGCAGACTTGCAGGCCATCTGGCCGATTCCTTTCTACCTTACTTGTCACCATGGCTATTCAGTACATCTGGCTATCTGGACTTCGACCAACTCCCACGTGGGACCCAAATGAAGGATAGCAAAATTAAATAGATCTTGTTCTTTTGACCTTTAAAGTAAAAATTTAGAACTTTTGAATCTGATCTACAAATGGCAGTTGCTCTGAATGTGTGCAGCAATCCCTTTTCAAGGGCTCTCAGGGTTTCTTGTATACTGCCATCAGTAGATATGCCTTTAGGTCACTCATTGTTCTCACTAATTTTTCTCTGGAAATAATTTTCTCCATGCCATGCCTAGATAAAAAGTCACTAAGACATGGCAGTTGAGGGGTTGGCTTATAAGAAATATTCAAATACAAACACTATACCTGAAAAATAATCTGGTCCTAGTGAATGCTCTTTTATCTGGTGGGAGACATTCTAACAGATTTTCAGATGAGGGCTACTCCCCTGGGTGTCTTACAGATATGTGGCAGTGTCTCAGCATTGTTGTACACAAACATCACATTCATAGACAATACATGCTTCACCCAGAACGATGTGAGATGTGACTGACCTTGGGCAGTCTGAGAATGTGTATCTGCATGTTCCCAGATGACACTGATGTTACTAGTTCTATGGCTTAGGAAGGTTAGAGAGGATTATGTTTTATAATGGAGTCTGCTGCTCTGTAGTTAGGAATTCTGCTCCCTCTGGCCGTACATTCTGAACCCCAGTCAGCTGTGCTCTTTGTTTTCTGAAGCAGCAGAAACCAGTCAGCAGGTGACAAGTTGCATTACTGTATTTTCTTTGAATTTTCCAGGGAGTGCTAAGTTTACCACTGTTAGTGCTGGCACTTTTCTGTTATTTCAAGGATTTGCTGGTTTTTCCAAGGTGGTTTTCCCTTGGTGCCAGGGATGTGAATAGGAACATTATGATGATGTTTGGTATGTCTTGTTATTTGAATATTGTCCAATTTATGCTTCTAATATGAACATTTTATCTCTGCTCTTCTTTCTTATGTCTTCCTTTCCAATTCTTGATTAATTACAGACAAGAATGGCATCACTTATAAACATACTTGTAAATACAGCAGTGTGGCTTTGGGCACCTCTGAAATGAAAGTTCAAACCACTTGGAACATTAACTGACATTCCTTTAAGTCTCTATGATCTAAATATTCTTTTCTGTGATGCCAAAAAGGTTCTGTGTGATCATCTAAAGTTGAAATTCTTTCTCAAATCAAAGACACTGCCAAACTCAGAAGCAACTGTGTGAAGAAAATGTGTGGAAACACTACTCATTACAGGTTGGTTTATAAAAAGAGCTGCAGATTGATAGGTCTTTGAAAAATGTTTGGTGACACAAAACTCTTTCAATCAGTTCCAAATCTGGCAACTCTTGTTGCATTAGATCTCCGTCCCCTCACTTTTCCTTCTAACAGAGACAGACACATCCCTTTTTTGTGTCCTATTTCAGATGACTGATGGAAAAGTAAACAGCAAATATGAGCATGTGGGCATGGTTTGTTTTCTTTTTGCATTGACTAGAAGGCAGTGTTGAAAAGGAGACGCTGCTGTCATTTCACAATGTAGGAAATTTAGAAAAGGTGTTAGAGCTGTTTTAAATAACTTCTATTTTAGGTTATGCCATTCATGAGGGTATGTAGCCTTTCCTTTAGAGAAGGAATTCGTTTAAAGTATATCTGAGATCTTCTGGTGACAAATAAACAGTGTGTTCAAAAGAAAGCCTTGTAATTTTTTCATTAGATGATTCATGCTTAAAAATGTCAAATGATCAGAAGTGAAAGGGCCAGTGATCGGGTCATTAGAAACATATGGTTCTGGGGATCACGAAGCTGCCAATTCTAAATAGGGAATCTCAGTCTTTTCCTTTGTCCTTAAAAGATGGCAGAGACTTGTACGCCTAGGTTTTTTTTTTTTTTTTTTTCTTTTCATCCTAAACCCAGTGCTGTACACTTCTTTTCCACATGAGGCAGTCCAATACAGGGGATAAGGGTAATGAACATGCCCATGTCTTGGGTTAACATTCAAAGCTCTTTACTTATTGAGTGACTTGAGAAAGCTGGCTTAGACTTTCTGTGCTTCCATATCCTAATATGTGAAGTGAAGATACACTTTTACCTTGAAAGACCAGTGAAGAAGACAATTCATGCAAGACTCTGGACACATACTGTTCCTATATCAATATTAGGTTTTGTTTGTTTATTTTCACTAAACTTCCTAGTTTGATTTATTGATTCCCCTCGGGCAAGAAGATTAAGACAGACTCATTATAAATCATTATTTAAAATATTGCTTAGGAATGATTAAGACTTAAATATTACAAGCATAGATCGTTATTTTATAATAATTGAATATTTGGTATTTGCTAGATATTTAAAGAAATAATTACATATTACCAAAATTAGTTTATTTTAATACTTTCCAACATTAAGAATTTAAAATTCTGTTTCAGGCCCCAGTATATCTTCATTATTTTTTTTAAATTGAAAATATTTTTATATAGGATATTCTGGTCATGGTTTTCCCACCCTCTTCTCCTCCCAGATCCTTCCACCTCTTCACCCCATCCTTGATTCTTTTTTTAAAAGATTTGTTTTGCCTGTATGCAGTCCACATATAGGACAAAAGAGGACACCAGAAGCCTGGGAACTGGATTTATAAATGGCTATGTGCCAACATGTGAGTGCTGGGACTGAACCCTGATTCTCTACAAGAGGAGCAAGTGATCTTAACCACAAATCCATCTCTCCATACCCAAATTTTAGAATCCTTCATTTAGTGAGAAAAACACTATGATCTATATTTTGTTCTATTTTTCTGAAGCAATGAAAAGGTCACAGTAGAATTATGTATTAATCACATAGAAACACTCAAAAAGGGCTCACATGAAAGTTAACTGTATGAAAATTAATTCTTCCCAACTAGATTTAGGTATATGTTTGCAATAATATCTTTTACATATTAAAATGATGTGTGCAGATTTTTGATAATCCTGATTTTCTCTTTTTTCTTCAGTTTCACCAATTCATTAAGTCAATGGCATCCATGACTGCAAGTTTGACCCTGGTACCACACACAACACACACAACACACACATAACACACACACACACACACACCACACACACACATACCAGTCTTGAAGTATCTACTGTTTGGGGAAAATTCTCTTTAAGATAGGGAAGAGGAAAGTTAGTGTATGCTGTGATTTTCCTATCATACAGAATTTTGGGTGAGAGAGTAAGAAGCATAAGCAGAATGGAGCACCCTGTCCGCTGCCCCATTCTGAGAGACCTGAAGCAGGAGAATATGTACTGGAGGGTGCAGAACAACTTTCTATAGCCATCATCAGTGGATACTAGTCTGACACCATAACTGCAGTCCAGAGGAATCGTGAAATGTAGGGGCAGAACTCCCAATGGACTCAACCAGTTTCAAGACATCTAAGAAGAAGCCACAAGGATTCCAAAGGGTGGAGGAGCCATTTCCTCATTGCCAATACCTAACAGCACCTGAGCTGAAGAACAGGATAATACTTTTCTATACATTGTGAGGTGAAAGGATTTGTTGCTTATTTTACCACTAGTGAAAAGTTTTATAAGGGACATGACATGAGTTAAAAGGTGAATAAACTGCAAATATAGAGTTTGCCCTCTCTGCTGAAGTGTTATGTTAACATAGTCATCATGTGCCCCCCAATACAGGTTAAGCTATAACAGGTTAAGGTTGAAACATGGCAGGAAAAGCTGCATGATCAACTCCAGGGTGGGTCATGGACCAGAGTCCAGTGTTGGCCAGGCCAGCCCAGTGCCTAAAGAATTATTTTCACCTACTGGTTCTCTTGAATCCAGTTTCATTGCTTTTAATTTGCTCTGCTTAGTTGGTCACATAATCATTTGTCTGTAGCCTTTCTTGCCAAGTACTTCCCAAACCATGAATCTCAGTGATACATTTGTTTATGGAAGGCCTGTGATTCACCCTCAAGGACTTTCATTTCTTGTTTTACTGCTATTTTTCATTCCTTTTGAATGCTTTTAGTTGCAACTTATAACAAGTTGGGAGTTGTTTGTTCTAGAATTCTTAGCTACAGAAAATGCCTACTTAGGACTGATTTTCCTTCTATGCCTTTACAGTTATTTTAAACACAACATTCTCTCTGGCCATTACAGTGTAGTTATTTTAATAAAGAATCAAGATACCAAAAGTAGGAAATGCATTTAACCTTTCCAATACCACTGCTAAGCAGTTAAATCCAGTGACCATGAGGAAAGTCGAGAGAAGTATATCTACAGTCTAGGCTGTGGTGTTATTGAGGTTTTGGATGTCAGTTTGCCGGTTTCGGTGATTTGTAATCTGAAAGTCCTTGATGCTAACTTAATACAAACAAAATAAAATATTGTTACAAGTGTGTGCTGACCATATGTTGAATTCATCCAATGATTTTTGCATATTCTTTTATAAAATGTGTCTCAGAATCACTAGCAGTTATTGTTCAGAGGTTTAAAACAAACTGACTGATATGGTAAGCTTTTCATCCACTGTCTCTAAGGACTTGTATTTCAGATTCAACTAGTCAAGTCTGAATCCTACCTCATCTTAGAGTGTGCTTATATATGCCATACATTTAATTAATCACTCAGGTCTTTCCTCCTTAGGGTAGACATGTACAAAGGACCCATGAGGTGGGAATGAGCTGGAAGCATAGTTTTGTGACTTAGAGAGTGTAGAATTGTGGGAAGAGTCGTGATCACAAGCAAACCTTCTGATTCAGATTTGTAGAGGTTGTTCAGCTTGGAGCTGATAAGGATGAGAAATGGCTGAATGGTGGTGAGGCATTAATGCTGCTTTCCAAATAGATGGAGAAAGGAATAATTCAAAGCAAAGGGAAGAATGAAAGTGGCATCATGAAAGAAATCTCCAGGAGTCTGGTGTGAGTGGAACAGATGTGGGTTAAAAAAGCTAACATCATATAAAAGTGGAAAAGTTGAGTTGAGTTGGCCTTACAAGAACTCTGTGGGGAGGTAAGGTTAAGCATGTTTACAAATAAACACCTTGCTGAAACAGCTTGCCATAGCAACCCAGAAGAAGCAGAGTGCTCATTCTGACATAAAATTCAACGTCTGTCTCATTCCCACAAAAGACTTATTGAATTTTGAGGGCTTTTAAATTTTTATTGATATAAGGGTGAGAAATTATATTTATTTAGTGCTAAGGAACTTTGGAGAATTAAGTTACTGAAATTTTATTAAGAAAATTAGTAATCATTGTTTTCCTTAAAGTAGATGAGAAGTTCTTGCCCACCACTCAGTAACATGTTTGCAGGTGGAATTGAAGATATATTTTTGTCACATATGTAGGAAATTGTACTTCAATCCTTCTGACCTGTCTAGATATCTCGGAAATGAGGTAAAATACCCAAAGGGAACAGGCCTATGGGTTGGGGTAGATCAGAGGAAGCCGTTGCAAATAGGCTGTCAAAAGCATGTCATATTTCACCTTCTACAACATCTATCTAACATGACCAAATACTTTCATGTCTTAGAGTGACATGCAACTACAAAATTAAGGAAATTTAGTTTAGAAAATTTCAGACTGCACCAACTTTATGTCATGCATTATGTTTCGCTGCGGGACATCAAGGGAAAACAATCACTCAAGGAAGAAGATTGTTAATCTAGAGTGCATTCTCTTTAAAAGGAGTTGATGTTAACATTTACTTAGCTGAAACTTAAGTAAGGCATTTTTTTTAATGAAAGAACTATTGAGCTCTTGATATTATTGAAGGAGCCCAATAAATTAAGAAAGATAAGAATGCATTTGAAGTATGCAAATCTAAACTGAGCGCCCCTTAGCTGTATGTATATATCTTTTATTCTGATATATTAAATTCTCCAAAATCGATCCTAAATAAGCAATGAGAATCATCAGAAGATATTTTAGGTTAATATTTTACAAAAGAAGTTTCATTATTGTTTACAAAGCCTTTTCAAAATTGTAATATTTATTTCATCATATCACTAAAACAATTGTCCACATTGTGTTTTACAGAACAGTATTAGAAACTATAAATAAATGTTTCATATGTAATTGTAGATACTAATTTTAATTATATTCAAATTAACTCAACAACATTTATTGTTATCTTACCCCATGAAATGTAATAGAACTCCTGTCATTAGAACTAGAAAGATGGGTCATTAGAAAATGCCTGCCACTCAAATGTGAGGACTTGACTTCAGATTCCCGTTCATAGCCAGGGGTGGTAACACACACTCAAATCCCAAAGTTACTACAGCAAAATGGGAGGAAGAGACAGAAGAAATCCCAGCAGCTTATGGACCAGCTATCCTTGCATATACAACAGTCAGAAATCCTGCTCAAACAAAGTAAGGACTCACACCCAAGATAGAAGCTGACCTGACACACAGGTCATGAAACACATCTGTTCACACACACACACACACACACACACACACACACACACACACACCAGAGAGAGAGAGAAAGAGAGAGAAGAGAGAGAGAGAGACGAGACAGAGACAGAGACAGAGAGAAAGAGAGAGAGAATAGATACAAAAAATAAAGAACTGTGGCCTTTAAGTTCTATTGTTGCTTAAATGTTTCTACTTTTTAATAATTTTCTGACTACTAAATCTTTGGGTTTTCCCTTCTGCTTCTCAGATGGCTCCAGATGATGAAGTCCAATATGAGTTTCTATAGTAACTGTCAAATCTGTAGAAAGTAACCCTGCAGCCATCAGAGTGAATGAAACATCTTCATGAGTTTCATTAACTAAAACAATGATTCAGAGTACATAATGCTCATACAACCATAAGTAATTTTATGAAAATTTGTCATTTAAAATTAAGTAAGGAAAGTAGGTATATCATGAATAAAATACTAGTTACTGATATATTTATTGCCTTTAAAGTAACCTCTGATGTTTTTCATTATTGATTTCAAATTTTAAGTTTCTTTAATAGCCTAATTATTTGGTTAAAATATTTTTTTTAACATTTTATGTTTAAGAAACTGTAGGAACATTTCCATATAGTACAAGCTCAGTACCCTGGAAGATCTTAAAGTATTTTGTTTTAGTCCAGAGTAGCATGAGGCTAATTCTATACTATTTAACTATATTACATAGAAAGGAATTTTTATTTGAAGCAAGTAGATAAAATAACATGTATGTGTTCATGTAATTAATCATTTTGAAACATTTTGTTATGCCTAACATATGCAATTGAATTCATATACTCTATTTTTTGTTGAAATGCCAGGCATGGTTATCTATAAAACATATTATTTCTGTATCCTACCTCCATTTGCGTCTGTCCAACCTCACTGAAATCTATCAGTAGATGGCCAATTTAATATCATTACTAGTAAAAGCCAGATAGTGTAGATACCTAGGGGGAGGCATTCCATACATCTGTGATTTGAGAGATTGGTAAAAGTGATACCTTATTATTTTTATATCATTTGGCATAATATTTGACATAATACTATAGTCTATATACTACCAAGGCAATGAACACATCCACTCAGCATTAACATTTTTCAATACTTGGATTTTTAAAAATTGTTTAAAGCCTCTTCAAGAACACAAATATCAGCCTTGTTATAAATTAATAAAAATTCTTAGATAAATGTTATTAAACAATATAAAAAATTTAAATTGTACATATTTAAAGCTAGATATGATATAAATACATTGTATTCATTTATGAGATTACTGAAGAATAAAATTGAAAAAAAGAAAGCCAAGGCTTATGATTAGATTATTTTTGTAGTCAAAATATTCAATATCTTTTCTTGTCCTTCCTTTTTTAACCATGTATGGTAATAATTGTGTCACAGAAAGTTTTGTTAGCACAGAGTGTTCTGTCTTGTAAGCTCTTGCTAGTCTGAATCTATGTAATACGAAATCAGCATTATTGCTACACAAGCATTGCATCCAGACCAGGTATATATGGTTAATTTTATATATTGACTAGGATACTAAACATTAGAGTAAGAAAGCTCTATGTCTGGGGCGTTTTTGTCAAGAAATATTTCTGGCACTTACAGTACAGAATGACAATAAGAACAAGTATTGCCATCTCAGCCAAGATGTTCTCTGAATAAGACTGAACAGGAAATATGTATAGATTCTGAGCTTCTTATCCACTTTTTAACTTCCTTACTCAAGAAGACAAATGAACAATAAGAAAGTCTTGGCAATGAGAACACAGGTAGGAATACAAAACCACATGTGGGGATGTGGTGGGAACGTGGAATTCACACTGTGTACCAAGCACATCAGAAGTAACCTTAGTTTTAGCTGTGAGATAACGAGCAGCTAGCCCAAGAAAGGAAACATCACCATTGTGAGGGAATTAACACAAGGTTGGTCAAGTATAAGATACTTCATGGGAACTGAAGAGGTACAGTTTTTAGTCTGTTTCTAGGTAGGGAGGGTAGTGGTGCTTCTAGTCTATTGGCTTGGTATGAGAAAGCACCATCTGGCTAAAGCACACTAAATGAAGCTGTCCATTTCCTAATAACAAGACAAAAATGTAAGACTTACTAACATTATTTTGTCCCAAGAAAAATACTTTTGTATTTTAAATCATGATAAAGTTGTTTTCAAGACTGACTATTAACAAAATACTCAAGGTACAAATATGGAGACACAGTGCAGGACAGAAACTGAAGGAGGGACCGTCTACAGACCATTCCACCTTTGGATATCCATCCTATGTGCAGTCACCAAAGGTAGAGGTTGATGTGGATGTCAGGATGTACATGCTGACAGGAGCCTGATATAGCTGTCTCCTTAGAAGTCTGCAAGAGTCTGACATACTCAGAGGCAGATGCTCACAGCTAACCATTAAACTGATCATGGGGTTCCCAATGGAGAAGATAGAGTGAAGGCTGAAGGAGTTAAGAGGATTCGCGACACCAGGAGGAAAGCAACAATCGCAACCAACCAGAGCCCCCAGGGTGTAAGCCACCAGCCTGGGAGCGCTTAGGGAGGGACCCATGGCTCCAGCTATATATGCAAGGGAGCTATATATAAGGGGAGAAGAGATCCTTGGTCCCATGAAGGCTGGATGTCGTAGGGGGGGGATACTCGAGGGTGGGGAGGTGAGGTACGGGGGAGGGTGGGTGGGGGTACACCAACGTGGAGGCAGGAGGGGGGGGAAGGGATAGTGAGTTCCTGGGAGGGAAGGGGAAAATGGGGTAAGGAGAGAACATCTGAAATGTAAAAAAAAAATTTCCAATAAAAACAAAAGACTGACTAAATATTGTTAATAACAAAGACACTATTGAAATATGAAAATAAGTGAAAATGAGCATAGTTCATGCAATTTTGCAAGATCATTCACATGTATAACAGTAAATTCTTACATTGTCTCTAGAGTAGATTCTATTGTCCCTATTTACATTGCCTCTTCAGGAGATTTGCTCAAACTCACACAGCAAGGGAATGGTAATAAGTAAAACTCAAAGCTCTAATATTTAAATTAGTAGTTTTTTCCACTAAGGCAAAAGCAATCAAATTGTGGCAGAAAAATATCCTAATCATTTACCATACATAATTAATATAAAGGATAGATTTTGTTTCTTTTTGAATAGTGTGTTCTGTTATGTCACTGCAATCTTAATCGTGTGGAATAGGATAAAGAATAAGAGGCATGATAGAATAACTGGCAGTTACTGAATACTATTGCTTTTATTGCACATAGCTGTAATGCCTGTAAGCATCAGCTTTCATGTTCACTGATAAACAGTCAGATCAATAAAATAGTAACACATCGGTCATATAGTGAGTCATAATACTGCCCAATCATCCTGTGGTTTGGCAGCTTTGAGGACAGAATGGGGAGCAAGTACTCAGGCTGACAAACTTGATTGTGAGACCACCATTCTTCTGCCCAATTATACACAGTGTAATTCCAGCTTTGCTACTGAGTAAATATTTGTTCATTCCCTTGGGCACATTAATATTATTAAACAAAGTGGATATTTAATCATCTTTTATCTTTATTTAATATCGGTTCTTTGAGAGTTGCCAAGGTTAAGTAACTAGTTTGATTTCTAGCAGGTCTTAAAAGTGAATAGCAAAGCAAATGCCCTTCTATGTGTGCCCAAGGGAATCTACATCAGAATTTAGTACATTGGTGCCTCAAAACTCTTTTTAAAAATTAGTGTTTTCAAGAGTACCAAGTTTCATATGATGCATTTTGATATATGTCCCCTTAACCTCAATGACCAACTTTTCCCATTATGTTATCCTCTAGGCCTATGACTTGTATAGCCATAGGTTCTTGATCCAATAATGGTTTAAGGTATAAAGTGTTTGGTTGTTCTCATAACATTCATGTTACATGTAGACAAGTCTTGCAAGACTACTCATAGGTATAACTCTCAGAATTTACAGCTGGGTATTATTGGTGGCTACCCTTCTCTATCAGTAGCTTGCATAGCACCTGCCAGTACTATGGAAGTTAGCTATTAAGGATGAAGCTTCCAGGGCAGTACCTGCTTGATTTTATGATGTTCTGTTACTCAAGTATATAGTGTTATCAGCAATAGGGTTTTACTATTAAGTTATCATGTGTAATCTAGAGCAAAGGCAAGAATCTGTAATATTTGGGAGTTGTCGGGAACTCATTTTTCAACATCTCCAAAACAAATAATTCATTCCTGGTATTGGGATTTTTATCTGTTAGTTTCTAGTGCGTAGGTTTCTCAATCTTCCTAATGCTTTTAATACAGTTCCTTGTACTGTGGTTACCCCAACTATATATTTTCACTGCTACTGCATAGGTGTAATTTGCTACTGTTAAGAATTATTATGTGAATAGCTGATATACAAGATATCTGATATATGACCCCTATGAAAGGCCCATTTAACACCCAAAGGGGTCATGATGAATAGGTTGAGATAGATACTGCTCTAGTATCTACTAGGAGTGGTGTTGCCATTTTATAGTGTAACACCATTTAAACTCTTTTTTGTAAGTAACTGTGTGTGTGTGTGTGTGTGTGTGTGGGGTTAAAAAGCTTCTACAGTATTAGTCCATGCATGTTACAAAATGTCTTTAGTGTTATTAATCTCTCCTGCATGTCCTCTGTACCCTAATGTCCACTTCCCCTTCCTGTACACCATTATACTTTCTTTATAACCCATTACACTAATGCATTCTATCTCTTCTCCCTGTGTCACCTTAGGAATTTCCTGAATGCTATTGGTATTCCAAAGTAAACACGTGTCTAAAGATTCAAAGCTAACATCACAGATGAGTGAATGAAAAAACATGTTATGTTTGTCTTTTTGGGTCTGGGTTACCTCACTCGAATGTTTGCTTCAGTTCCATCCATTTACATGCAAGTTTCATAATTTTATCATTGTTAATTGTTGAATAATATTCTGCAGGACTGTACCTAGCATGTGGGCGTGGGTCCTTTTGGGATGTGTTGTGGTTTCCGTGTGTCTGCCAAGGCTCAGGGAGGCAGAAGCACAGGAATTTGACAGAGTTCCCTCTATGTAGTACTGGTGGACGCTGGACTGAGAAGCCTCAGGGCTCTGCCCAGGCATGGGGAGATCTCAGTCTGAAGTCCTGAGGGGCAGAGCTCCTAAGTAGGGGTCTCTGGGCTGAAGCGGCTGACCAGGACACTGGTGGATCTTTGTCTACTGGGAGCTACGGAAGAACTGAGGTGGAGGGCATACAGGTTGGACCGGCCCATAGCCAAGAGGGATGAGAGGAGAGCTCTGGCAGCTCGCAGCGGGGTAGGAGACTCTTGGTTACCGAACTCCCTTGGCTGGGTAGGCTAGCTTGCTTGAGTTGGTAGGCCTCCGACAGGAACTTAGAGAAGTCTTCTAGTGGGAGATTAAACAGCAGCTTGGTAGTAAAAGGCCTTCTCCATGGTTCCCCAAAACCGGGGGTGGGGATGGCAAAGGCACAAGGAAGTCCATAGTTTTAAAAAATTTATTGTCATGGTGTATAGTAGATGTGGTTGTACCCCCGTACCTCCAGGGCGGGCCTTTGGTTAAATGTTGTTTGTAAGGAGGAGGTCTGGGAAGGAATGCTTAATTTGCTATACCCTCTGACATTTAGGTATCTCATTAATATGGAGATCTCTCGAGGCCCTGAGGCCTGTAGTCATGCCCTCTACCTGTACCAGGTGACACAAACCTCTCTTTGGGAGGGGCTGTAGGAGCATTGCCCTACATGACAGAAAGGCATGGATCAATGGAGGTCTTTGGCCACCTGTCAGGAGCCTGGAGTCTGGGAATGTGGCAAAATATATGCCATCCCTTGCAGGGTCTCCAACCATTTCTAGCCAGTGCTCCACCAGAAATTCTTTCAAGCTATTCTTTCAAGGTCCCACAATATTCCATTGTAAGAAGACACCATATTTTTATTATCAATTGGTAGATATCCAGGCTATTTTAATTTCCTGGATATTCTGAATATTGCACTGATGAACATGGATGAGCAGGTATCTCTAGTGTAGAATGTGAGTCCTTTGTATATATATCCAAGAGTGGTATAGGTAGAAGATATGGAAGATCTATGGTTTAATTTTTTTTAACTTTTTATGGTACTGTCATACTGATTTCCACAGTGGTTCCACCAACTTGTATTTCCACCAGTGGTGATTAAATGTTCCCTCTACCTACATCCATGGGAGCATTTTTCATCATTTGTGCTTTGAATATCATTCTGACTGTAGAAATATAGAATCTCAGAGTAGTTTTACCTTGCAGTTCTCTGTAACTAGGGATGTTGAACATTTTCAAAGAGTTTCTTGGCCATCTATTCATCATCTTTTGGGAACTCTGTTTAGTTCTTTGCTCCAGTGTTTAATTCGGTTGTTCTCATAGCATTTAATTTTGTGAATTCTTTATGTAGTCTAGATGCTAGCCCTTTGTTAGGTGTACAGCCCTACAAAAATTGTTCTTTCCTGTAAGCTGCTCCTTCACTCAAATGATGATGTATTTTGCTGTACAGAAACCTTAATTTCATCATGTTCCATGTATTAATTGTTGGAATTACTAACCAGTGCCTGTGCTATTGGAGTTCTGATAAGAAGGTCTTCACTATGTCAACATAATTACTACTTTCTTCTCTATTAGATTCAGGGTCTTTCATCAATTTGAAGTTGAATTTTGTGCAGGGTAAGAGATGAAGATTGAGTTTCTTTCTTCTGTGTGTAGCTACTGATAGTGGGTTTTTTTTTTTTTTTAATATCTTAGTTACTTTTCTATGCTGTAATATAGCATTATGAGCAAGGCGACTTAGAGAAGTAAGTGTTTATTTTGGGTTTATAGTTTCAGATGGATAAGAGTCCATCACCATAGTGGGGAAGTATGGCAGCCAGTATCCAGGCATGGTGACAGGAAAAGCTGAGAGCTCATCTTGAAAGTAAACAGGAAGCAAATAGAGATCAGTGGAAATCCACATGACCTTTGAAACCCCAGGGCCTGCCTCTAGTGATGCACTTCCTCAAATAAGAACACACCTCCTAAATCTACCCAAACAGTTTCACCAACTTGGGAACAAGAATTCAGTTGCCTGAGATTTGAAGGGATGTCTGATTCAAATGACAAGTAGTTACTGACATTTTGATTTCAGCTGGCAAGAAGAAGTCACACTAGCAAAGACAGAGTGAATCCAGCTTATTTCAGAATTCAAAGCATCCATTTTTCTTCTGTTACTGGCCATTTGTAGTCCTTAGGACTTCTGTTTGTTTGGAGTCCACATTTTTGCATTTTTTTGTAAAAGTGTATAGTAATTGCTACAGTGAGCATGAAAGTAAGCAAAAAATGTAGCTCCTACGTTAAAGGAATTTATACTCTTGGTGAGAGTAAAGAGAAGAGATAAGTGTTTAATTAAAAAATTCTCAAAGCTCTATAAGCTGAATGAGTAAGGAGAAATAGAACCATGAAACTTAAATATACTGGCAAGCAGGCACAAATGAAAACAAGAATGAGAGGTCACTAAAATGACACCAAGCATTCAAAAGCTAGGTGTAGCCAAGCAGCGGCAGAGCCATGAAGACCTGCGGGCTGCCTTCTCTGTTGCTGCTGTTCTGTGAGAAAGAAGCCTTAGTGCTATGGAAGCTATGGAATCAGCAAATGGATTTGTTTCCATCAACTACAACTCTGCTCTTTGGAATAGTTCCCAATAATATTTTTCCAGAAGGTATTTAGGGTCATGTTTACAGCTATTCATTTCTTATTGCTAGAAATTTGTTATTCTGAGAGCAGGAAAAGGTAGGCAGTATGCAGAGAGAAATACTAGGCAATAATTAGAAGTATCTTCAGCAACTTGGCAAACTATTAAAATAGGAAGGGGGAAAAAATAAGTGTAAAGAGCTGTGCCATGGGCTCCGGTTAATACAATGGAGATGTGGAAGTGATTCCTGTTTTGTAAGAGCCTGTTAGAAGCAGATGTATATTAAATAGGCATATGTACGTGTATGTGCTGTGCACATGCATGCACGCACACGCACACGCACATATACACACTATCTGAGAGCCAGTGATTATAATATGCTATCAAATGGGGAGGGTGTTTGATTCAGCTTTCTCTACCAAAAAGAGCAAAATTCTTGACGTCAATGGAGTTAAGGAGTCATAATGTGAAGAGTTCAGGAAATGCCTCATGAAAGAGAGTAGATTTGGTATTGTATGTATAAAAAGCTTTGTAAGGACTAGAGTTCAGCAAACCCTTGGCAGACATCAGCTTGTGGGTGGGGGTCTGGGGGGAGGCTGGTTCATTGTAAATGGACAAAGAGGCACTCATTGGTTGGAACTGAGATGGAAATAGCAAATAGTAATGACCAAGAGTTATACAGCCCTGGCTTTCAGGCATTACATTGTATCATTTAAGAACTGTGTCTAGTCCTTATAGGGTGGGTGTGGAAAATGTAAACATAACCACACTCTTTACCACCATCTGCGGTTCTGTTTTGGGCCTCTTTGCTTGGAGTATGCAGGCACTGCTGCACACCAAGCAGGGAAGGATGGAGCAGAGCCCAGTTCCAATTGGTTTCTTCCCTCGGGCTGTACAGATCCCTATGTACACTGGCAAGAAAGGATGAAACAAAGTCTGGAACGAGTGGGTCAGCAGGATCCCCATCTGGCTGCCAAGGAAGGCGGTTTCTTACGAAGATTTCAGTGTTACAGCACTTTTAAAAAACAGCTCTCTTAGACTATAGTCAACCAAACAGTTTATGCACATATTCTTTATTTGTACTAAATCAAGGGCTATATATATGAACCTTGAGCAGTAGAAAGGTGTTGTTCTTAGAGTGAAGTTTCATTGGTTGAGGCTTCAAGTTCTGGGGATACCTCATTTTGCATGGAAAGACATGCCAAGAAGTTGAACCTGTAATTTCATCAAGGATTACATGCATTCCTCAGGTAGAAGATTGGGGTCAGGCTCACCAGATCTGGTGAAGAAGAGGAAGTCCCACTAAGAAAAGGGAGTTCTTCATTTTGCACCAAGCTATAGATAGCTGTCCAGACATGGTAGACTAGAATCTTAGTAGTAAAGTGCAACAATCATCCATTTATAGATGAGAGAAACCATGTTTCTTTGAGGAAAGTAACCCTCCAGTCACAGATTGTGCAGGTGCTAAACTCATGACTGAGAGGTATATCTGACTCTGCCATGTATGGCTTCCTTTCTCCAGAGACACTGGTGCTTTTCACAAGCAAGAAATGCTGTTCATTCCGGTCAGTATTATGCATGAGGACCTAGTGGTCAAATAGTTAAGTCAAAACTCAACCCTACCCTAGTTATGGCTTTAATTTCATCCACGTACTGATTAGCTTGCTAAGATTTGAAGAGGCAGCTGAAGGTATTATGAAGCCATGGCTATATTGTAAAAGCTTTTCTGGTCATGAATATTTCATTGAAATGATGCAAATTCCTTGTATCATCAAGACAAACAAGAAAAAACATAAACAGTATTTTATACCTGTTACAGCCATACATTTTGAAATTCGTTCAAGTAACATGAGTAAGAACAAAGACAGTGAAACTGGTCTTTCAACTGTAAACAGGGGCTAATATGTTCTAAGAACCCCATTCATCATGTTAACAACACAAGCACATGCCAAACTAAAAGGCAAACATGAGGGGTAATGGCTCCATCCACAGGATAGGAGTCTCAGTCTCTGCACAGTGAAGGTGATGTAGGACTTATTCCAATCGAAGTCAGACTAGAATGTGGTTCACTGGAAATGAATAGCTAGGTGAATATTTAGACCGATCACTATGGCTGGTTCATGGTTTAGAGAGGGACTTTGTAACATGAGAAAAGAGTTAAACATAAAAGCCACCAGTGGAAAACAAAGCCAAGATGTTAAGAAAGGGCTTTTAGTGACAGACACAGATGGACTACAGTTCCAACAAGTCTGTTTTTATTTATGTCTTCCTTCTTCTTGTATCTCTGTCCATTTCTCAAATTCTTCACTTGTTATTTACATATCAAAACATCTGGGACTGGGCTTCCAGCACCTGCCATAGGAAGTGGAGACAGTACTGCTGAAAATAAGCTTTTAAATGGCAAAATCTAAATGAAGACTTCTTACTTAGTTCACAAGTAATGTGTTTTAAAATCAGATGTATAAACAAATGTATAGTTTGAAAAACAACAACAAAACAAATTTCCAAACCCAAAGGTCTTGATAAAAGAATTTTTAAATGAAGGTCACAATGCAGAGACTGAAAGCAGACTCCTCATAGCTTAGAACTGGAAGACTAGGCAGTACATCTGTTTAACATCTTGCAGTTTGAAGAATTCTGCCTTGAAAAACCTTCTGCACTAGTGACACACAGAATAAAAGGTTATGTTATGACTTTCAGATGGAAACCTGTGAAGGTTTATCTGCTGGCTTGCATCATTAGCTCTTGGAACTTTTGATTCTGTTAAGAAGTTTCCTTGTATGAAAAATGTAATGAACATTTAACGTTTCCTTAGAAAACACCAGAAAGTATTTTTATTTGGGAGAGAATGAACGAGCTGTGGAATGAATGGAATGTTTTAGTCACAATGTTTGACAGGAAATAAAATCATCCCAATATGCTTTTACAGAGTGTATTTAAGTGTGTTTTATGCCTATATGCACTGGATTGGGATCAAAAGACCAGGAAGTCGTCGTGAGATTGTGTCTTTTAGCAATGACAGGGAAGCTACACCCATGATACTTCACCAATGTACCTGCCTAACTGGGACTTAAATAATGACAATAACAACGGCTGTCTATTGTGAATTGGGGAATCTCATGGGACCTACTCCTAGGCAAAGAACTATAGGCAACCAAGGATTGTTGAGAGAAAAAGGATTCATCCTCCCCAGGGATGAGTCCCCTATGTGGTTATCCAATACAAATAATCAGCTCTGAATTCATTTACACACAAACACCATCAAATGGAATGAATGAGTTCTATACTTGTTCACTCATGCACATATACAATGATTACAAAGAAAAGGAGGCCATGAATTTGAAAGGGTGCAAAGAGAGATATTTAGAAGTGGCTGAAGGAAGGAACTAGAAGGTAGAAATGAAATAATAGATTTTAATTTTAAAAACTACCATTGCAACTACAGGAAAACCACCTTATGTTGATATGGCAAAGGTCAGAGTTTGCAGTAATACAGTTGCTGTTTCATATAGGCTTGTATGTTACCTGGCTGTGGGAAGGGTAAAAAAAGAAGGCAGTTTCTCTATACTATTGCTTCTCTTCTGTTTGGCTGGGCTGTGGATGTGTTTTTGTTGTTTTTATTTTTGTATCTGTAGGAAGGGAACATTTCTTTTATCTTCAACCATCTAAAGGACTTGGTCCCAGCTTCTTATCTTTGTTCCTCGGTGTATTTTAAACACATCACAAAACCAGCAAGTGGGTATGTGAATGATTGCATTCCTTCAGACACTAGCATACTCTCTGATCCAGATAAGGAAGAATCTTCATTAGGGCTTGTTTGCAAGGGATTTCCTACATGAATTTTATTTTGCTGAAGCTGATGGTGGTGACAAGTTCTACATTAAAGAGCTGTCTGTCTTTCCTTAAATGTACGTTCTCTCCTCTTTGTAGGGACAGTGATATAATAGTGTTTTCTTGTGTAACCAGAATCATTTACTTAGGGTTATCAGTTTTCCTTGGGATACCATGAAAAAACTTCATTATCATTTTGGTGCCATCATAGACTTTGCTTATATAGTGATTACCTGTGCTGTTGGCCACAGTGGGGTGTACATACTGACACTGTTAGCAGACAGAAGTTTTCACTGGGGAAATAAGTTTAGTATACTGTTATTAATTTGGTATAGAAATATGCTGCAGTGTTCAGACAAATAAGATATAGCAGAACACATGGTCTTCGTTATTCAATAACTATCCTTCTGCAAAGGAAACATGGTCTATTTCCCATTTGAGAAGGGGCTTATAAAAACTAGTAAATACAGAAAGAGGGCTACATATGTACTATAATTTTATTGAATAGTTCTCCTCATGTGCTCATTCAGCCCTCGCCTAGACCCTGACACATCACACAACATGTCTACATAGATGTATTCCCAGCTGGTATTAGCATAATCATTACCACATTATAAACAAGCCTGTGGAAAAATAGCCTGAGAGATTTAGATGGCTTGCTTCATAAATGAAGGAAGGTGGGGGTGGAGAACCAGATATTTTTGGGAACAAATTCTTCTTTTTCCTCCCTCTTTAGAAATAATAGCTTAGATCTCAGAATCTCACTTGATTGCATGGAGCGAGGAGGTGGAGTTGAAGCCTCCTGACATATTCAGTTTTATTGGATGAAGGCCAGTGAAAGGATTTCCATGGAGCCCCACTGCTGGAAAAAAAAAAAAACCCTCATTTGATGTGGAAGCAAGCCTTCCTTTCTTCCCATTGGAGCCCAAGTAGAAAGAATGCTTTTCTCCCAGCTTAACATAATTCCTGTTGATCAAGGTCTCTGGCTCTTCCTCCTTTTTCAATTGTGACTTTTCCTGGAGTTGACTAGATGAGAAATCCTGACTTAATGGCTAATTCTGAGTTTACTGCCAAGACCAGAAATAAAATATGATGTAAAATATGGCCTTACCTGAAAGTTTCAGAACATTAAATGCTGCAAAGGTCCAGGTTTAGTTGTAAAAAGAACCCAAGACAAAGGAAGGAAAGAAAAATCTTATGAAAGTAAAAGCTGGTCCACATGTCCAGGTTGTAAGGGATCAGACAACATGTTGGAAAGAGATTTAGTGTGCTGGTGCCCCCTCCTTTTTTTTTCTTTTTCCTTACTTAAATTTTGCAGTAATATATAGAATTGCTAAATATGTAAACTACAAAAGAATCATGGCTTTTAATCATTTAAGCTTCTGCCTAGGGAAACACCCAGAGAACTGTGTGATTGGGATGAAGATCACATTAGGGAATGTTGGCACATTCGCTCACTGAGAGCTTGATGCATTTTATGTGGCTTAGCAGAATGTTCGGGAGATTGCCTTAATGAGTGACCAAACCAATTCAGCTATTATGTGTCTCTCAAACCAAAACTGTATAAAATGTAGATCACAGGAGTTCTAGCATTCAAGAAGTTAATATTCCATTACAATATTCAAATGTCTCAATTTTGACAATGATGCACTGAGCCATTTTGGAATAAATTTAACAAGGCTTCCCAGGCTAGCTCAGACCCAGATGTGGTTCAGCAATCTGTATAGTAGAGGCATAGTAAGGGCTGTTTGAACAACTGGAACCTCATTGTACCCCAGGAACAATATCCTTGAATTGCATCATGTACTGTGAAGTTACATAATTTTCATCATAAATAAATTACCTGATATGAAATGTGCTATTCTCATAAATTGGCTTTTTCCATGATTAAGAAAGAGAATTAGATTAAACAAGCCTGTTTCAAAGCAATGTGCCTATTTTTCCATTATATGTTTGCAAAGTTAATAAAGTAATTGATATTGTGTAGACTTTGCCAAAAGGCAGGGCATTTCCAGGCCTCACAATTAAACCAAGATGTCCAATACAGCTTGCTTAATGTATTATTTATTGAGTACTGATGGACTTTCAGTTGTAGTATACAACAACAAAGCCAGGACAATGGGTTCACAGTTTGGATAAGAGCCTCTGAATATTGTTTCCTATCAATAGTGGAATTTTAGGTTTATAGGAAAGAAAAAGAATCCTAGGGATTTATAATCTAACCAAGTCACAGAGGAGAAGGAAACCACTGATTTACCCCAGGGCATAACAGCTCCTCCTGAATTAGAACTCAGGTCACTTGGTTTTCTGAACACCACAATCTGCTCTTTCCCAAGCATCTGGGCCAGGCTTGCCACAGTCTTTGGCATATTTGCACACTGTCTGTAATATCTTTCTGCCCAGATCCCTAGCCTCTGGCCACACCTATCACAGCCTGCCAATGTAAGATTAACCACATTTAAATATAACTTTGACTGATAATTTATCCATATAGTTCTTTAGAGAAATAATATCAAGTCTTTGTACTGTAACTACATATCTTTTATTATAATATTGAACGAAATGGTTGTGAAGGCTGATAAATCCCAAGATCTTCAGCTGACAAGCCGGAGAGCCAGCAGGGTTGGCAGTGTCACTCTAGTCTGAAGGCAGCCAGCTAATGTTCCAGCTCAAGTGGGCAGGAAAGCACTCACTCAGGCCTTTTGTTCCTACTGGGTTTCCAGATGGTTTGATGCAGTTCAGTCTCAGTGTAGTAGACAATCAGATATACTCAAATCTGGTATTAGTATCATCTAATATCATCATTGTGAACATACCCACGTTTATCCTAAAATTCTGGCAATTGAAATAAGCAAAAGAAGAAAATAAAATATTTTTCTTAATTAGAAGTGACCTCAAGGAAGTAATATATTTATGTAACTTAGTTAAGTGATCTGCCATTGGCTGACAGGATTATTTCTATAGTTTTGTGTATGGAACATAATGTGCATACATGATAATTCTTTTAGAGAAGTTAATCTTATAAAAAATTTATTTTCCTTATCATTACAACTTTTAACTATTTTGCCCAATTTTTTTACTTATAACTATTACCACATTTTTCCAAAATTTTCTGTGTGGAGATAAGGTCTTGAAATCTCTGTCCTTTTGCGTTCTGGGATTATGGATATATAATACAATATCTAGTGACATTTTCTATAATATTCAAGTGCCAATATTATACATACAGATCTCAGTTTTACGTCATCTTGCTATTTTTTCATGCATTAATTTTAGTTCTCAAACAAGGTACCCATTTTTCTAGTTTCTTTCATGTTAGTGTTTTTCAGAGTTTGGGATTCACATAACAATGAGACAACCCTGAGTTTATCAGGCTTACCCTGGACCACACATTGACTTCTATATTCTCAGAAGCCCCATTAGAGTGGTTCAAGTGTTGCCATCAGGGAGCCTACACTGACCCATTTCTGCATCCAAAGGCCATAGTTTACATCACAGTTCATTTTTCTGTGTTGTGATTCCATGTGTTTTGACTAATGCATAGTGATATGTGTGTACGTTATAGTTTCACATAAAATCATTTTACCCTTATAAAATATTTATTATCTTTTCTATTTATTCTTTCTTTATTTGAACCCCATCATGCCTTTTCCCTATTTGAAGAGGGAAAAAACATATTTTTGTATCTAATTATAAGAAAATATGAGATAATTAATTCAAGTTGTTACTAAATCTTACTGTAGGTTGTTAGAATATTTTCATCGAAATAGACTAAAACCTGAAGAAATCACTAGGTACTTTCTAGTTTTGAAAAATTGCTTATAAGAAATTGCACATAGGTAAAAGTTATCAACATTCTAACAGCTGATATATATATATGTGTTGTACATTTCATGTAAATTATTGTTATAGATTATTGCAGTAATCATATTTGAATAATTCATATAAACAGTCTATAATATAAATCAGATCAAATCATTTTGCTTAACCATGTGCTTGTTCATGCATGATGTTCTTGTAGGAAATTATTTCATTTAAGTGATAGCATGAATATGGCACTTGGACTATGACAGTGACTGTTATTTTGTTATTTGGACTTTTACCTTATTTTACTTGATCTGATGAGCTGGACTTTCTGTATGATTGCTGAGTGAGCTATGAATAGACAACATTAAAATAGGATTCTTGTGATAAGAATAAACTTTAACAAGAATTAAAATGATGACTAAATTTAATTTGATTATGAAATTAGAACAAGCATTTTAGAAATGCCAGCATTGTTTGAAAGCCTTTCCAGGAGGGCTCGGGAAGCTGAAGCATGTGTGAGCCTGCTCAGGCAGTTCCCTGCTCAGGCGGTTCCCCACTAGGTTTACTTGCAGTTCTTGATGTGAACTGCTGACTGTCTTGCTGTGAACCTGCACCCACCTATAACTAGAAAACATCTTTAAGAAGTGGTTTAGCTAAATCCCAAAAAAGCATACAATCCAAAATAGAAAGAGAAATAAATACATGTTGCGTTTGATCATAATAAACATGGGCAGTCCAGGCTGATCCATTCTTTCTGGGAACTCCAGTGGACACCATATGTGCTTGACTTGTTGGTGGGAGGATGCCCGCAATTAGGATTAGTTCAAAAAGTAACTTTCTTGCTAGAGAGACAAACAGAAATGTGGTGACTGAAGCTGATTTCTGTTTCTATGAGACTGTAGCTGTGATTGGAAGGAGAGATAGAGAGAGGGAGGGAGGGAGGGTGAGAGACAAAGGGGGTTGTGGGGGAGGTTGAGAACACAGATTCTGACTGCTGTAGGAGTGTAGGAGACTGGCCTGAGGCCATGATTCTCAGTTAGCCAGGGCGGTGCAACAGGAATCACTAGATAAATGAACTTTTAGGGATCAGAATTATACCGAACTTGCAAGCTGAGAGAAGTCCTGCTAAACTCAATTACAGAGCCTATCAGAATGACCATGCTGGTGAACTTTCTCTAACTTTAAGGATCCAGATTCTTAAGAGAACCAAAGAATCTATGGGGTGCTGGAGAATTTCACTTCAAAGGTCATAGGCTGATACTCCCCAAGTCCTATGACACTTTCCCTTGACAGCGTGACAGCAAAACAGTAACATCTGTTTCTTTGTGAGTGTGGTGTGAACACATCGAAAAGGACAGGTTGGGGTTTAGTGCAGCCCGTGACTTGGGACGGATTTCATATGGAGAGAATTCCACTCTGTGGTTCTGAAGTCAAGGAAAAGAGGAAGTGCTTTTATGGCTGTGGCATAGGAGGCCCCTCTGCCCTTGATAGCGCTTTCTTTTTCTAATTTGTAACCATTTCCTGGCTGACGTTCCATTGCATGCTTTTTTCATCAGTTACTCGATGCTTCCATCAGTTAATGGCCTGACTGCACTCGGTGAGCCTGCAAGCAAGGTCTCGCACCTGGGCTCCTCCTGCTAATACATCACACAGGGACTGCTGATGGCCTCGGAGGCCAGCTGGAACTGCTCAGCCCCATGCTCATCCGTCATGATTACCTCGCTTTAGGGGCTTGTCTAGCTTGCTCTACTTGTTTCCTTTGTCAGCATGACTAAGATCAAAGTGCAAGAAGGATGCAAAGATGATAACCTAGAACTTTGCCCAAGCAGAGGCTATGATCTGGGCAACATCTTCCATCACACTTCTCCCAAAGGCAAGGAAGGAAGGGGCAAATTATGCTTAAGTATAGCTTTTCTTACACAGCCTCTTCTTAACCAGTTCCCCTTCGATTTGTTTCCTGAACCCATCAGAGTTATATTAATCAATTAGTTCAGGGATTTGAGATTTCCTGACCTAATCACAGGATTTGGGAAACCCTGATTTCTGTTTATGTGAAGCTGTGTTTGTGATTGCCGACTTTGTACCTGTCTGACTTCACCTCATTAAGTCAGAATTCTGGCTTTGAGATGATTCTAGCCATTCTGAAAAGTGGGAAAAAATGTCGTAGAAACACCTGGAATTGTTGGTTTGTTCATTTTAGAACTCCTCTGTGGTAGCTGTGAGTGCCATCCTAATTTTCTCTTGTATGTTCTGTTCATACATAGTTCTTTATTTAAATCATCTAATAGAATTTCCTCATCTAAAAATCCATCTCTCCTACTCACTCTGCACTCCTTGGCAGGATAATTTACCCAAACTGCAAGTTCTATTTCTATTCCCAAGAGTAAGGGCTTATCAACTTGACTTAAATGCTGTCCCGTGTATTATGTGGTCATAACTCTTCTACCAGAGCTTGCCCACCAAACTGCACTACTTCATAAGTCATGCTACTGGATGTTCCTTGTCTCTTCATTTCCAACAATTTCTCTGTGGGAAAATATTATTTAATATATTATTTCAAACTATGGTAGCTCTTAATCTTCCCTCCTTGTCTGTTGCCATAGACAACTAGCCAGTCTTCTTATGAGGCAAGGTACAAACTATAAGCCAGCCAACTTTCCAATAAAGGAGACCAAGGAAGAAATCCCACAACTGTCAGGAAGTCTATAGGGATTATGGTCATCCCTTGATGGCCCAGCCCTCAGTTGATGATCAAAAAAGGAATCCAAGTCTATCATTTTACCTTATTGAAAAGACCACCTAGAATTCTGAGCCTCAAGTTTGTAAACAAGAGCCTGCTCTCTGGGATATGTTACTTTATATGGTCCAAACTTTCTTCCCATTCCTGGTCATTCACTGAAATATGGAAAGGGAGAGGATGTGTCAGACAGGTAGTAAGATACATACTTGGTATATACTTGGTAGCTGAGTATATACTGGGTGCTTAGCTGAGCTTCCTGGACCACAGTCCTGAGGGTAGAATAACCCTCTTTCAGCTTGAGTGTTCATCATTATCACCTTCAGATCTCAGTAAACACAGACTTTTGCATACACCCCACCCCAGAGCATCTGAGTTTATAAAACGGAGAGGAAGAAGAACACATTTTAAAAACACTCCTTACGGAATTCTTGTATGTGGAAGCACAATGTTATCTGGGGTTGTAAGGAAAAGTGCCATGCCTTCTCAACTGTGTGGAAGCTCCCACAGTTTGTCCTCACTCCCTGTCTTATTGTCTTGTTAACTCTAACCCTCAACAGGTGGCAAGCTCTTTAATATGGCACAGAGCAGCTGATAGTTGCCACTTGCCAGTTTCTTAGCAATTTATTTCTTCCTTTATACTTTTTAACTGTTGACCTTTGCTACTGATATATGAACTCTTTAGGGAGTTTTATCTCACCTGTAGTGCAGACACCATACTCACAATACATGAGGTTCGTGAACTACCCACTTCCCTTGGGTCTACTTTACTGCTTTTCATATATCCACCCTCCAACTTCTTCACACTTTCTCTCTACCAACTTGAGCTTAAACCTCATTTCAGGAGATCAAATTTGAATTTTCGGTCCCATTTCTCTCTCATACAGGAAACGCTGACACTGTCTAAAATCTTTATCTCCAGCAGAGGATATGGAGGCTCTGGAGGGTACAACAGTCCAGCCACACAGCAAGGCCTTCCCTGTAATTTTTTCCTATACTTTAGATATTCACTTCTCTTCTGTGAGAATTGTGGCTTTGACCATTTAAGCTTTTTAGAGTTTCAACACTTTGAGGTTTTACTTTTTTTTTACAATTTAGTTTCTTTGGAGTTTTTAACTTTCAGGATTTTAGACTTTACAATCTTTTAGAACTTCAAAATATTGGATTTGGGCATTCTACACTGACTTTCAGGGTCCTCTGGAAGGGCTATACATTCCTGCAGATGGCTACTCTAAATAACCCAGAAATGGTAAGTTTGGGCATTTGGGTGCTAACATGGAGAAATGGCAACCTCTCTGCAGTGTAAGAATGTGAAATTCTTGAACTGCTAGAGAAAGCTATAGAGGTTCCTGATGAAGTTAAAGAGAGCTACCAAATAGCTCAGCAGTTTCCCTCTGAGCAATATATCCAAAGGCACTGGAAACAGGAGTGCAGTAATTACAGTGACATTATCTATAACCAAAGGATGGAAACAACCTACATCCAGAGGCCAAGTAATACACAGTATACAATGGAATATGATTCAGCCATACAAAAGAAGATAGTGATGGT
This sequence comes from Mastomys natalensis, assembly GCA_021653895.1. Classification (NCBI taxonomy): domain Eukaryota; kingdom Metazoa; phylum Chordata; class Mammalia; order Rodentia; family Muridae; genus Mastomys; species Mastomys natalensis. Next base: position 648,950 of record JAJTUV010001191.1, on the reverse strand, counting down.
TATACAATGTGGTGAATGTACTGAAAGCAATTTGTCTATTTAAAGGTGGTAAAATGGCAATTTTATGTTTTGTGTATTTTAGCATAGTTGGCACAGTAGTTCAAATCTGACATTTGCTCTTCTTGCTCCTCCTGCACACTTCAATATCACTAACATTCCTTATCTCTTACATATAGGAAGCGCATGTGGCTTACCCATGGCCATATAAACAATACCTTGATGGCTGTAAAATTTAAGCATCATTTAAAAGAGAGGGAAAAATACCACAGTGGACAAGCATGGACAAATAGGAAAACAATTAGATGGCTAGCCGTTCTGGTAGATCTTCTCAGAATCTGCATCCCATGAGTGCATTGAATCCAGCTCATTTATTGACATTAAAGCAGTTTACATTCAGGGTTTTCTTTGGCATTCGTATTTATGATTCTCTAAAAAGCTGTGCGTATGAGTGCACTTGGTTACAGCACAGGTGTCTAAAGCCAGGTACTCACTCCTCTTCTGTCTGACATCTCTCTGACAGACATAAATATGCCCCTAGGAGAACTTGTTAAAAGTCTACAACTCTAATTCAGATGTGACAGTGATGGTCTGTGGTGTCCAAATGTTTTGGTGTAAGCAGTAAATGTAAATAATGCTTCAAATATGTAATGTTAGTTCTTTGGTTTTCTGTGTCTCCAGGCAAAAAACAATGTCTGTGTGTCTATACATTCAATCTGGTCATCCCCTATTGTCTAAGCTGTCTTTCCCATTCCACAGTCTCAAAGTTTCCTCATTTTTATTGTACAGTGAAATGAGATGTAAGAAAGAAAAGTTAGGGGGTGGATGTGTTTCCGGACAATGTCTTCAACAAGTCTGATTAATCTCTGTAACATTCACTCTGGCTTCTGCATCATGTACTTTTGTAGTTTTACAACATTATCTTAAACTCTGTTGGGTTCTCATCTGGGTGATCCAGTACTGTGGGTTTCTGGGACAGAATGCTTCTTCATTTGAGCTTTGTTTGCCTTGAGTTCCATTGAAAGAAAGACAGTAGCAACTCAAGGCAAATTCCATTTCACATTTCTCCAAATTATACTCAGTCTCATACTAGTTGAAGAGAGATCTCTTGTGTGCCTTATGGAATAAAACAAGACATAAAAAGATAAAATAATGACACATTAATTTAATATAGAACACTTTGCACCCTGGATGTTTATTCTACCTTTGCGATTTATGCTACTTGTGTTGTTGGTTTATGGTTCTTAGTTCAAAGAATAAGAATCAAGAATTTACAATTATATTATTTTAAACAGCTTGATGTTGTGAGTGGCTCTGTATTTTTCTTCTCAATATAAGGGACTGACCTTAGAGTCCTGCACATGCTCAACAAGTACTCTGCCACTGATTTGTATCCAGGCTCTTTTTCTAATGTTTTGTTGTTGCTGCTGCTTAAACAACTCTCCCTCTGTTTCCCAGGCTGGCTTTGAAGTCACTCTTTAACTCAGATGGGCCTTGAACTTACAACCCTCCTTCTTCAGCCTCTCAAGCGTCTGGGTTTATAGGCCCTGTGCTGTCATGTTGCCTGAGCTCTACCGTAGGGGGTAGAGTTAACCATGATGCCACTTGAGAGTCTTTAAGCACCCAATGAGGCTGACCATGGGAAATGTTTAATCAAGTCCCACTAGCTATCACAGTACACACAAGTGTATGTACACATGATGAGTGGAATACCCCTTTAATTATTGGATAGACATTTTATCAGATAATGGCACAGTAACAAAGGAATAACCAGGAGGCCACAGACAGGATTGAGAGTTTATTTGTGAAACTGAAATCTTTTTTGGCCATTTATTCTTATCGTACAATGCACAGAAGCAGTTAACAGCACCCAGACAGACACTCCTTGCACCAGCACAGGACTCCTGCAAAGTCTGGAAGACATGTATCTTAGGCTAAGTAGGAACATGATACTCCAGAGATTTTAAGTTTCCAAGGAGTAATTGATTGATTGATTGTACCAACAGAGGCAAATTATTTATTTCCAATCAGTTGTCCAAATCTCTATGTTCAACTGTGTATTCAAAATCCAAAATGTACCTGTGTTTATTTGCCTCCACTGAAAACACTGCACAGAGAAACTTTGTTGATATTCAGCAAATCCCTGCTGAGAAATTACTAGAACTAACATGACTGGGAATATTTGTTTTCAAATGGATTCTTAAATTGACCTTGATAGTTTTCAGTGTTTCTTAATTAGTGTTTGCAAATCTGCTGATTTTTGTGAAGAATCTGTTTCTTGCTGTATTAGAGTGTAGTATCACAACAAAATTAGCATTCCATATGTTGTTCTGCTAAACATACTTGGTAGCTTGCTTGAAAATCCCTTGGGAAATGTTGTGAAATTTGTTGAAGCAAATATGCAGTGCTTGAAAATAAATGATGATAATCGCCACATTGTTATTTCTTTTTAAATGATGATAATCGCCACATTGTTATTTCTTTAACACACCAAGTCTGGACTGAGGAGAAATGCTACTGCTGAATACTTGCAGTCTGAAAGTTAGTGAAAGTGTGGGACAACCTTTCACCTAGACTAGTGAAAATTTTTTGTTACAAAGTTCATATAAGGCCATGATGCTATGGGGGTGTGTTCCCAGGACTAACGCCTGGATGGTGAAGAACAAATGCAAGCTCTCACTGATGTATTCGCTTCTCCATGTGGAAGGGGAAACCCTAGCTCAGGTTTTCGAATATGCCCTTTAGAACTTGTAATAACATGGGACTGGAAAGATGGTTTAGGAGTTGAGAGCACTGGGTGTTCTTAAGGACTGAAGTTCTATTCCCACCACCCACATGGCAATTCATACTCATCTATAACTCCAGAACTAGGAGATCCACTGCCCTCTTTTGGCCCCTTTGGGCACCAAATGTGCATATGACACAGACACACAGGAAGGTAAATTATTCATATGCATAAAATAAAATAATAAAAATGTTAATAGAAACCAAGGGATCTATTTTATACCCCGCTAGTAGCAATATTCATGTTGCGTACATTTTGAAACTAAGATGTTGAGACATGGAAAAAGTGATTATGTCTCCACCTGATTTAAATTTAAAAATTGGTCAATAAAGATATTAACTGTCTCTATAGAGCTGAACATTAAGCTAAGGGCTCAAGGTTCCTAATAGGAATAACACAGACATAGTAGCTTCAGCAGCTCTTCTTTGAGGGTGCTGTGAACAGACAGAGGAAATAATAGGAAACTCCAAGACTGGATAAAGGGGCTTAGGGTGATGTCACAGGTGGAGATTCTCACGCTAAGTGTTATAAGTGAGTGTTAATACAAACAGCAGGGGATGGAATTCCAGGTGGAGTGACTGTCCATATAAAGCATTTTGATATAAAAGAGTGTGCAGACTGAAGTACAGCTTCAAGGTGAGCTATGTGGTGGTGATATGATGGGGGAAGTGTTTGGCAAGGTAGGCAGATTTTTTTTCTGATATGCTAAGAAATTCAACTACATCTTATAGAATATAGAGAGACTCTGAAGCATTTTAAGAAGGAATTGAAATTAATTGCCATGAAAAGGAGAGCTGACCACATAGGTATTGATTAAGAAGCTGACATAACCGTCAGAGATATAGTGGTGAGGATCTCAACTTAACTGTAATAGCGACAGTAAAAGGGTCTTAGACCTTAATACTATGTTTAAAAACAACAATTTCAATCTAAGATTCAATGAAGCCTAAAGTCTGGGGCTGGTCCATTTAAGTGGATGACAGCTGCACTTCCCATCTTTGTTAAGGAATATAACAGGTTTGAGGACAAGAAATGAGTTCCAGTTTTCATAGTTGAAGTTATCCTTGAACAAGCTAGAAGTATCTCTTCCTTGCCTCTGATATCTGAAGTGGTTCCCATTCCACTCTCAGTGGCTTAGAGTTCAAGCAAGTGAGAGGCATTTAATTCTAATCCCCTAGTGGTAAGGGACTGGCTCAGTGTGTGCCATCAAAGGAAGGCTCTCTAATTGATGTTTCTCATGAAAACTGGTGGGTACCCATAGACATCTCTTTATTCTGCTATTTCTAGGTATTTTGGTATGCTTTTCCTTATTCTGACTTTTAAAGTTTATTAGCTATTTATTTATTTATTTATTTATTTATGTTTAGCTACTTTGATCTCACCTCCCCTTGCCCCCACCTCTTCTCTTGCTTTGCAAGAGGTGAAGTAGCTTATATTTCCTTGTTCTCAGAAGGTCTTGTCAAGACTTTAGAATTTAGTTCTTCTACTTGCTTGATCCATTAGATCTACAAGGTACTCAGGAAAGGTCATTATATGCTAGCATGAGAACCTGTGTGGCTTTCTATACTTCAAGTGGAGTAAGTTTTCCTCTCTATAGAATAAAATGTGATGGATAAAGAATAATTATTTTGGAACATGCTTTGAAAAAGAGTGTTAAGGCAGCAAGTGGAACAAATGTAAAATAGTCCTTGAGGGCTGTTGAAAACCAAGCATGGAGTTATTGGTACTTAAAACTTCACAGTGGGAAGCCTTAGTCAGAGTTTGTTTCCCTTAGGGCAGCCATAACCACTGTGCTTTTCTTCACAGCACCTTGAATATGTCCCCTCGCAACTCAGGCAAATGCCGAACAAAATAAAGCTGTGCTGTGTCTACAAACGTCCCTAATTCAATTCAGAAATATGGATTAGAACTTTAAAGTAAAGATCCCTAATCCAAAATTTCAAAATCTGAAAAGCTATAATATCTGAAACATTTTAAGTACTAACATAATGTAGCAACTGGTAAATTGTACTATGCTTCATATACAAAGATATTAGAAATATTGCCCATAATTATCTTCATGCTACTGTATGTGGTATTCATGAAACAAAGATCAATTTGATGTTCAAAATTGTGTTCTGTTCGTTAGATATATTATGTATCTGTAAATATTCCAAACTCCTAAATCCAATTTTTTTTGTAGGTCCAAACATGTCATATAAAGAACACTCTGTCTGGTTAAAGAATCAAGCCCTGATACAGATAGAAGAGAGGATAGATGGACACGAGTAATATCATTTGTCTGCAAATAGTGTCTTACATTTCATGGAAAGTGGTGGCTCTCTTTATCTGGTGGGGATGACTCAAAGTAAAGAGTAAAAGTGTTGGAATATAGCTCCAGTGAAGAGCCTTTGCCTAGAATGTGCAAAACCCTAGGTCTAAATCTCTAGTACCCCAAACAAACAAGACAGTAGCTGCATTTGATTCCAAGCTGGATGGAGAGATGCAGAAGGAAAGCCAAATGAAACATACATTGTGGTCACATGGAAATCTACACTTCAGACTTTGCAAAGAACACACTGAACACAGGCCTGAACTAATGTGATTAATGGAAATATTTGTTTCAGAGACACGAATCTTGCATTGTACAATCAAATGCACATAAGTTCCCCTGCATAAGTTCCCCAAGTGTTCAAGACAAGGTATTGACTATAGATGATATGAATGAATACATATACTTAAAGGAGGAAAGGGTGAAACATACAAAATGCTAATAATGTTTATTTCTGGGCTTTGAACTGTGAAGTGATTTTTCCTTTTGGATAAAGATATTCAGAGTGTCCAACAATCAGCCTGTGTAGCATTTGTTATCAAAGAAATGTTATTTTGCCATAAAAGAACATGTATATTTAAGGCAGGGAAAAACATACTTGAGATTGTTCTGTATAAAACTTAAATTCAGTTTCTTTTTTCCTTGCTTGTGTCATGAGTCATGACCTCACTTTCCTTTCCTAATGGAGATATGCATGTCTCTTAGAGGACCACTTACTATATTGAAGACTAAGCTAATTATACAATGTAGAAAGTGCTCACTCTTACTCAGTCCTACGTTAATAGTACTTGTCATTATGCTCCTAAACATAGGAGGGGTTGAACCTAACTGCTTGTACCAACTATCGGAAGGAAGGGCTAATTTTCCTCTGTGTGAGCACTCTGAATTGAGCACTCAGTTCACCAACATACTTATTACTTTGGAGCAACTTTTTGGATATTAAGATTGAAGATAATTTTTCATCCACCATAAGTTCTAGTATATTCTGCTCTAGGGACAAAGCACCTGCTATGTTCTTGTATACCGAGTACCAGATCTATTTTCCTATACTCCAAGAAGAGTGGCAATCCAGGACTCATAGACAAACCCTTCAGTTAGAAAATTTATATTCTAAACAAGTCACCTGGATACCAGAGATATGCAACAAATAGAGAAAGACAGTCTTACTAGGGCTAACTTTTGGAAAGTTAAATAAATGAACAGAACTAGCCTGGAGAGGTGGCTTCATGGGTAAAATATTTGTGGTGTAAGTGTGCAGAACCAAATTCAACCCATGTGAAAGCCAGGCATGGTAGCATGTACTTATCATCTCAGTGTGTATGTAGCAAATTTGGAGACTGAGACACAAAAATTCCAGTCTTGTGGGCCAGTAACCCTAGCACCCAGAGTGGTGAACAGGGAGGGCCTATCTCAAATTGAAAGGCAGGGATCAGCACCCAGGATTGTCATTTGACCATTTCACATGCACTGGTACATGCAAAGGTTCACACACATGCATGTTTGCAAGCACACATGGTACCCATACACCAAAATAAAACATCAGAACTTACTGTTGTCATTGTATCTTTGTAATAGCATTTATTCAGACTTGTTTTATTTTCATGCAATAATAATATCCCCAGGTTTTTCTTCTTTGAGACACACTTTATTAGATAGCCCAACCTGGGCTTCAATTTGTATCAATCTTTCCATCTAGGCATCTAGTGCTATGATTATAGACAAGTACCACTAGACCAAACTTGGGAGCATAATTTTACTAGGGAAATAAAAGTCTAATAATTCTGATAACTTTTTTTGTGGACAAGTACAGACATTCACTGTCAATCTATTAGGCATTCATCCTTGTTAGTACTCACCACATCTTTATTAACTAGCTATTACATGCTGAGTACTGTTTTAAGTTTTGTGCTAAGGATTCATGGTTGTACTTTAGGTAAACATCCTATTCATTGTTTTGTCCTAGCACCTCTCGTGCTTAAATTATCTGGAATCCTGTGCTAATCTGGCCCTAGTTATCTTTCTTATAATCTCTTTCTCACACTGTTTCAAGTTCCTTTGACCCTTCGAAGTACACTAAGTAAGGTCATGCTTTGATGTTCTTGTGTTCCTTGTGCTGGCTGCATGAATTGTCTTTCTACAGATATTCATGGACCTTGTACTAATTTTATGAGTCTGCTCAGGTGATACCTTAACAAAAGGGCTTTCTGTGACTACCCTATTTAAATGCCAACTCATAGATATTCTCAGTTCTTGTTTCTTGCTTTGTTTTTTTTTCTTGTGGTTCTCAGTATCAATAATATACATATCTAAATCATGAAATTACATTGCTCATACATATGTTTCTAGCATATAGAATAGAATTTCTTTATAATGTGTATTTAGAAATATTGATGAATGATTGTGCTTTGCTTCTTACAATATAGTCTTCTTAGTATGGGTGAATGTCTTTGCCTAACACTTGAAGTAAACAAAGAATGAATAACATTGCTGCACTAAAATTATTGAGTAGGTTCAGCCATAATGCCCAGTTACTTAGTAGACATACAATTAATATTAAGTTTGTGAGTTCCCTTCTTTGCTTCTTGTTTTCAGGACATTTGGCCGTTGTGACTTTGGTTTCGTTTCTGCTGTTATTTTTACACAGTGCTAATGTGTTCCTGACATATTTCAGAGACCAGGCTTGTCATTTACTTTGAGGGGTCCCATGAATTTCTCTCTTACACTTTTGAAATGAAATTTCAGAATTGAATCAAATTTACTGTTTCAATCAAAATGGATTTGAATTACAGATGTCTGATCCTTTAAAAACAGATCTAAAAAAAGAAAGCTTCCATCAACTTAATTTCTTGTCTCTTACAAATAAGAACCAAGAACTCTTTATAAGACCTTTATTGTGCTGAAAATGATCCATGTATGCTAGGCTATGTACATTATATTCATTTATGTTTTAAGTTTTGTTTCATTGGGGAGGAGGTATAATCCACCCACAAGTTGTGTATGCTTTTTCAGAATGTGATAATTGCTCATAAAAAGGTTTTAATTGAAATTTTTATGTCATAGATAGCCTATAGCAATCTTAGATGTGCATGCCTATTTTTATATACCTATAATCTGGTTTTTTACAGATTGCCTTACAACACTATTTTGGAATTACTAAGGGGGTTTTCTTTCCTTTTTGTTGTTCATCTGGTAACTTAAAAATATTGCTCTATGTTCAACTGTTGGCACTGTTGCAGACGACTAAAAAGCTTAAGACAATGATTCCCCACCCACCCCTCTGAAAGCCACATCTGAAACGGCCACAAAAGGAAACACACAGCTCAAATAATCTCCATGCTGTGTCTGAGATTAACTTGGACACAGCTGTTTTAACTTACAGTTTGATCTAGCATAATATATACATTTAACAAAATCCTGTTTTGTATTGCTTCTATAAACACTAAGGTCTGATAAAAAAAAAATGTATTGATTTTTTTGCCATTTACAAGCTTTTGAAGCAGAGCTTAAAGTGCCAGTGCTCCAAGTCCTAAATTAACTCTTTCAGTGTTTGTCTGTAGGGTCTGTGGAGTCTATGTGTGCATGCAAGTATGTGCTGGTTTATACTTGGAATGGATTAGAATGGCAAGCCATTTGTGGTCTGCACTATCGTTTGTTAGGGACAATCATTAGACTTTTTTCTTGACATTTTCTCTTAGATGATGAAATGATTCAACACTGTTCATTTCTGCTCACTTCCTAACCACACGGCAATCATTATATATCAGATACTATCTGAAAAGTTACTGCAAATATGAATGCAACATGGATAGGGGTTTCTTCTGGCACTCTGGACCTCTAAATATGGACATGTGACCTCCTTCAGTCCTCAGACTCTTTAGTTTAACTGACCTTAGAGTGAGTATTACCAAGAGAGTGACTTATGCAGAATCACTCTTATGCAAAGTAAGTCTGCTTTGCTCTCCAGGATGCTCCTCATGTTCTTCCAGTCTGCTGGCGTTCTAACAGTGCAGGGGCCATGTCCCACCTTATGTGCTGGGAGTACAGCAAGTGAACTTCTCCAAAGCAGAATTATAACTGAGGCAGCATGGAGGAAAACAAGATGTTCAAGTTTAAAACACCAAAACAATCATTTTTCAGTTAATCAGCAGCATAATTGCCTGAAGCTCCAGAAAGTTAGATGGACTCTTTTATTATAAAAGGTCATTTTCAGTTAGACAAGATATAGCCCAACAGTGAGGATGGCTGGACTTTCTCATTTACAAAAAAGGTTTTATGTGGATGACTATATATATTTCTAAAATGTGTATTTTCAGTATCTCCATTTTACAAATTGATGATCTTGTTTCTGACAAGACAAATATGAGAGGCAAGATTAACAATTTTGTATTTCTTTTGTTGTACCACTGAGATCTGTATATAAGAGACAAACAAGCACATTATCCAGTGGGAAGCTAATCAGATGGAGTTTTTTAAATGTTGTATTATATTCCATAACTTTAAATTTATTATTCAAATGAACATTCATTATAATTATAATTTTTCTCTCATTTTCTCTCTCTCTCTCTCTCTCTCTCTCTCTCTCTCTCTCTCTCTCTTTTCAAACACACATACACACACACACACACACACACTCACACATGATACAGGATACAAGCAAGACAAAATCTTAAACAAGAAAGCCATTAAATTTTTCCTTGTGTGTATATGCATACAGAAAGGGGGTATACCTATGTGTACATACATATGGAGACTAGAGGACATCCTTGGGATGGTCTTTCACAAAAAAACCATGGTTGCCTCCTCTGAGATAGAGTTTATTGTTTTCTAGAACTAACCAATTAGATATAACATGCTGAGGCTGGGCAGTGCCTCCCAGGGATCCTTCCATCTGTACCTTGCCAGTGTGGGGTTAGCGATGGATATGAACCACCGCGGGGATAGCAGTCCTCAGCTTGTGAAGTAAGTACTTAAGCAACAGAGGAGCTATTTCCTCAGCCCAGCTCTGCTTTTGGAATGACTCCTTTCTTATCTGAAGATATTTATTTAGCAAAACAGATTGAAGATAAATCATTTTCAGTGATAGGTAGAAGACCTACCTTATGGAAGAGTTCTTCTTTGGCTACCTGAAGTAGTCTCTCCATTGGAACACACCAGCTAGAGTCACAGAGGGGCAGCAAGTGGTCAGCACTGTTACAATGTCGCATGCTCACATAAGGAGCATACTATATCCCTTGTCCAGGAATCTGGCTGGAAAATGACACTGTACAGTTATGGCTCTTGGGAAAGCTGGGTGACACTCGGCATTTTAGGTTTTAGGCATATTTCAGGTATGTTTGTGGAGATTTTAAGTAATTTATATTTTATGAGAAGAAAATATCTCCCTTTTTGTTATTATTGTTGTTTGCCTGGGCGGGAACTCTGTAGATTGGCCTCAAAGTCCCATAGCTCTGCCTGCCTCTGCCTCCTGAGTGCTGGGATTAGATGCAGGCATCACCATGCCACTTTAAATATCTTCCTTTACAGACAACACTGAATATTCTCTCAGACACTGTGTAGTATGTAGAAGAGAGTATGTCAACAACAGATAGCAAGTAAGAAGGATAGGGGGAAGAAAGAAAGACAAAAGGAGAAGAGAGGAGAGGAGAGAAAGAAATGTCTGAATGCCGAGTTTGCTATTCACTAGCCATGTGACTTCAGACAACTTAATTTTTCCCAATGAACATTTTTTTTAGTCAATAAACCATAAACAATAAAACCTACTGTGAAGATTACAGTTAATTTAAAAATGATAGTCACTTAACTTGCATGATCAGTGGGAATTTGGGTCATTAAGATCCTCATCACAGGACTTAATCCTGCCAACCATCTTAAGTCCATTACCTAAAATACCAAACCAGGGAGAAGAGATTGCGGTGCAGTGATTTTTAGACTGTAAAGAGATTCAACCTAAGTGTAAGTGCTGGGCAGTTCATAAAGGAAATCTTCTGTCTTCTCCATACGGTTGGCAAACCTTTGGTAAGACAGTACTCAGCACTAAGTGGGTTAGTAACACAGGGTATGTCAGGACCGCTCCCATGTGTCTTTGAATTGTATCTGCATATCCTATCCAGCAGATTTGCTTTCATTATCTTCAGCTGTGTACAGCTAGCACATCTCCGCAGGAACGAGACGGATCTGGTTCTGCTTCTCACATCCCTGACAGAACTGTCAGTTTTATTTCCATCATGCAATCATGGTAGCTTCTAAGGTTGTCAGAACTCAATGTTTCCCACTCCAGGTTGAATTGGCACAGCTGGGCCAGAGAGGAGCCATCTTTAGACTTGTGAAGTGAGCAACTTGGACTGAGAAATCACTGAGAAGATACAAATGTGCATTTCTGTTTCTTCTGTAAAAACCTAGTTATCTGAAACGTGGACGAGTCACAAACAGGAAACTTGAATTGATTTATTGATCTTTCAGGGTTATATGAAACTGTCAGGCCCTCTTGTCCTTTTGTCCTGCTATGTATGTTAACTGCAATCATATTGCACGAAAAAGCTTTAATTTTACATAACCTCCAATTTTGACTTAAATAGTAACTATTACTTTCAATATTTAATTGGAAAAATAGAGTGAAATTTATGAAGTTATGATAGTAATGTATTAAAAATGTAGAGTGTATCTTCTCCACTAGCTGATGTATAGCTTACTATCTTAAAAATGAGGATTGCATGGTTGCCTTGTCATATAACCTTGTTTTCAAAGCAAGTAAAATGGGCATTCAGAAAAAAATATACAGTATGATAGTAGCTCACTCATATTTTTCATTGCATTCTAGAAAGTAAGAATTTGAGCTTGCTTTTGCTTTTACTCCTTGACTTGTTTCAAATATTTGGTGGACATACTGCATGTATTAATAGTGGTTTTTTTTTCTTCTTAGAAGAGATAAAGTTATCTATTTTCCTTAAGGTCACATGGTTAACATGATAGACACGAAGATTTTCATTTGTGAACTCCACAAATATTTTCTGAGTGCCCATAAAGAATAAATTGATGAATAAACAGTTTTTAAGCAAAGAGATCGAGGATCTAAAGGATAGAGAGGTAGGGTTTCAGATGAGAACAGTAGGAGTGGTTCCGAGGCGTGGAGACACTTGAAGAGCTCTGCAGGACTGAGCAGTGTGGTGAGAGGTTAGCAGGGGAAAGCAGAAAGGAATGAGACACCCAGAAAGACTGAGATGCAGCTAAGCTGAGAGGGGTTTCTTGTGTTTGCAGCGGTCTCATGTTTAAGTTCAATGTCACAGACTGCTGTCCATTTTGAGAACTGCGTGATGTATTTACCTTGGGATATTGTTCATAATTTTTTTTCCCTTTAGATTCTTCACTTACTACTAACATTTTCCAGTCATATTTTTTATATTTAATTTTCTTCTAACTCATTGGAATTATGGCTATGGAGAGTGCGAAGAATCTGTGAGTTTGTTGTAGACACTCTGCTCTGGGAAAGCAATGGACGTTTAGAAATGCACTATTTTATGGGCTACAGGTTTATTCCCTATTTTATGGGCTACAGTTTTCTCATGTAAATAACAGTGAGAAAGACACCAAACAAACATTTTTTTTCATGGAGTGTCTTAGTTAGGGTTTCTATTGCTGCAATGAAACACCATGACCAAAAAGCAAGTTGCAGAGGAAAGGGTTTATTGAGCTTACACTTTCACACTGCTGCTCATCACTGCAGGATGTCAGACAGGAACTCAAACAGGGCAGGAACCTGGAGGCAGGACCTGAGGCAGACACCATGGAAGGGTACTGCGTACTGGCTTGCTCAGATTGCTTTCTATAGCACCCAGGACCACCAGCCCAGAGATGGACACCCACAATGGGCTAGGCCTTCTCCTATTGGTTAGTAATCAGAAAATAACTTACATTTGGAAGTTACAGAGGTATCTTCTCAACTAAAGCACCTTCCTTTCTGATGACTCTAGTTTGTGTCGAGTTGATGGAAAACCAACCAGTGCAAGGAGTAATCCAATTAGAAAATATTTTTTTTATGTAGATCTTTAAAAGTAATCACATTTAGGGCACTTACTGCTCCTTCAGAGGACCTGAGTTAGGTTTCCAGCATCCATTTAGGGTGACTCACCTGCAACTTCAGCTACTTCTTTTGGTCTTTCTAGGTGCTCACACACAGGACACATATACAGATAGACACATACAAATATATATAATAAATATATAATATATAAATATATAATAAAGATATTATATATAAATATACAATAAATGTATAATAAATAAATATTATATTATATATTTATTATATTATATATTAATATAATATATATTATAATAATATAATAATTTATTATATATAATGAATCTTTAAGAAAATAATAATTAAATGTAATTATGCTCTGCATACTTAAGGTACACATATCTTAATTATGTGCAAGTGTTAACTATTGTTTTTTAATAACACTATCCCAAGGGTTGGAAATTTTGCTCAGTGGTAGAATACAAGCCTAGCATACTTGAGTTTCTGGGTTTCATCTCCAGTGGTATAAAAAGCATGGAGTTAACAGCATCCCTAGTCCATTTATATAGACAGTACAAAAGCAAAATGAAATGTTATTGGGAATCATTGCATAAATTATCTCAATAAACACTTAATGGTAAATCATTTATTCTCTTATATTAGTATAGCATACATTATGGAAAGATATAAATTCAAGTGAAAATATTGTTTTGAGCCCTGTGTCTAATGATTTTTTTGAATGTGGTAATTGCTTGTGATTATTTTGCTAATCTAAACTCTAGATTATACACTTTCTCTATATGTAAGTATACATTTGTATACAAATAGGCATGTGAGGGGAAGCTATTGCCTCTGTCTTCACATCAAAGGCACCATTTAACAATTTTGAACTGTTGATACTATAACATGTTTATGAATGAAAGGATTCAAGGATAGAATCCTTTAGCAGGAATCTGACTTGCATATTGTTAAATGCATCTAGAGTTATCAGCCAGTCACTCCTCTATCCTCAGAAGAAATTTTGTCAGCACCAATCCCTGAAAATAAAGTGACTATGCAGTATTCTAAAATTGTCTGGGATTGTGAAAAGCTGAATAAGCTGATGTTCATCACATGTCTCAGGAGGACAAGGCTAGGAGGCACTGGTCACATAGCTGTGAATTGGCTTCACATAGTGGCCAAACTTGGTCCAGCAATCACAAGTAGAAACCCAGGGATTTTTCTCCTTTGCTTTTGGGATAACAAAGCATCTGTTCCATTCCAAACCTAGCTCCTTGCTAATTGCTGGGCAGGGCCGAATTGAAGGCTGGGTGCTGAGAGAGTGCTGACAGCTGTCCCGTGTGGCATCTTGCTTCCTGTAGTCCAGATCTGGTTAGCATTACCAGTGTTCAGTCTTGGCCAGGATGTGGTCAATGCGCACTGAAAGGTGTATTAGACACTGCCTCTCCAGGAGGAATGTGCCTGAAAATTTATACTTCACATGCAAATTTTAGCATGCAAAATCACTTACAAAATTTTTTCAGGGAAGAGATGATTGGTCTGTCAGCAAGGAAAATAATACTTTTCTTTCCCTAATGGAATAAGAAACTATTCCCAGTGCTTATGGTGTATATATTTGGAGGAGATACTATTCATTCCTGGAAGTATCTGTGGATGCCGTCAGTAGATGGTTGAGTCTCATTCCCTAGCAGCCAGATAACTGGACGTCAAGGGAAGGAAAGATGATGAGTTGGATGAAGCCACATAAAGCTGATAGGGACAGTTGCAATGCAAACATTTTGAAGAGCCTAAGGAAAATATTGCATTGTCTGTCAATTTAAAACGTGCCCGCCCATACTCAGCAGCATAGTTTTTAGTCTTTAAAGAGTTAGGGTGGAGAAATCATGGGTAATATTTTGAGAAGAAATTTTTAATTTCAACCACTTCCTATTACTGTGCCGTTTAAAGCATTGACTTTCCTTATGAATGGAGCTAAACTGATATGTCAGTTCGCTGCCGGATTCAGATTTTAGTGATGCCGTGATAAGGAACACATTCAGGCTGCATCTGAGGGAGAGCAGATACATCAAATGGTGTTACAGGTAGCATCCACACTGGCATCTAAGTTCTGCAGAACAAGAAAAGACATTGGATATGGTAGGTGACGATGTGTCTTAAAGCTAGTGTCCTCACAGAGGGAAAGAGGTTAGACATGGAAATGTGTTTCAAGTAGTCTGCATTCAGATGTTCACTATTTTAGGCTTTAGTTGGAACTTCTCAAAACTACTCACTCAGCATTTGCTAATACCAGAGTACCTTAAAAACAAACCCCGTTCTTCACCTGGCTGCAGAAAACAGCTCTTATGGGCCCCTGGCTTTGAGAGGCTTCGTTCTGAGATGGTCCAGTGTCAAACAGCCAGTGTAGAAAATTTGTTATTTTTATTACGAAGGATGCTGAGGGGGGTTTTCCAGAATCCAGCTGTGGATCTTTAGATTGCCGCCATGTTACTCAGAACAGAACAACTGTTTGAATCACAGCCAGTGATGTCCGTGACTCATTTGGTAACAGGGCACTAATGAGCTCTGCAGACATTTCAAATTCCTTTTCCTTTCCCTTTCTCCTCCTCCTTAGTCACCAGGTGTGCTTTAATCCAGTCTGTTTTCCCCTAAGTAATAATAAACATTCTCTGCAGCAACCTTCACACACACACACAATTTATATGTCATAAGTATTTTGTATGGCAATGTGAATTTTCAAAACTGATCATTTAAAATAAAGAGTAAATACTTCCTATTTATTAATAAATATCTAAAAAGATTTCAGTTTGGTTTCAGATGCCAGATTCTTTAATAATGTCATAAAACAACTTTTAGTTTTTGGAGATGATGTGTCTTGAAGGAGAGATTTACCCAGAATGTCCCATATAATGTTTGATCCCATTACCCTTGAGCCAGGCTTTTAAAACGCTGATGACCTTTTCTTTGGAGAATTGGAGAATATGATTGGAGAGCCTCCATTTTCTTTTTATTTTTGGTGTGTGAATATGTATGTGTATGTGTGTGTGTGTGTGTGCGTGTGTGCGTGCCTGTCTGTTTGTCTGTCTGTGGATGCAGTTGCCCGTGGGAGCACATGTAGAAGCCCAAAGTTGGCATCGGGCTGTTCTCAATTTCTCTCTCTATTATGTTATTGGTTATATCTTTTGATAGAGGTCAATTACTGCACCTCACAATCACAGGTTGGCTACACAGGCTCCCCAGTGAACTCCCAGGGTGCAACTGTGTCTGCTTCCCCAGCACTGAAGTTACAGGTGCATGCTATCACACTTTGTTTGTAAATGTGAGTGCTAGGGATCTACACTAACCTCCTGCTTGAATAACACACCCACTGAACCATCCTCCCAGTCGGATCTATCCCATTTCTCTACTGAAAACTATTAGAGCTAATATACTAACTTTACTTACCTATAGTGTTTCCTTTTGAAAAACATGTTTATAAAATTCATCATTTCAAAATCATGTTACATGATCACACATATTTTGTATCTACTGTAAACATTGATCCTCTTCTCATACTTCTGTGTGACCAGACACCATTTATAGACAAGGATTCAGAGGTCAGCGGATCTCTATGTGAATCAAACCTGTGGATACTGGCTTCCAGAGCCTTTTTTATGTTTATTTTATATTAACAAACAATTTTATAGTAGTATTGTATATTTTATTTGCAAATTTAATTATTATTTATCAATTCTGCAATGTAATCAATATAATTCTTTATAGACAGAATGATAAATGACTTAAAATAACATTGGGTTTTAATTCTAACTTTGTTTGTAAATATGTCTACTATTGTGAAGTGAGGTATATTCCCCAATAACTTGATACCTCATGTGTGACTTGGCTTTCTACCTTCACATACATGATGTATTTATCATGATCCATTGCAAATGAGTAGATGAGTTGCTCTCATAGATGATTCAATTATCATTATAACTCTGGGGAGTTAAGTCTGCATAGAAGACATGGAGATAAGGATATTGAGCAGCAGAAAGAGGATTCCTCTTTTCTAGGCTAAGTGGCAGAACCTGAGATCCAACCCCAACCATTTGAAGCAATGTTCTAGATTTCCCATATATTTTTATATTAATCATTTTGTTTTTATTATGCTAACAGTAAGTTGGTGTACTTTTCATAGAAAGGAGCAAAGCCTCCCTCAATCTTTCCTTTGTTTTAGCTGGCTTTTTTCTACATATAATTTGATGAAATAACTGCTTTAAATATGTGTTATGATTTTTAGAAAACTAATCACAAGTAGATGGGAAATAGAAAAGAGGTGATGTCATATATGAATTGCAAGTTGATTCAGATGAAGAGGTCAACGAATTTCTTCCCTCCAGTCAATGATATAGATAGACTATATCAATTTCTCCTGTGTTTAATTCCAGAACTTTTGTTTGTTTGTTGACTAGCTATGTATAAAATGGTAAAAGATCAGAAGTCAAAAAGTCTCTTAGGATTCTTCAAGTGAGTCACCTTTCTCTGAAGAGCAGTGGGTCAAGTGTACAGCTTTCCTGTGTTATAAAAGCTGGCTATATTTCAGAGCTGCAACATGTTTGTTTGTTTCATTATTGCTTATTAGCATTTACCATTTTTTTCACAAATAGTAAAGGACAGGCCTCATTGTGTACATAAAATCAAAAATACAACCAATAAAGCTTACATAGCTCCAGTAACAGGGCCATGTGTGTGTGAAGGTGTTGAATGTGATGTAAGGTTTCTATCTGGAGTTAAAAAAAGCAGCCTAGAGAGTGAGTGTAAGCTGAACCTTGCAACTTTGACTACTAATTCTGTCTTTAACTGTCAAATAAGGAGATCTAGGGAGAGAAAGAATGCTGGGAGGGTAAATAAGACATATGTAATGAAATATGGATGAAGACAAGACAATAAAAACCAAAGTTTTATAAGAAGAATTAATGTTTTAAGTAAAAAAAAGAAGAGTCTTATTTGTTTCTTCAACTCCTATAACACTGCTCTAGCTAAGAGTTCAGGCACTGTGTTGAACAGGAAGGGAGAAGATGAGCATCTTGGCTTGTTCCTGATTTTAGTGGCAATGCATTCAAATCTCTTCACTTAGCATAAGGTTGGCTGTGGGCTTGTCTATAACTTTTAATGGGTTGAGGTATATTACATGTATCTCTAGACTGTTCAGGATTTTATTATCAGTATTGTCAAAGGCATTTCTGCTTATAACAAGATAATAATGGGTTTCTTTCTTTGAATATTTCTGTGGTAGATTACATCTATTGAGTTACATTTGTTTAAGCATCAATGTATCTCTGGGATAAAGTTGACTTGGTCATGGTGGCTGATCATTTTAATGCGATCTTGAATTTGATTTGCTAGAAGTTTTACATCTGTGTTCATTAAGGAGCTTGGCCTATAGTTCTTGTTTTTGCTTGGTCTGTCTGGTTTTGGTAGCATGCTAATATGGGTTTTGTAAATAGAATTTGGAAGAGATATTTCCTTTGTATTTTTGCTATAATTTGAGGCATATTGGTGTTCTTTGAAGGGTTGGTAAAATACTGTGCTGAATCCATCTGGAACTGGA
The DNA here is from genome assembly GCA_021653895.1 of Mastomys natalensis. Classification (NCBI taxonomy): domain Eukaryota; kingdom Metazoa; phylum Chordata; class Mammalia; order Rodentia; family Muridae; genus Mastomys; species Mastomys natalensis. The sequence goes on along the minus strand of JAJTUV010001191.1, from coordinate 630,253 downwards.
ATCTTTTAAAGTAGAAGACTTTTTTTTTTAATTGCATGATTATTTATTCATTTAATTTAGCTACAAGGGTTTTTAAAAATTAATTATTGTATTGATTTACATCCAAAATTTTGCCCTTCTCCCAGTCCCCCCTCACAGAGATCTTCCCTCTATTCCGTCCCTTTTGTCTCTGAGACAGTGCTGCCCTGGGGTATCTCCCAACCCTGAGGCATCAAATCTCTACAGGGTTAGGCATATCCTCTTCCACTGAGGCCAGACAAGGCAGCCCTCTGCTTCATATGTGCCCAGGACCTCAGACTAGCCCATTTATGCTCTTTGGTTGTTGGTTGGAGCTCCTAGAGGTCCAGGTTAATTGACACTGTTGGTCTTCCTTTGGGGCTGCCATCCCCTTTAGTTGGAACTTCTCAAAACTACTCACTCAGCATTTGCTAATACCAAGTACCTTAAAAACAAACCCCGTTCTTCACCTGGCTGCAGAAAACAGCTCTTATGGGCCCCTGGCTTTGAGAGGCTTCGTTCTGAGATGGTCCAGTGTCAAACAGCCAGTGTAGAAAATTTGTTATTTTTATTACGAAGGATGCTGAGGGGGGTTTTCCAGAATCCAGCTGTGGATCTTTAGATTGCCGCCATGTTACTCAGAACAGAACAACTGTTTGAATCACAGCCAGTGATGTCCGTGACTCATTTGGTAACAGGGCACTAATGAGCTCTGCAGACATTTCAAATTCCTTTTCCTTTCCCTTTCCTCCTCCTCCTTAGTCACCAGGTGTGCTTTAATCCAGTCTGTTTTCCCCTAAGTAATAATAAACATTCTCTGCAGCAACCTTCACACACACACACAATTTATATGTCATAAGTATTTTGTATGGCAATGTGAATTTTCAAAACTGATCATTTAAAATAAAGAGTAAATACTTCCTATTTATTAATAAATATCTAAAAAGATTTCAGTTTGGTTTCAGATGCCAGATTCTTTAATAATGTCATAAAACAACTTTTAGTTTTTGGAGATGATGTGTCTTGAAGGAAGATTTACCCAGAATGTCCCATATAATGTTTGATCCCATTACCCTTGAGCCAGGCTTTTAAAACGCTGATGACCTTTTCTTTGGAGAATTGGAGAATATGATTGGAGAGCCTCCATTTTCTTTTTATTTTTGGTGTGTGAATATGTATGTGTATGTGTGTGTGTGTGTGTGCGTGTGTGCGTGCCTGTCTGTTTGTCTGTCTGTGGATGCAGTTGCCCGTGGGAGCACATGTAGAAGCCCAAAGTTGGCATCGGGCTGTTCTCAATTTCTCTCTCTATTATGTTATTGGTTATATCTTTGATAGAGGTCAATTACTGCACCTCACAATCACAGGTTGGCTACACAGGCTCCCCAGTGAACTCCCAGGGTGCAACTGTGTCTGCTTCCCCAGCACTGAAGTTACAGGTGCATGCTATCACACTTTGTTTGTAAATGTGAGTGCTAGGATCTACACTAACCTCCTGCTTGAATAACACACCCACTGAACCATCCTCCCAGTCGGATCTATCCCATTTCTCTACTGAAAACTATTAGAGCTAATATACTAACTTTACTTACCTATAGTGTTTCCTTTGAAAAACATGTTTATAAAATTCATCATTTCAAAATCATGTTACATGATCACACATATTTTGTATCTACTGTAAACATTGATCCTCTTCTCATACTTCTGTGTGACCAGACACCATTTATAGACAAGGATTCAGAGGTCAGCGGATCTCTATGTGAATCAAACCTGTGGATACTGGCTTCCAGAGCCTTTTTTATGTTTATTTTATATTAACAAACAATTTTATAGTAGTATTGTATATTTTATTTGCAAATTTAATTATTATTTATCAATTCTGCAATGTAATCAATATAATTCTTTATAGACAGAATGATAAATGACTTAAAATAACATTGGGTTTTAATTCTAACTTTGTTTGTAAATATGTCTACTATTGTGAAGTGAGGTATATTCCCCAATAACTTGATACCTCATGTGTGACTTGGCTTTCTACCTTCACATACATGATGTATTTATCATGATCCATTGCAAATGAGTAGATGAGTTGCTCTCATAGATGATTCAATTATCATTATAACTCTGGGGAGTTAAGTCTCCATAGAAGACATGGAGATAAGGATATTGAGCAGCAGAAAGAGGATTCCTCTTTTCTAGGCTAAGTGGCAGAACCTGAGATCCAACCCCAACCATTTGAAGCAATGTTCTAGATTTCCCATATATTTTTATATTAATCATTTTGTTTTTATTATGCTAACAGTAAGTTGGTGTACTTTTCATAGAAAGGAGCAAAGCCTCCCTCAATCTTTCCTTTGTTTTAGCTGGCTTTTTTCTACATATAATTTGATGAAATAACTGCTTTAAATATGTGTTATGATTTTTAGAAAACTAATCACAAGTAGATGGGAAATAGAAAAGAGGTGATGTCATATATGAATTGCAAGTTGATTCAGATGAAGAGGTCAACGAATTTCTTCCCTCCAGTCAATGATATAGATAGACTATATCAATTTCTCCTGTGTTTAATTCCAGAACTTTTGTTTGTTTGTTGACTAGCTATGTATAAAATGGTAAAAGATCAGAAGTCAAAAAGTCTCTTAGGATTCTTCAAGTGAGTCACCTTTCTCTGAAGAGCAGTGGGTCAAGTGTACAGCTTTCCTGTGTTATAAAAGCTGGCTATATTTCAGAGCTGCAACATGTTTGTTTGTTTCATTATTGCTTATTAGCATTTACCATTTTTTTTCACAAATAGTAAAGGACAGGCCTCATTGTGTACATAAAATCAAAAATACAACCAATAAAGCTTACATAGCTCCAGTAACAGGGCCATGTGTGTGTGAAGGTGTTGAATGTGATGTAAGGTTTCTATCTGGAGTTAAAAAAAAGCAGCCTAGAGAGTGAGTGTAAGCTGAACCTTGCAACTTTGACTACTAATTCTGTCTTTAACTGTCAAATAAGGAGATCTAGGGAGAGAAAGAATGCTGGGAGGGTAAATAAGACATATGTAATGAAATATGGATGAAGACAAGACAATAAAAACCAAAGTTTTATAAGAAGAATTAATGTTTTAAGTAAAAAAAAGAAGAGTCTTATTTGTTTCTTCAACTCCTATAACACTGCTCTAGCTAAGAGTTCAGGCACTGTGTTGAACAGGAAGGGAGAAGATGAGCATCTTGGCTTGTTCCTGATTTTAGTGGCAATGCATTCAAATCTCTTCACTTAGCATAAGGTTGGCTGTGGGCTTGTCTATAACTTTTAATGGGTTGAGGTATATTACATGTATCTCTAGACTGTTCAGGATTTTATTATCAGTATTGTCAAAGGGCATTTCTGCTTATAACAAGATAATAATGGGTTTCTTTCTTTGAATATTTCTGTGGTAGATTACATCTATTGAGTTACATTTGTTTAAGCATCAATGTATCTCTGGGATAAAGTTGACTTGGTCATGGTGGCTGATCATTTTAATGCGATCTTGAATTTGATTTGCTAGAAGTTTTACATCTGTGTTCATTAAGGAGCTTGGCCTATAGTTCTTGTTTTTGCTTGGTCTGTCTGGTTTTGGTAGCATGCTAATATGGGTTTTGTAAATAGAATTTGGAAGAGATATTTCCTTTGTATTTTTGCTATAATTTGAGGCATATTGGTGTTCTTTGAAGGGTTGGTAAAATACTGTGCTGAATCCATCTGGAACTGGAATCTTTTAAAGTAGAAGACTTTTTTTTTTAATTGCATGATTATTTATTCATTATAATTTAGCTACAAGGGTTTTTAAAAATTAATTATTGTATTGATTTACATCCAAAATTTTGCCCTTCTCCCAGTCCCCCTCACAGAGATCTTCCCTCTATTCCGTCCCTTTTGTCTCTGAGACAGTGCTGCCCTGGGGTATCTCCCAACCCTGAGGCATCAAATCTCTACAGGGTTAGGCATATCCTCTTCCACTGAGGCCAGACAAGGCAGCCCTCTGCTTCATATGTGCCCAGGACCTCAGACTAGCCCATTTATGCTCTTTGGTTGTTGGTTGGAGCTCCTAGAGGTCCAGGTTAATTGACACTGTTGGTCTTCCTTTGGGGCTGCCATCCCCTTCAGTTCCTTCAATCTTTCTTAGATAGGAGACTTTTAATTACTATTTCTAACTTATTGATTGTCATTGGTCTTGTAAATTAACGTCATCTTTGTTTTTCACTGGCAAGTCATATGTATCTAGAAATTATTCATTTCTTTTAACTTTTCCAGTACAGTATAATTTAAAATTTTAACATACTTCCTCTTAATTATATAAATTTCTTTGACGTCTTGCAGTTTCTTCCTTTTTATTTCTAATTTTATTATTCTAAGTCTGTTTTCCTCTTGGTTAAGTTGCCTACAGTTTAGACATGAAATTCTGAAACCTCTGTAAAAAAGTATATCGAAGAAGAACACTTCATGAATATAGGTTCAGGTAAAAATTTTCTGAACAGGACTTGGAATTGTGGTGGGGAATGCATTGGATCTATGGATTGCTTTCAGTAGGATGGCTCTTTTCTCAATACTAGTACAACCAGTCCATGTGCTTCACAGGTCTCTCCATTTTTTAGTGTCGTCTTTTATTTCATTATATAGTGTCATAATCATTTTATTTTCACTTAGATTATATAACTCCAAGATATTTTAAACTATTGTGAATGGGATTGTTTCTATTTCTTTCTCAGTATGCCTTTCAGTGGTACATAGGAGGTTACTGATTTTTGTTTGTTAGTAGTATATCTGCTCCTTTTCTAAATGTGGTTTATCACCTTTACGAAGTTTCTGGTGGACTCTTTAGGGTCTTCTATGTATAGAATCATATAATCAGAAAATAAGGACACTTTGATTAATTCCAACATGGTGATAGTTTCTGTGACTCCAATACCTTACTCTTGCTAGCAGATAGATCACCGAGACAAAAATAAAAATAAAAATAAAAAAGTATTGCATTCAGTGAAATAGCAATAAAGATACTCAAAGAATCAATACATAAAGAGTTGGTTCTTTTAAAAGGTTAAAATAATGTTGAGGTCCAGATGCTATAGAAGTTCCATATGTGGCTATGTGCTCCACAGTCACTGATTCTCGGCCCTGTGATCAGTTTCTTGTTTCTGTCTGTGTTCTACACCCATCAATAATGTGGGCTCTAGGGAAGTATGATTTTTGCCTATTGCCAGGTATTCAGTTCTCAGCACTAGGAATATGTAGACACATAGTAAATGTTCATTCTTCCCTGTAAGAACTATTTCTGATAGTTTTGCACATTGGCTGTGAAGATTATTTCATACAGCTAAATTGTCTTACATGTATCCCTCTAATCCTACAAGAAGCTGGATCAGGTAAGAGAATATCTCAGAAGGAAAGGAAACATGAGAAATACTGACCACCTAATCCATAAGCCCTCTGCCAGGAAGGCTTCTGTAGGCCAACACAGGGGCCATGCAAGGATACAGGAAAAGTCATAAAAGTATTCTCTCTGCCTTCATAGGGTTCACAAGCCTATGGATTATTTGTTTTCTAAAACAACATTTTTCTCAATCCAATTAGGACCACTAAATTGTAAATGCCCAAACATTATGAGGGAGACATTTTACCCCTTGCAGACAGCTAGTCCATCATACCATGTTTTTGCATGGCTACAATAATTTATTGATTTACAGAAGCTGATGGAGCATTTTGCCCTTCAACATGACAATTCAACTCATAATTTGTCTATTTCTACCATGTTGGCTTGTGATATGGTACTGAGGAGGGCCTTCAAGACTGTACAGCTTCCTCCCTTCATGCTAGGTCACCGATGAGATCCCCTAGTGGTCCTAGGTAGAACTACGGAGTCCTTCTAATGTAGTTGAGGTACAGGAAACACTATGCATTCGCTCTATTGAGTCATACGTATGAAAAGATCCACACACAGAATGATCTGATGATGTGTGGATGCTGTAGTACTTGGTGTATCAAGACTCAGTAAGACTAAGTAAGGAGTTCTAGAAAAACAGAAACTTTAACGGAGAACGCAGATGGTATGATTGATAAGGCTTAGAACATAGCAGCAGGTGAAGTTTAAGCAAAGGCCCCTGTGTTGGCCTACAGAAGCCTTCCTGGCAAGTGCAGAGGGCTTATGGATTAGGTCAGCATTCCTCATGTTTCCTTTCCTTCTGTGATAATTCTCTTACGTGACCCAGCTTCTTGTAGGAGTAGAGGGATACATGTAAAACAGTTTAGCTGTATGAAAGAATCTTCATAGTCAGTGTGCAAAACTATCAGGAATAAAGCCTCAACTTTAACTCGACCATCCATATTTCTTGAATCTTTAATTGTAAAACTATTTGAGATGCTCAGTCTAGAGTGTTAGCTCTGCAGGCTTTCCTTTTGATTTCCGATTAGAGATTCGTGTGAAATGCTCCTGCACCAGCCAGATACAGTACAGCTGTTTTACTTCATCAAACAGCATCACACACCTACTGTTTTCTATTTATTCAATTTATTCCTATTTATTGAATCATTAGTTCAATTTATACTTACTGAGCATCTCTTATGTGCTCAGTGCTATTAGACAGTGGGTGTGTAATGGTCATCATAAACATGAAAAAGTCACTTGATAATTAAGCTGAAAGGGGTGGGGATTAAAAACCTCTCTAATTATACGTATTCTGGTACATGAATGGAAATGGTGCCATGAAGGACTGTTGTGAGGAGAATGTTTTGAGGAAAGATGCCCTGACTAGGAGATTTTTAGATACAGAATGAATTTACCAGCCAAAGAGTACCTTACACTTCATAGAATTCAGAAAATATGTACCCATGAAGTCTCTCATTTTATTTTTAAAAGTAAAGAGAGACAGTTTTCAAGGTTTTATTGTATTCTTGTGAAAGATATAAAAATTGATTTTTGTTTTTTATATGAAAATCATGTGGGAAGTTTTAAAAAGTACTATTTTTATTTAATCATTCATATTTAACACTCTCTTTCTGATGATATATATCAGGTAAAATGCTATTTCTCAGGAAATAAGATATAGGAAGACCCATAGGCTAGTACTTTTTAATAATTTCTACAAGATGTAATTCAAGCTGGAGCCAGTTTAGAGATTCTGCCAAGCCTGTCATTTGCAGCAAAGAAAGGAACAGAAATGTAAGCAAGACATAGTTTCTCATTACTTAAAATGCATATGTATATAGTTTTGGATGTATATGCGCGATATATGTTATGCCTTTCAATAAACCAACCTGATTTCACCTGGCACTTTCTAAGGGTATTTAGAACATGGATGGAATGTAGATGGAATTTCAAAGAGCTCAAATCACCCCTGTATTAATAAGAATTGGTTTATGAAATGAAAAATTAGAGACCATTGCGAACAGAAGCAAATGACCAACCTCATGATTGATGTGTCTAGGGACATAAAACAACCAAAACCATAGTCTCCCTTCCTTATAATTTGTATTGAAAGTGTTGAATAGTGAAGTATACTATCTCTTCGAGAGCTTGTGATAATCTCCAGTCCTCAGGCTAATGAACACCGCCCCTCCATAATGATAGGTGAGGGAAGTCACTGTTGGTGTTGCTTTTAGAAATAATAAATAAGTACAAAAAAAGTATCCCAATTTATTCCTATGAAAAGTAGAACCACAACATTATATGAGCACAGCCCTAGGACAGAACCTGAAAATGACTTCACTTCCTTTACTAGGACATCCTTGGGCTTATGAAGTGTGCTTTTCATTGATGTGATCTGTATGTTATTTCGAGACTGAAGATAACTTAGCAAATCATGTTGTTTTCACATTTCCCAGCAATTCCAGAATTCTGCTACTTGATTGTGAAGCAAAATTAGAATTTATTATGAAACAATTTTAAAATAAATTTAAACATAGGCATTATGGAAGAGATGATGAAGTACAGGACTGTTGTACTTGCCATTGAATGGGCACAAACTTTTCAGGAGAGTCACCCTGAGATTGTATTTCATAAACATAATGAAAACTAGTCAATATTTTACCATTAAGCAGAGTATTAAGACAGTCTTGTTAATAAAAAATACTGTAAACATGATCCTGAACTTGGGCCTTTGATAATCTTTTTTTTTTTTAATATTTTTTTTTTACAGTTCATTCATTATCCCCCTCTGGGTCCATGCCTCTAGCTGTTCCTCAACTCACCCCCAACCCCATCTCCAGGTCTCCAAGAGGATGTTTCTATCACTCCCCTGCACCACAACAGACCTCCCTGCTTCCTGGGGCCTCAAGTCTATCAAGGATTAGGTGCTTCTTCTTTCACTGAGGCCAGAACAGGCAGACCTTTTCTGTATGTGTGTCAGGGGCCCCATAGCAGCTGCTGTGTGCTGCCTGGTTGGTGGCTCAGTGTCTGAGTGATCTCAGTGGTCCAGGTTAGTTGAGACTGCTGGCCTTTCTATGGTGTTGCCCTCTTCCTTAGCTTCTTCCAGCTTTTCCCTAATTCAACCACAGGGTTCCCTGGCTTCTGTCCATTGGTTGGGTGTAAGCATTTGACTCTTTCACCTGCTTGTTGGGCCTCTTGGAAGGCAGCCATGCTAGCTCCTGTCTGTCGACCTGCATGCAGTGGAACTCCTGGGAGGCCTTCAGACTGTGGTGTCTTCAGAGGAGCAGAAAAGCTGGTGATCTGCACCGGCAGAAGGTGCAAGCTGGAAGGATAATCTTTTTAAGGCAATAGTTTTACATACTTTAAAAGAAAGTTTATGGCCAAAATTTTGATGTCTATATCTCTATACTATTCTAAATATGCATTTAAAGGTTTGAAACCAAATAAATCCTTTAATATCCTTTGAAACACTATCATGGGAATTAAAAATCTGAACTTTAATAATACTTTAGTGAAAGAATTTTTCCTCAAATATGTTACCACTTTTTCTTTAAATGGTAACTGTAGAAGCACTTCTATCCCATGTGAATAAGTCTTTCCTTCACTAATATAGTGGATATCCTTGTATATTGTAGTGGATATACTTGAAAACTGTTCAGTTATCCAAATGTGGTCATTGAAAGTAAACTGTTCTTGCAAATAGTAATTTATAAACACCTCCCTGGAATTAGCTGATGATATTTAGTTACAGTGAAGCAATTATTATTTTTATACATCCAAATAACTGAGTTTAAAGTCAATTCTTACATAAGATCAGAAGGAAGAAGTCACAAATTAAAGGTCTATATATCTGTAGCATGCTTTAATTTCTAATTATTTGGCCAATTAATTTATGGATTATAATAATTGTGGTGGCTTGAAGCAAATTTCCACACTATATTCCACAACTACATTTCCATACTAGATTAAATCCTTAGCCCACCTATCTTTCATCTTTGAATAAAGACAGAACCTTGTCCTGCTGTGCACCTGGTCAGTTGTGCAATTCTGACCAGTGAGCAGCTGCTAACAATGAGGCTATTGTGTTTATATAACACAGTGCAGGATCTGATGGTTAGTCTCTTGATAATGTCGAAACACTAGGGAATTATCTCTTGCCAAGATACCGGCTTTGTGGAAAGTACTGTGTCTATTTTGAAAAATGCTAACATATCTCTGTCAGTTGATAGTCTTGCATTCTATAAGATCTCATAAGCATCTCAAGTTACTCTGAGTAGGTTCAGAATCGAAGACATGGCCCTATGGTGTGGCAATAGATGTGGTTGTAGGAACTGTTCTCTTTTTGTTGTTGTTGTTGACATGTTTTACTTCCTTAACAAAAGTCTGAATCATTTTTCTTCCCATTGATGTGGGTGTGTCCTTGTATGTGCAGTCAAGAGAGGCATTTGTTGAGTGATCTTCATGCAAACATCTTGGAGTGCTTTTCAAAAGAATTTGAAAAATTAAACCAAACAGGATATGAAACTGTGCTGCCAAGCAAGTAAGTCTTTAGGCATGATTTAAATTTAGTTAATGACATAAAGAGTGAAATCTGTGAAAGGAAGCAAGTTCTTTGGATCAGAAAAAAAATACTCATATTTTGTCTACATCTTCATTTGAATAGCTCAAAAAATGTTCTTTCAGAAGTCACTTGGAAAACTTTGGGCTAAGTGAACTCCAAGGACCAGTGTTTCAGGGGAAAAGACAAGATAATAGTTCCCACATGCATAGGAATATACAGACTGCAAAACATTTTCCAATCACTATTTTTTGATGTCACAATATCCTACCTACCAAAATAGCTAAAAAAAAATACATGTTTCCATTTTAAAGATGAATAAACTGGTGTGGCAGTAAGTAAATTAGGAGATTAAAGTGAGGTCTCTGAGTAGATAGTATTCTTATTGGAATAAGAATCTTGGTTTAACTCCTGTATTTCCTGTGTAGCACCAGGACTTCCCATGGTGGCAAATCGTTTTAACTCAATATTTATCTCTCTGTTTCTGGAGTAATATAAAGATCCCAGCCTCCCAAAACACACTGGCATTCTAGAGTCTTCTCTGGTAAGTGCATTGCCAATGACAATTTCATGACTTCCTCCTTTCACAACCTTTGAAAATGCCTTAATGGTCTTCCTTTCAGGTCACCCTCCAGTGTTCCCTACTTTGTGAAATGCAAATTGAGTTATCAGACCCTCGATTTCTGTGATTAAAGTAGCTGTACCCAGTAAGTACCAAAAGTTGGAAAAACAAATTTGAGGAATTCTTAATGGCCTTCCTTCCCATTATCCATTGTGTTAGTCATCTGTACATTGCTATGAAAAATACTAACATACTGATATTCATTACTTGACTGAAAAAGATATATTTTAGCTCAAAATTTTAGGGGCTTCAGTCCATGTTTGGCTGGTCCATGCTTTGAGTCTTCCAGGAGAATGTATAGCATAATAAGTACATGGTGGAACAGAGCAGTGTATATCTGGCTAGTAAGAATTAGAGAGAGAATGAAATAGAGGTCTCAATATCTTTCTCAAAGGTATGGGCCCACTCCTCACCTACCTTCTTCCAGTATTCCCCCTCTTAAGGATTCCCAACAATGCCAAGGTAAGAATCAATCATCTAACACATAGGACTTTGGATAATATCACAGATCTAAATGATAGCACTGAATTGGACCAAAGACAAGTATCCTTGAATGTCTAAAGATTTTGTGAACTCTACTGTTTTAGGCACTGCATAAGGGCATAGTGGCAGAGCTGAGGATTACTATTTGGTTTGATTCATGAAACTTATAGTATTAGCTTTGTAAGGTACATTCAGATGTGACTGCTCTCATGCTGTGTTGATGTTGTCTTGCCTTTTCTGCTAATAACACAGTTCACTTCTCATCTGAGAATTGGACTTTTAAATGTTTACTTTCTTTTTGATAATGTTATTAGATTCAGACAAATCTGGGAAGAGCAGTTTTGTGATTCTTGAATTGTTGGCCAAGCACACAGGGTCAAATACAGGAATAAGCAATTGAAACCAGGTCTTTGTAAGTAGCTTCTGGAGCAGGTCACTCAAGCTAAAAAGAAGCTCAAGCCAGGAAATGGAGGGACAGCACCAGGGCAGGAAGTGTCAGGCAGAAAGCCAATAAACATAAGAATGTCACTTTTTTATCCTATATTTGAATGTTTTTTGCAGATTTTACATTTATGCTTGATTGAAAAATATTAACATCAATACTTCTGCTATCTTGAATTACCCAATGACTACAACCTATCCAAAAGATTTATATGACTTCCACATGTCATTTAAGCATTCAAAGAGAAAGATAAATCACTGTATGTGGAAATATCAAGGATAAAAGATAGCCAAAGCAGTGTCCCCACACTGGCTGCCTTCCCTATTCTGGCCTCCTGTATGAGCGAACAATCTCTTGTCCTTCAATCTCTCTGGTGTTGAGTTATTTCTGGCTCTTTGTCATAACCTTTGGATACTGCTTTCCTCTTTGAACACATGTTTATCCCAATATCACTTTGGTCCCTATTTATTCATTTGCCCCAGCTTGGCCTAGTTTTACTAAACCCCTACATGTGTATTTGCTTTATATCTACCCTTGACAGTGTGGATTTAGTTCAATTATCAGGTTTTCTAATCTTTAGCACAGGACTGTGTATTTCAAGTTATCCTATGTTGTATGACTCTATAAAATCCTATTCTTGATCATTTTGTTTCTTGGTTTCCTTTCTGTTTGTTTGTTGTTGATGTTGTTTTCTCAAGACATGGTTTCTGTATGTGGCACTGGCTATCCCAGAACTCACTCTGTAGACAATGCTGGCCTCGAACTAATAGAGATCTGCCTTGCAAGTGCTGGGATTAAAGGTGTGCATCACCACTGCCGAGCTCTTGGTTTCTTAATAGCATGTGGTAGATGCTCTAGAAGGCACAGAAATCACCATAAGGTCAGTCTTTGCCTACTCAGCTGCATGATTACAAAACTCCTGTTCATATATGTCCAAACTGTCAGTGATCTCCCATTTCAACAGCTAAATCAAAGTAAAATTTTCTTTTTCTAATTTCTGTCATATTAATTTTCCAGGTAGCCAGGAATTCACTAGAGGAAACAATATCATCACTTACACATTGTCCTTAGCAGATGCCATCTCTAGGATAGACGCTCAGCCAATGTCTGCTAACCATTTCATATGGACCATAAAACTGTGAGAACAGGAAAGCTAAATTTAGAACTTATCATTTAATCAGTTTCTAAATGGAATGTGTGCATATGCTACATGGCATGATGTGTTGCCTGATTGAAATTTCTATGTTAATTATGACTGAAATTCTTGGTTATTACTGTCTAAAACAGTAGCCATTAAACCACAGTGTTATTGAGTATTTGAAATGTGTCTAATGAGACTGAGGAGTTTTACTTTAATTTTGTTTAACCATAAATAAAGTTTGAAAAACCTTTTGTGGGAAGTGGCTTCTGGATTGAATTGTATGGGAAGATTAAAATGTATCTATAAATATGGATGATGAGGTAGAGAGATCCTCATGGAGGATGATGGACTTTTGTCATAAAGAAAGATATTTTACAGAGGAATTTTTTACAGAGAGTTGACACATTGTTTATTCACCTTGATGTTTGTTTTCCATTGGCATAGCAAACAGGGTGGAGGTTGAAGGGGAGGAGATAATTAAATCTGAATGATTTAATTCAGATAGTAAGTTATATGACTTACTCTATTTTCCTTTTATTTATTTAAATGAAAATAGCTACTATATGAGACAATACAATATTAGAAAGGTAGCTTTAAAATTCCTCAATATATAAAGGAATTTTCATTTTCTACAGTGGCTGTCTTTTTAGCATGTTTTAGTTTTCTTCTTTTTATTGCCAAGAATCTTGTTGTATAGACTCAATCATCTAAAGTCTTGTCTAGCCTTGCTGTTGTTAAATTCACTGTATGTTCATATAGCCATGGGTCATACAATTTTTAGATAGACTGGACCTCAAACGGTTATCAGGCCTAGTCTATTGTTTTTAAGCAAATTAATAAATGTTAGCAATCACAACTGTAAAGATTAGAGTTTCATGCTTGAAGATCTTTATTTAAATAGGTAACTATAAACAAGATTAATCAAAGATTATGGTTTAAGCATTTTACTTGGCTTTTGGCTTCAAACATTTCTCAAGTTTAAGATTTATTAATATCATATGAAATAACACTCCAATAACTTTATCTAATTTTGGAATAAATAAATCTTGTAAGTGAATGGGAAAGTCAGGAAAACTTCTATGCTTAAATGAGGTGCATTTATTAATATGTAATTTGATGTGATGAATGTGAAAACACTTTAAAAGCTGTGTCATTGAACAAGTATGTTTTCTTTTTTTGTTGTTGTATATTTTATTTATTCACAATACAGATGCCATCCTCTTTACCCATTTTCCCTCCCTAGGACCCCCCTTTCCCATGTCCCTTCCTCCTTTATGCTTTTATACCATTTTGATTAATGCATGTATTAAGGTCAGTTCTAGCTTGAGGGTCTAGCAATATAATAGATGCAAATAGTTAAGGAACAAGCAATACAATAAACACAAATAGTCAAAGAAAAAACAAGGCATTAAACCCAATAACATGAACACTCCCATGATAACTGTTTTTAAGGACTCATCTGGATAACCAAAGTATCTGTGCCTATTTCCCTGTCCTAGCCCAAGCTCATTTTCATGTCTGAAACCTACTTCCTTGTTCTAGCCTAAAATTTAGATTCCTATCTGAAATTACTTCTTTGTTCTAGCCTAATGTCAGATTCTTGCCTGAAGCCTACTTCCTTTTCCTTGGCCAATGACATATTCCTGCCAAGCAGACCATTTCCTTGTCCTTGGCCCATGTCAGATTCTTGCCAAGCAGCCCCAAAGGCTCTCCTTCTCTCCCCCTTTATAATTTTAATAACAAAACTGAGCCTGTCTTAGAATTCCTTCCTTACCCATAATGGAATATGCATTAAACAAAGCAATGCACTTATGTCTTAGGTTGGTAAGGCTCTGTGCAAAATCTTACCTGTCCTTGGATTGCCAGCCTTTTAATTTAATAACTCTGTTTGGGTGGTCCATTTTCAGGTTCAAGCCATGTACTTGGTTGCCAACATGTTGATGTTGTTGAAGAAAAGCTTTAACATAATGGGCAGGAATAAAAGTATTCCCAAGACAAAAAGGGCTAGCATGATCAAGCTATATAGGCCATTTTTGAAGCTTGACCAAAATATAAATACTGACCTCAGGCTATGTGTAATTTTATCTGCAGTATCTACTGCACCAATGCTCAGCAGAGCAACATGCTTGAAATTCATAAGCTCCCTATATATCGTTAAAACATCCTGAGAGTTATTAGAATTATACCAAATACACTGCACGTGTCATTAAACTTCTTCCTAATTATAATGACTACCACTGTAAATTGTAGAACTAACATGAATCCAATGGTTTTTGGCATGACACTCAAGATGGCTCCTTACCCTTAAATTCTGAACCTCCTTCCAGTAATTTGAATAAAATAAAGAGCATCAATCTGTTCTTCCAAATGCCTATCTAAATCCTCTGGTATATTCAACACATTAATAACATTTTTTGCTAAATGATTAACAAAAGTAGCTGTCTTAACTTGTTGTGTCACAGCAATTGCAGAAGCAGTGGTGCTAGCAATTAATGTAATTAAAGCTGTTATACCAGCAATAATCAAGCCCACTACCCTCTTGCTTCTACTTAAAGCCTGATTCATTTCTTCCAGTACTTGCAAGCTAGTTTTAGAACACCAAGGTTCCATGATACTCAGGGCACTAAAACAAAAGCTGGTTGATAGACTTCCATAACTGACATGCTGGATTTCAAAAAACAAACACAACTTCCTCTGATTTTATCTTTCAGTTATCTGTTTGCCCTTCTCTATATTCTCAGGATCTGGCATTGAAGAGAAAAATGGTATCTGATCACTTAGTTGGCTAGAAAGTAGTATTTGTTTGGGCAATTAAATATATAAATTGTTTATTTAGGATCTAATTTTAAAATCTGATTTAATTGTGTGTGTGTGTGTGTGTGTGTGTGTGTGGTGTGTTCTGAACATGAATGTAAAGTATATACATATGCATGTCGGTATGTATCTGTATGTGTATGCATGTATATGGGACTCAGAAGATGACATTGACTGTCTTTCTCAATCTCTCCTCTACTTTACTAGTTTAAGCTGACCAGTGAGCTTCAACAACCCTTGGGTTCTTACCCAGTCCCCCTTCCAAGTAATAAGATGTGTACTACCATACCCAACTCTTACAAAAATTATAATTTCATCCTTTCTTCCTTCCTCTCCTCCAACCTCTCTATACACTCTTATTCTTCTTAAATTTATGAACACAATTTCTTTAATTATTGTTACATATATACATATATTTATCCATATAAATGGAATGTATGTATATACATATATATGTATACAATTTTACAGTGGGTGTTACTTGTCTTTACAGCCCCATGAAATTTCCATTATCCATGCTACAGTGTGAACTACTAGTATTGTGATTGTTCAGGTCTTGTTTAGGCAGCCATATTACTGATATTTCATGGTTACAGCTTCCTTATCATGTCTAAAAGACACAATCTTGTCAAGACTTCCTGGTTCTGCTGCTCTTTCAATATTTCATTCCTCTCCTCTAAGATGTTCTTTAATCCAGGTGTAGAGTTTGTGTTGTAGATGTATCAATTGGGTCTGTGCATCACGTAGTCAGTTGTTCTCTGTATTTTGATTAGTTGCATATTTCTATAATGGTCTCCATCTGCTGGAAAGAGAAGCTTATTTGGTGATGGGTGAGACCTACCTTTGTCTGGATATAAGGATAAATATTTAGGAGACAGCTATCAATTATATTGGTTTAGGAAGGTTGTATTAATAAGATACATTGCTTACTAACCATGAGTAGTTGACTAGGTATACAGTACTATGTATGAATTCCTTATTATTGAGTGAAGCTTAAATTCAATAAAGCAGCTGTCAGTTATAGCATTATGTAACTGCTACTATTGGAACTTTAGGGATATTTCACAGAACTAGCCTTTGTGGTTCATAATCAGCATAGCTTGGCTAGGATTATTGATTGCAATCCTACCTTGGCAGCTTGCATAGCTCTGAAATCTAGTCTTCAGGGTAAAGACTTCCAGATCAGTTACAGCTCAGTTTCTCCAAGTTCTATGTTTAAAGTGCATAGTGTTTTCTTATCTTCAGTTTCTGGGGTTGGTTAACCAAGGGCAATAGCAATAGTCTGTGTTGTTTGGGGAGTTCTTGGGCTCTCCTGATGAACAACTCAAAAGGAGGTTTTCCATACCCCCATAATGGTTTTCACTTGTTTGTTCACTTGGGGGGGGTTAGTATTTCGGTCCTGGGGAGATGGAAGGTGGAAAGTTCTCCCATGGCATGGGGGAACTTCAGGATGAAACACACACACACACACACACACACACACACGCACAGAGGGGGGGCTAACTTACATTGGGACTGAGGATCCAAACTCACATCCTCATGTTTGCACAACACTTTACAGACTGCTCCATCTCTCTATTTCCTGTAATTGTTTTTCTGAATGGAAAGAAACCCAATAGTTAATGTCATAATGACATGTTATTGCATTCATTAATCTTAAATCATTATTTAAATATAAGTATGTATTTGTGTATCTAAACCCAAGGAGACTCTCTTTTCCATATGCACCAAATTTACTTTTCTTTTTGTAATTTCAGTGATTATCTTAGTGATCTCTGTGCTCTATAACAGGATGCCTAATACTTAAGAAAGTATGAAGGGCACATATTTGTTCTCTTACAGTTCTCAAGTATAGAAAATACAAAATTAAGGATTTGTCAGATTATTGCCAAGTTTCTCTGGTTCTGACTTGGAACTTTGTATATCACATCCTGCAGAGGACAGGAGTGCCATATCTGTATGCAGTTGAGGCAAGAGACTTTTTATTCCCCACAAAAATGTTTAGTTCTGCTTTCATGATCTGAGCAGTTCCCTGTAAGTCCTATTTCATGATAGTGATGCCGAATGAATAGAGTGTTCTGGAAGCAATGATACATCTCAGGTGGAAGGCTGGTTCTTTGAGTAGAGGCAGAGGCACAGGCACAGGCAGAGGGGCAGAGAGAGGCAGAGGGAGGGGCAAAGACAGAGTCAGAGAGAAGGTCAGAGAAGGTCAGAGATAGTCAGAGAGAGAAGGTCTGAGAGGGGTTCAGAGAGAGGGGGCAGAGAAAGGGAGGCAGAGAAAGGGGCAGAGAGGGGGCAGAGAGAGAGGGGCAGAGAGAGGGGGGCAGAGAGAGAGGGGGCAGAGAGAGAGAGGGGCAGAGAGAGAAGGGCAGAGAGAGAAAGAGGCAGAGAGAGAGAGAGAGAGAGAGAGAGAGAGAGAGAGAGGCAGAGAGGAGTTGAATGGACAGGAAGTAAGCAGTAGATGGCTAGAAGAAATAACTTAATAAGGAAAAGGATATCTCTCTGAACTATGAAAGAGAAGATTGCTGACATAGAGAGATGTATATCAAATGGATCTTGAGATATTTGGGAAAAATGTGTAATAAACTCAGAAGTAGAGTAATATCAGTGGATTTCCAACTCATGTTTAGATTCTGTGTTTGAATTCTGTTGAGAAGTCAGGCCACGTTTAGAATGTGGTTTTGACTGATATTTTGATTTGTGCTCCAAGAAAGCATGGTGTTAATAATATATCATACTTTTATTCCTATGATAAAGGTAGGAAGAGGGACTATTCAGCTCATGGCTGTTTTTCATGTCTACATCTTTGGGACAGTACATAAAGTGCAAGTATCTGTTGCTTACATTTATCTCTCTCTCTCTCTCTCTCTCTCTCTCTCTCTCTCTCTCTCTTCTTCTTTTTTTTTTTTTTTTAACATTTAGACATATTTATGTCTATAGGCCCCCTAAACAGCTAAGGGAATATCCTTCTTCTAATTCATGTCATAAATAAGATCAATCTAGATAGGGGTCTCTGAGGTAACTGTAGTCCTTGGCTAGGCTAGTCTGAGTGGCTGGTAGGACAAAGAGACAATGACTTTTAATGATGTGTCCAAAGAAGAAGACAGATGATCAATGGATTGTTAAGAATCCAGATCCACTGAGGCAGCAATAGCCTAAGAATACAGACTGAAGAAAGATGGGGATAACATCACAGTCTATTTCTCTTCTCTGCTGTCCCAAGCTCATGCTTTGCATATTTTTATTCCCTATGATAAAGGTAAGGTAGAGAAACTCTTCATCTCATGGCTATGTTTCCTGTCTATGTATCTGTGGTAGCTATTCTTGGTTGTCAACTTGACTACATCTGGAATGAACTACAATCCAGAAATATATAAATATATAAATAAATAAATATAAATATATATATATATAATAGAAGATAGAGAGGAGAGAGAGAGAGAGAGAGAGAGACAGACAGACAGAGGAGAGAGAGAGAAAAAATGATTTATTTCATAAGTTATGCTACTTCAGAGAACTCTGACCAATTCAGTGTCCAGCAAAGAAGCATGAGAGGTAAGGATGGACGGCCATAATGTAATTATCTTTAGGTGTGGGTTTTAGGCCAGTGGATATGGATATATATCCATATATTATATATGGATATTTTATGCATATTGACTCACAGAAGATGGACATTGGCAAAGGTCACTGAGTAGAGTTGAGTTGCTGCCTCAAGGGTTGACCTGTCTGAGTAGTTCATAAGAAAACTTGAAACTCCAATATGAAATGGTAACAGTCTTCAAAGGTGAGATTTTTCAAAGTCAATATGATTTTTAAAATAAAATCTTATGTAAAATGTCAATATATTTTCAGCTTTATCAGGTCACCTCTTCCATAATTATAAAACATGATTATACTAATTATTGTAGCAGGAGCTTCTAGTTACTGTTGTTGTTCAAACTATAGTTTAGTACAATGATATTCTCATAAAATCTAACATTATTTGATCTTAGTCATAATGCTACTCAGTGATGGATCTCTATGACACTAAAGGCCACATTCTTTCCATTCGCCCCTTTCCATCTGTGGAGTTGTGAAGACATGAATTGTGTTTATACTCACTTCAGGTGTGCTGTGCAGTTCTGACCAGTTACCGCCATGAGTAGAGCTGAGAGTGGAGTCTAACTGCCGAATCTTGAAAAATACTGCATAAAAAGTCAGTAGTGTTTAGACAACAAGCTGAAGTTTACAGATCTGACAACACTGGAGTGGAATGAAAGCCCTCACATTGCTTCTTGGAAAGGAGCATGGAAAAAGAAACTTTCACCAATTCCCAGTTGGCATCTAGTTTCCTGGGCTACTGGATACACCCTTCTCCTGTTTCCTTTTTTTTTTTTCTTTAATTTTGCCACAAAAAGAAGAATGAACTTCATTTTTAATGTAAGGTTAAGAATTAGTCAGAGCTAAGCCCCCACTGTCTCTTTAAAATCACTTAGATATCACAACTCATTAACGATCTAATGTGATAACAAGAATATGGAGATGGTCTGTGGTAACAAAGGTTACGATGTAATGGATTACACCCATGGGAGGATAAGATTTAGATTTCATACTGGTGTCTGAGAGCCTAACTTTGAATTTAGTAGCATAAGCAATTACCATCATGAAGAGCAGCTGTGGGGACCTTTGTTCCCTCTACAGCTGAAGGAAAACGTTTTGTCTGGATAGACTAAAAAACATTTTAAAATAGCACTGAAATTTGGACATCTTAGAGAACAAATAATCACATTCCCATGTAGTGTGAAACCTTCTTTTTATTCAGAACATGGCTGACATGTTTATAAGATAAGTTTCTTTTCAAAGCAGAGAACCACACAGATGTCTCATCTGGGAGGACTTATGAACTGTGTGACTTACTTTATTGTTCTTGTTAATAATAAAACAAACTGTTCAATTTAGAAATTATTTCTTATTCTCTTCATAGCTTCTTGCACATTTCCTTTGTATCTTTGAAAGAGTCCTTTGTGCTTTAAAAGTTTATTCACTGATTGCAATAAAAATAGCTAAAAGGAAGAACTGGGGATATACTATGTCCGTGGAAATCAATGGTTTTCCTGAAATTAAAAGTACCAAAGAGATCCTTCTCAGTACTGAACATATAGAAAACATTGCCAGGGCTATATACTGATGTTGCAATATAAGTTTTGTTATCTGTACACTTTGATTACTTGAATGTATACCAAATATTCTAAGTTGGATAGCTAGGAAGCCAGTTCTAAAGTCATGCAAGCTATTGTAGCAAACATGACTCTTCAACTCCCTATCAATGAGTCATAAATGACAGATTTGAATGATCTATGCTAATACTTGTGCATGTATTTCACTATACAATGGCCATTCCAGATGGTTAGGAATCCTCTTTGTCTAATATTGAGTTGTTTCTCTACTTTTCATGTTCCCTGCATTTCCTTCTGCTTATCTTAACAGTAACCTCCCTTTGCATCTCATGTACCAGTGTACTTGATGGATTAATGAAGTTTGGGGAATTTTTGTATCATGTCCATGTTTTTATTAACATGTCTGCTATTTAGAAGCAGTTGAATCTCTCATGAGTAACAAATGGGACATGATTTATGAGGTCAGGGATCATGGTTTTTCTCCTTCATGTCTGTATTATCCATGTAAGCAAGTGCTTGTTTTCATGGAGGCTAAAAGAGTTATAGATGAAATAATGTATCTTTCTAGGTAGAATTATTTAAACTTTGAGGTCTACAGGACTCCTTGGAGTTACATAACAGGTAGGGAGATTAATCATTAATTTAGGGGATCTAGATATTATAATTCTTGACTCTTTTAATTAATCTTTTCATTACTTCCTTCAATGAAAATGCTTAACCTTTAAAAAAAAAAAGAGAGAAAAAAATAAAAAAGAAAAGAAAAACAAACAACAAAACCCTCTGATTTCTAATTCTAGAATATTTTCCCCAGTATACTTAATTTTAAAAAGGAACTGGTCTGTATCTTCTTAAAAGGTTTTTGGGGATCTAATGAATAGTAAGGTTGTGCACATTTAGGTTCAGGTAAGATCTCTCTCCCCAACTTCATACAGACTCTTACAACATCTGCAAACATGTGTACTTTATTCATTTGAATCAAAGAAACAAAGAAACATGTTTAAGTAACATCCAATTCAACTGTAGCAAGTGTGATGTTCTTTTTAAGTTTGGGGTACAGGCAGGTTCATATGGTAGTCATCAGTGCTGTTTACCAAATATTTCCAGCTCTTGGATCATGGCAACATGATGGTATTCTACTTCTCAGCTTTCTTACTGTGGAATGGGACTATGTGACTATATTTGGCCAAACCGATGGGAACAGTGAGTCTCTGTCACCTCCAGGCTATTTCATTTGACCCAAGACTGCTCTTATTCTCTTTGGTGTGGTGACTGGTAAATTCTTGAGATGTTGGCTTCTCCATTTCCCTTGGTTCTTGACTGGTGAAAAGGAGCAGAGTACCTTACTGATATTTTCATGAAAGAGAAGTAAACCATTCTTGTTTTAAGCCACTAAGATTTGGGGTTGTAAATATGATTGTATAATTTATTGCCTTTTGTTACTGACACAAAGCCAAGCCTAGTCTTACTCATGCAAGTTACATTATTCTTATTATTTTAGATAGTTCTTGGATGCTTCAGATGTTATCATTTGCCTT
The DNA here is from genome assembly GCA_021653895.1 of Mastomys natalensis. Classification (NCBI taxonomy): domain Eukaryota; kingdom Metazoa; phylum Chordata; class Mammalia; order Rodentia; family Muridae; genus Mastomys; species Mastomys natalensis. The sequence goes on along the minus strand of JAJTUV010001191.1, from coordinate 608,116 downwards.
CTGTATCAATTTTTCAAAAGTCCCAGTGTTTGTAATTACAATTAATTACTTATTTTTATTTGTATATGTGTATGGGTGGCATTTGCTACTGTGTACATGTGACAATCAAAAGACAGCTTTTTGGAGTTGGTTTTCTCTTTCCATCAAGTGGGAGGGACCTGTGGATCAAACTCAGGTCATCAGGCTTGGAGGCTGTAGAGTAATTATAATCCAACAACAGGACTTCTTTGGCAAGGAATCACATCCAAAGACCTTCTAGGTCTGTGTGATCCAGCTGGAATGCAGACATACCCTGGATTACTATATGATCTGGCTGGAATACAGACACGGATTTAATATACTCTTAATCCCAAACAATGATGATAAGGTTTGTAGAAGGAAGCAGCCATGCTTGAAAGTGATAGCTAATTGAGGTGAGAAAAAGAGTGATTAATCAGAGCAATATTTGACAGAATGATTTAGAGATAGGATATGCCCAACTCTCACGAGAACAGCACAGGAAAGAGAGGCTACTTAAGAGCAGTGCAGGGAGAGAGAGTTCATATCGTGGAGGTCAGAGGCAGTTTTTTCTCTTCTTTCTATTCAGTGAATACTTTTTACACCAAATCATGGTGTAACTGTCATGGAGGCTGGGAAAGAACATTCTAATGTATGTTGGAGAGAGGACATGAGGGCACCAAGTCATTGCTTTGCACAGCATGAAGTCAATAGGTGACAAAACATTCATGTCTGAAAAGCCAAGAAGCTACAATGCCAGTTTGTTGTCTAGAATGCAGAGGAGGCACCTGTCAAAGCACCTGAATAGGAAAAGGTGGGATGAGGCAAAGGTTCTCTCACAAACCCTAATCACTTTGTTTCACAAGTACATACACTTGTTTTTTGTTTCTTAGTTACTTTGTTTTTCTAAGCAAGGTCTCACTATATAGTCCTAGCTAGCCTGGAACACAGAGATGCCTCTGTTTCCTAAGTGCTGAGATTAATGGTGTGAGCCACAATGCTTGGCCTAAATAAAGTAAATTTTAGTAAATTTATCTTGTGGGCCTGAAAGCAAAGGTCTGTAATCTCAGCGCTTAGGAAGTGGAGGCAGCAAAGCCAGATGTTTAAGCTACACAGTCACTGGGAGGCTAGCGCTGATTACAAGAGCCCATGTCTCTAAAAGAATTAGACCAAACTAACAAATCTATCAGGCCCACAGGTGTGACTCAGTGCTAGAGCAGCTAGCCTTGCATGTGTGAAGCTGTGGGCTCCACCCCCAGCACTGCCAAAGTTAAATCACATGGATCCAGAGCAGGCCTATTGCTGTGGCTGCAGGCTGTGATGGCTTTGTTGCTACCTTTGCTCTATCCCACTGCAGTGCAGGTTTCCTTTCTACAAGAACTCCTGAACTAGATCCTACCACCAGGAGGATCCAAAGCAAGCTGGGATACTTAAAATCCAACCCTTCTCTGCTATGGGGAGAGGAAACAGTTTCCTCTGTATATATGGAAATCTGTGGGCAGGTTTATTTGCTGCGAAGTCTGGATCACTTCCCTTGTGGGCACTAGACGCCCTGGAGGGTCAGGAATAGGCTGCATGAGGGAGACTAAAGCCAGGGAGGAAAACTGCTGCAGTGCTGGTGTTAAAGTGGCCTGGCCGGAGGCAGGACCAGTGAACTAAAACGAGTGTTCTATACCTATGTAGTTAGGCCCAGTGTCAAGACAGACCTAGTATGTATCTCTCCTGACTTGATCACTTTAGTGTAGTTAATGCTAGAAGATTCTGCTCTTATTTTTGAAATAGAAGCAACATGACCAAACTTATTGTTTATTTTGATCAGTCAAAAGGAGGAACATAAGGAAAAACACAGTATAAACTGTGTTCTAGGAGTGCTGGCTACTTAGAGCCAGTCACAGCTGCAACTTACAGTTCCCTAGATGACAAAGGTGTAGCTGTCAAGGGGAGGAACTGCAGTACAACCACTTTAAGCTTATCCCCGACTAGTTTACAAATAAATGAGACTCAAACCATGGTTATTTTATTTGGCTTTAACAATGACTGGGGGGTAATCCATAATCTACTTTCTACCTGCTGACCTGGCTACCTCCCCAGCACAATACTCTAGATACTTGCAGTTTCTCCTGGCCATATGCTCATAGTCCATCTCTTCTCATGGCTGCTTCCTCCTCTCCTCTCCTTCTCCACCTGGACTAATTTTAAATTCCAATCCTGTGTCTTTTTTGCCCAACTATTGGCTGTCAGCATATTATTATTATTATTATTATTATTATTAATTATTGGTAGTAGTACTTTTTTTACAGTTTGGTCACTGCCCACCTCTGGGTCCACCCTCTCACAGTTCCTCATCCCATTCCTCCTCCCTCCAGTTTCCAAGAAGATGACCCCCCACCTGTCCTCCCCACTTCCTGGGGCCTCAAGTCTCTTAAGAGTTAGGTGTAAGGTGCAGCTTCTCCCACTGAGGCCAGACCAGGCAGTCCTCTGCTGTATATGTGTCAGGGGCCTCAGATCAGCTTATGTATGCTGTCTGGTTGGTGGATCAATGTCAGAGATCTCAGGGGTCCAGGTTAGTTGAGACTGCTGATCTTCCTATGGGGATGCCCTCCTCCTCAGGTTCTTCTAGCCTATCCCTAATTCAATCTCGGGGGTCCCTAAATTCAGTCCAATGGTTGGATTAAGCATCTGTATCTGTCTCAGTCAGATGCTTATTAGGCTTCTTGGAGGACAGTCATGTCTGTAAATATATCATAGCATTGGTAATAATGCTAGGATTGGAGCCTCTCCTTGAGATAGATCCCAAGTTAGGCTGATAACTCCTAACTGGATCTTCTTTTCCTCAGTCTCTTCTCCATTTTGTCCCTGTAGTTCTTTTAGATAGGAACAATTCTGAGTTAGAATTTTTGACTGTGGGATGACAACCCAATCCCTCCACTTTATGTCCTGTTTCTCTATGAGTTCCCTCTCCCCACTGTTGGGCATTTTATCTAAAGTTCTTCCCTTTGAGTCCTGAGAGTCTCTCACCTCCCAGGTCTCTGGTACTTTCTAGAGGGTCCTCCCCACCACCCACTTTCCCACGTTGCATATTTCCATTCATTCTGCTGGCCCCCGCAGGGCTTCTCTCCTGTCTCTCCCCTCCCTCTATATCTGATCCTGTTCCCTTTTTCCTCTCCCCCTCCCATCCTCTATCTAGATCCCTCCCTCCCTCTGCAGAGGCAGTTTTTTTCAAGCAGAGCAATTCAGTCAGAAGCTGAGGGAGCCAATTTGAATCAGTCAGCTTGAAGAGGTGTTTGAGTCAGACACCTGAGTTGATCCAGCCAACCAGAGTTTAGAAAGAGCTAGAAAGAGTAAGTTTATTCAGTAATAAGTCTTGGAGGATGAAACATTCTAGGCCTAGGTTAGCAGCTCAGATCCTAGAAGCTGAAGCCTTCAAAGTCTGGGCTTGCAGAAAATTAGATTGTACAGAGGCCAGAAGCTTCCAGGACTAGCTCTAGGAATAGTTAGAAATGCTGTGGGCTCAGCCCAAGCCGTGTATTTGTAAAGCTGTGTACAGCTCTCACTTCATCCCATTATCTTCAGAAATAACAGACATTTACAGGAGGCAAGTTCTTTAACCTACTGAGCTATTTCACAATCTACCACTTCTAAAATTCTAGTTTTATGGCATCTAAAAAGACCATATAAATGACTTATCATTTCCATTACTGTGCCTTTTCTCATTTTGATACCATATAATATGCATGTGGTTTCTCAGAGAAGGGAGGTTTCTTGTCAGTCACTAGCATGATGATCTGTGGCTAACCTAAATCTCTAAATAATGCCACATGCCATGATAAAGTACTGCAATTCAAAATTACATTTTTAGCTGTCACCCTAAGGGCAGCAGTGGGGACAGGTTCCTGGTGCAGCACAAGCTCAACAAGTGCTGTTCTATTTCCCAAGGACTGGGTCAGATGGGGCCACTCTACTACTTGTCTTCTTTCAGGAATTCCAGTTAGTGTCATTGTTTATCAGAGAGTCTAATTTACTTGGTCACCAAAAAAAAGAAATCAATGGCTTGAATTGTGCTCAGGAGACAGATGTACACTTTCACGTGAATTCAAATATATTAACCTGGAATATTATAGAGACAGAGCTCATCTCAAAAGTGAATAAAAAAAAAGATTCACAGAGAGTATTTCCTTTGTAGCAGACTGCAGAAAGGAGCTACAAGGAGTACTAACTTTGTAGATGTTATATTGATTAAAGGAGAGTAAAGGCAGAGTAGGTGACAGATGAGATATGCATTTATCAATATATGCAAATTATCATATAAGTACACTTGAAATATAACTAAGGGATTGTTTCAGAAAAATTCGATATGAGATGGTGGCCTTGACCAGTGGGTGATGGCTACAACTGGAAAAGGACCATCTTCAGAGATAGCCCTTTACAAAGGTCCAAGTGCGGTATGTGGCTCAGCACTTAGAGCAGGATTTACCAATGCTGTGACCCTTTAATACAGTTTCTTGTGTTGTAGTGACCGTCAGCCATAAGATTATTTTCATTTCTATTTTAAAACTGTAATTTTGTTGCTGTTGTGAATCATATGTAAATATCTGTGTTTTCTGATAGTCTTTGGCAACCCCTATAAAGGGGCTGTTTGACCTCCACAAAAGGGCTGTGACCCATAGGTTGAGAACCCTTGACATAGAAGGTTCTTTATACTCTGACATGAGTAGAAAGGACTGAACATGCAAAAGTTAAACAAAGGAGTAATGAGACTGAAAATAACCTTCTCAATCATCTCCAAGGCTGTCTTTTCCATTTACAAGTGGAAATTCTATCTATGATAGAATATATAGGAAAATGTGAGGCTCTCCTTTTTCTGCACTTCCTTCTAAATGAACTGTTGCCTCTTGCTTCTGTTCCTACTGCAGATGCCACAGGAAGCAGCCCTGATTTGTGGTCAGATGAGAGGGAGGTGGGAACCAACATCCTAAGGAAACCCTCAGAAGCCGATCCTTGTGATTTTTCTGCTGCCCATTGTTATCCATGTGGCAGGATGCACAGGCTTAAAGACATCTTCTGAGAAGTTTGTGGGTAGCTTCAGCATTCTCATTAATTAGGGAATTAGATTGGTGGCTAGAAATTGGAAGGTAAGGGATATCTGTATTTGACATTGAGGAAATGAAGCGTGGGAGGGGAGATGAGAGCCAGGCTTTTCACATCAAACTGTAGCGGTTTGCTTGCCATTGCTTTGGGGATCACATTCACTTCAGCACCAAAGCTGGTCCCTGGGCAGGCTGGTTAGTCCTTCTAAGGATGGATTCATCTTGTCAGATTTCTTATATAACCATGATTCTGAGTAATATAAATAACCTATTGATTGTAAGCTTTTTTTTCTTTCCCTAAATTGCCCATCAGATTTTGTTTAAAATTCAAATTTAAAATGTGATTGCTTTTGATCTCTAAACCAATATCCTTGGGCTTATAAGCTTGTAACTAATACATGATCAACAGTAAACGTATCTGTGTTCGTTTGTGTAATTCCAGACTTCAAGTTCCCCCTTTGAAGCAACTACTTACTTTTGCTCCCTTGCATGGATCCACAGTCAGGCTGTCAGATAAAAAGGACACCTTATGTCCTTCTGTGGCCCATAGGGCTTGGCATATAGATACTGGTGTCTGAGCCTAGAAACCTATCCTTACTTGCATTTGAAGGGTTTTGTTTTATTACTTACTGAGAATTTCATGCATGAGTATATCTGAAAAACTGCTGAGTCCATTTAGTGTTACTCGTTTGTATATGTGTTTAAGGCTGTTCATTGGGATGTATGACTTATCAGGGGTCTTGTCTGTAAAAGACTGATTTTTACTCTCTTGGCATTCAATTGCTTATATTTCTTTATCTATGGAGGGGAGCCTCATGCGATTTCTACCATCCACATTAACATGTCAACTGGTGTTATCATTGTATGGATCTTGTTGAGGCAACCATGTTATCGAGATAACATAGGTTTACCTTCCCTGCATGTGTATAAGACATTATCTTATGGCACACATCCTGATCATGTGAATCTTATATTTCTTCCTGTCTTCTGCAAAGTTCCCTGAGTTTTATGTATGAGGGAAGGGTCTTATAGTTGCACCAACTGAAGGTTGGAACCTGACAGTCAGTTGTTTTTCATTTTTGCCAGTTTTAGATTTCTGTAATGGTCTCCATCTATTACAAATAGACCTTTTAGAAGTATGAGAGCTATGATCACGAGTAGGAATAAGGATTTAGAATGCTATTGGCAATTACACTGGCTTAGTAAAGTGCCCATAGTAGGCTATGTTCACACTATCATTCAGGGTTTCTCTCCTATTAACCTGCTCTTAAATTAGACAGCTCATTAATTACCTCCAAAATATAAGCATCATTATTGTGCCCTCTGGGATAGCTTATTGTGTTGATCATTGTTGTTGTGGTTATAGACTTTATACCTGAGTGGGACTAGTGATTGTTTTTCTACTATTGTAGCTTATTTATAACCTTCAGATACTGTAAGAACTAGTCCTCAAGGAGGAAGCTTCCAGGTTAGTACCAGCTCAACTCTTCCAAGTCCTTTGTCCAGCAGGTTTGGAATCTTTAGTAATAGGGAAGTACCTTTAAGTTCAGAAGGCAACCAAGGGCAAAGGCAGCAATCTATATTGTTTTGAGAGTCTATTGGCCTTCCCTGACAATAGATTGAAAGCAGGTTTTCCATGCCTAGCATTTTTTTTTGATAGATATAATGACTCTTGAAGAGGGGCATTCGCACAAGTGCTATAATCTCATATTGTGTGTGTGTGTGTGTTTGTGTTTATGTCTATCTGTCTATCTATCTATCTATCTATCTATCTATCTATCTATCTATCTATCTGTCTGTCTGTCTGTATTATTGTATATTATTTTAAATGAACATAAAATGTTTCCTTTGACCTTTTCAAACATCCTTAGTATTATTTACCCCTCCTCCCATTCTCTACCTCTGTATTATCCCTCTCTCCTCTTCCCAATTAAAATCATTATCCCATTTTTTTTCTATTTCCCACTTCAAATCACCTGTGTCCTAATTTTCTCCTCCCTCTTTCCCATGAGCCCTCTTTATTTTTATGATTTCTGTGGTCTCTTCAGCTTCTATACTCAGATCTAAAGACTTAGAAATAGGGTCAACATATAAGAGAGAACATTGGGTCTGGGATACCACACTCAATATAATACTTTCTAGTTACATTCATTTAGTTAAAAATCTCATGACTTCATGAATGGGCTATGAATCTAAGCAGAAGTCTCAAAATAACAAATAAAAATGATTAAAAAGTATTTTAAAGAGTATTTGACATGTTTAGCAATTAGGGAAATGAAAATTAAAACCACTTTGATATTTCATCTTATCCCTGTCAGAATAGCAAAGATCAAGGGGAAAAATAGGGCAACAAATGAAGTGAAGATGTGGGAAAAGGGAAATGTCCATTTACATTCATGAGATTGCAAAACGTCAAACCACTATGGAAATCAGTGTGGGGAATTCCCTAAAAGCAAATGTAGATCCACCATATGACCCAGCTATGCCACTCCTTGGCATGTGCCCAAAGGACTTAGCATCCTACTCCACAGGTGCTTTTTCAGCCATGTTCATTGCCATTCTTTTTACAACAGCAAGGACAGCAACCTAAATGTCTCTTGTCTGATAAATGGATAATGAAAATAGGTACATACAAACAGTGGAATACTATTCCACTGTAAAGAACAATGGAGCATTTTCCAGACTGCCTCTAGTACTGGCAGCCTGTGTTTCCTCACTGTGGGCTATACATAAATGAGAAGAATGCCTCTCTTCCTCTGAAACACACTGTACTTATGGAACACAGAGCAACTTCCTCATGCTGATGACTTTGCTTGAAGCTCCATCTACAGGACTGGTACCATCATCCACTCCTGAGGTCGAGAGTAATGTGTTCTGGGTGTCAATTTTCTCCTGGATGTGTGCACAGAACAATCTTATTGCTCTTTTTTTCCAAACAAACAAACAGCAGCAAAAATTCCAGTAATCAAATAATAGAGCCGGAACTCATATCCACTATCTTGTTAGCTGTGAGTAAATTCCAGTTTAAAATC